>VWZI01011906.1:14722-54936 GCA_013396835.1 Psilopogon haemacephalus | reverse complement strand
ATACAGACACCACACCCCTCCTGGAGACCAAAATCTCCAAGAGAGTACAACCAAACTCCCCCCTCTACCACCTTCCCCCCCCTTCCCCCAGCTTTATCTCACAACCTCTTGATGATGCTGCAGATAAGCTGAAGATCAGAGAGATTTGGTGGTAGGAGAAGAAATTAGTCATTTTAGTGATTTAACTCCGAATTAGTTCAAAGGCAGAGAGACAAAGGAAAGAAGCTGCCAGAGCCAGCAAGGACCCAAGCCAGACTGGCCCTCTGCAAGCAGACTGGCTATCTCGATGTTTTGGGAACATTCCCAAAACAACCTTCTTTTCTCTGTCTCAGTGAAACTTGGTGAAGTGACACTGTAGGTTTAACTCTCTCTCAGCCAATAGTTTAATTTCTCACTCAAATTCTCCAATTAGCTCAAACCAACACAATGACAAAACTATGTAACTGAGAGGTATAATTTGCTAATGGTATTATTAATATTTAATTTTTTGTAAACATTTGCTAGATGAAGAACTAGACACAAAATGTTCTACTTTACAAACCAGAAGGCTCAAGAACCTAGTTTCCTTATCTTTCTCGCCTCTTCTCACTCAATAATAATTTAATGACTATACTCAAAATAACCCAATGCTGTATCAGTGATACATTTCTTCTCCCAGTTTAATAACAGTCCTATGAGCAAATTGCCTATGTTAAAAAGAGAAATTCTATTTTTGTTCCCAGTAGGATATTGGTTCTTGGACTTTTGTTTTCTGTTAACCCTCAAGACTAAGGGTCTTTTGGGTGTGTTAGATATTAAGGTTCTTGGCTCACAAATTCATCAAAATTTAGCGTCCTTAAAGTTAGACAAGCAGCAACACAATCTAAGCACCTGTGTTTACTATAAGGTAATACAAATATTTAGAATTACTTGTATAACAAGTCCCACTGTAAAGAATTAAGAATTTAAGTTGCCCAAATTGCTCCCTGCACTTTTATATTTATAATTATTTTATACTCCTAGTTTAGGACAGTATTTTCCTAGCTGTTAGACATCTGAAGTTGGATAGGGAGAGCATGTAGGAAGATCATAGTGAGTAGTTATGGTTATATGTGTTTCTTATTCCAGCTACTGGGTGATTACCTCCCACATCACTAGAATGATAATCAGGATAAGCAACAGGTAACCTTGTGCTATTTGGAAGTTATAATTAATTTTAGTTTTGTTGATGCTGTGGTTGTTTAGTTTGTTTCGGTTTTATTTTTTGTTTTTAATGAACAGCCCTATTATATTGAAAATCTTGCACACAATTTTTTTTCAAGATTTCCAGTCAAAATATTCACACTTAGTGAGCTGTAATTCACATCTTCTGCACCAGGCAGTGTCCTAAAGTAGGGTTCCATGAAAAAATATTTCAATGGTTTAAAAGGAAACCATTCAATTAAGTTATTGTCATCTGTCAACAACAAAAAAATGTTATTATTTTTTTCACACATTGTTACTGAAATCTTTGGTGACCATTTGTTCTGTTTAAAAAATTCTCCTCTTTTGTAATCATTGTTTTTCATCTAAAGACATTCTTAACCAGAAATGCACTACAAAATAATAATAATAATAAAAATATATAAATGATGTATGAAACATCCCTGGAACTAGCTTTAAACAGCAGTGACCAGGCATCTATTTTGTAGAAAGATTAAACTTATATCTTTCTGCTGAGTTTGGATACGTGCATTGCAAACTGCCTGCAGTCAGATGTTGAATTTCATTCTAAAGCTTTTTCCAGTTTTCTAAACTTGAACATTACACACCATTTAAGATATCCTACAGTGTCTTGACATTTAGATGCCTTAGAATGAGAAAATTCTCCCTCAGTTGTCATACCAGGTCTATGTAGCATCTAAGATGGGTATTGTGATCTGTGTAATTGAATTGTGCCTCCACTGTACCCTAAAAGATGTACACTCAAATATAAGGTTTATGTTGTCTCAGATCATGCTATAACATAATGTACACATTTTTTCATTAATTTTCACTTCCTGATAATTCCTTTGATGCTAAAGCAGGATTACATGTTGTGGTGGTTTGACAATTACCCGCCCCTACACACTTGGAAATAACCCAGGCTAGACTCAGTCAGCTGGAAGTTAATGAATGAAGGTTTATATTTACAGATTTGCACAATATACAAGCAGCTATTTTCAATATATAACAGATATTTACATAGATATATAGTAGAAAAGGTAATATAGAAACACCATACCCCTCCCAGAGTACAAAGTCCCTAAGAGGGGTTTCTAACTACCCCTCCCACCTCCCCCCCCTCCTCAATCTTGTCTCACCATCTGTCTTATGCAGCAGATAGGCAAAGGTAGATCGGCATGGGGGATTAGCAGCAGGAAAGAAGCTGGTGAAATTATTCAGATCCAGCTACAAAAGGCAGGGAGAAAGCCATGCAACAGCAGCAGCCATGGCCCAAAGTGGTCTGACTTATGTACATTTGGGTTACAACTCTTAAATATTTTTTTTTCTTTCTCATTAAACCTGACTGAAGTAGCATCATCAGTGCTTTCCTTTCTCAGCCTATAGTCTGATCTGTCATTCAAATTCTCCACTTAGTTAAAACCAGCACACATATATATTCTTCTGACTTATATTTTCAATATTGAAATATCAAAACAGAAGTCGTTAGACAATATATAGGACCTCAAGGGTCATTTGATATCAGGGGCAAGGTCTAGGAGGAGACAACTTCACCACAAATATGAAAACAAAGCTATGCTGTTAAAAGCACTCTCATATTTTGTTCTTAAAATCATAGGATCAATCAGGGTTGGAAGGGACCACAAGGATCATCTAGTTCCAACTCCCCTGCCATGCCCAGAGACACCCTACCCTAGATTAGGCTGGACAGAGCCTCATGCAGCTTGGCCTTAAACACCTCCAGGCATGTGGCCCCAGCCACCCCCCTGGGGCAACCCATTCCAGGGTCTCACCACTCTTATGGTGAAGAAATTCCTCCTCACATCCAATCTGAATGTGCCTACCTCCAGCTTTGCTCCATTCCCCCTAGTCCTGTCACTACCTGATAGCCTAAAAAGTCCCTCCCCAGATTTCTTGTAGGCCTGCTTCAGGTACTGGAAGGCCACAATAAGGTCACCTCAGAGCCTCCTCTTCTCCAAACTGAACAGCCCCAACTCTTTCAGTCTGTCCTCATAGCAGAGGTGCTGCAGCCCTCTAATCATCCCTGTGGCCCTTCTATGGACATGCTCCAGCATGTCCACATCCCTCTTGTAATAGGGGCTCCAGAACTGGATGCAGTACTCCAGGTGTGGTCTCACAAGGGCAGAGTAGATGGGGAGAATCACCTCCCTCCACCTGCTGGCCATACTTCTCCTGATGCAGTCCAGGATCTGGTTGCCCTTCTGGGCTGCAAGTGTACACTGCTGGCTCATGTTGAGCTTCTCATCCACCAGCACCACCAAGTTCCTCTCTGCAGGGCTACTCTCTAGCCAGTCACTGCCCAGCCTGTATTTGTGCTTGGGATTGCCTCGACCCAGATGCATTATTGCATTGTTGTTACAGGTTTAGAACTAGTGTATTAATTGTAAATAAAAATTTTCCAGAGAATTTAAGAGTCCAAGGAGACTGGACATCCCAAAGGGGTTGAACAGGACATTATGAAATATTTTTATCTCATCCCATTCCCCTCAAATCTCTGTCTAATCTGAAGTCACAGCTGTTTCTTATTCTCTTTGTTTCCTGCTCTCTTGTGTGTCACTCTTGCTCTTCTAGCACCTTCCTCACTTATCTTTGTTTGGGTTTGGGAGGTAAGGTCTGATGTGGCAAGGCCAGGGAGGAATTATTTCTACTCTGCAACATGGCCTCCAGGCCTTGTCCAGGGAGGTTTGGGATATTGTTGAGTTATATATGTATATATTTATTATCTTTTGTATTTGGTCCACTTTTGTAAATGATAATTTCATTTAAATTCCAAATTCTGTGCAAGTGTGGTTATTTACTCCTTTGGGGGTAAATCCAAAATTCTGTGTGGTGCAAACCACCAAAATCATGAAAAACTTAGTGATTTTCATCTCTCATTAAATTTACACTTGAGATTTTAAAAACATTTATCAGGAAAGCACATGACAATGAAAAAGAAACCAAACTATATGCATGTGAACTGAACTTCATGAAGCCTGAGTTGTAAAATTCAACTGAACACAAAGCCTGAAGATTTAAAATAAGTCATAGAAAAGAACAAGCTACACAATCTAAGGAGATGGCAGAAATTAGTATGAGGACAAAAGAGAGAATTTAATGTTTTAAATGGAACAAAGTCAGGATTTATCTGAGGAGCAGTATTTTAGAGAAATTAGCAGAGAGACATTTTTTATAAAGGAAATAAAAGGATCTACAGGTAAAATACTTGGATATAGTGACCTATTTGAGGCTATAGGAGAAACACAGGAGAAAGCATTGCTAAAAGTGAAAAAAAAGTGATAAATGGAAACAAAACCAGTTTTTCTCATGGGAGCTGAAATGTAGAAATATTGCCTACAGTTTAAGAAAGATAAAATCTTAGTTAATTTAGTTTGCTTTTTTATTGTTTTGTTGTTCATTTTGCACAATACACTATTCAATATTATATGTCAGAAGCATGCTCAAGAGATTCACAAAATGCAGTGGCCTTGAGAAAAAAATATCTTATAAAGGTAAAACACAGTTCTACAAACCTGGACAAGAGGGAGTTTTAGAGTGATTAAGATATAATATATAGAAACATGAGGGGTCAAACATGACGCAACACTTGCTTAGTTACTTTGATCTTGTTTGCACTTGGAAATTTCTGAATAAGAAAGAGTAAAGAATTGGAGAAATCAACTAAAGCAGTATTACATTTATCTTTTAGGCACAAATAGACAACAAAATCAACTCGTTAAGCATTCAATCTAAGTGTTCTATGTTTCACCACTTCCTTTTTCCACAGATATATTCTTTTTCCCTTAATTTATTATTTTTATAAACTATTGAGTCCATCTTCTATCATTACATTATGGTGGTCACTACAACTATTTGATGATAATTTGATTTAGTCCTGTAAAGGCACTTTTTCTCTGAAATGTGTCTGCTTCTTTCTATGTTTTGGAGAAATCTAGGTGTCTAACTTTGACAAAACTGCAAATTAACCTCAACCAGCTTTAGACATTTGTATAGACCTTTACATCAGAAATGGCAATTTTGAATCTGCATTTAAAAGCTAGAAAACAACAGGGACTTTGGGACAGGGGCTCACTTCCAAAGTTAGGTGAGATGAATTTTTATGTGGAGCTATAGAGTCTTTCTGTAGCTATACAGAAGACAGAAATGATTGAAATGTGTATTGCATCAGCCTACATGATGCTGTGGGGATGTACCTCCAACAGGTGCCACAGCACCTGCCTCAGAGTCTTGCTGTAGGGGAAAAGGAACAGTCAGTATAGACACACAGATCTGCAGGTTTGCTGTTGGTCCAGGGAATGTGTTAGACATCTAATAGTACAAAATGCTAGTACAGAAAAATCTCACTAATAGTGAAGATGAAATATACAGATGGGTATTAAAATGGTCCACAAAATACTCCTATGGGCCTGATGGTTCCCAATATAATCCTCAAGGCTGCTGGGCTTGGGCTGTGGCCACAACTCACTCACCAGTGCCTCACAGAGCCCATGAAGAGGAGTAAGGTGTTGTGGGGCACTCCAAACACTCTTCTTCCCCTCACTCCATTTCCAGAGGTTTAAATATGGGAAGAAGAAGGTGCAAAAAAGTACTTTCCCCACACTCTTGCAGGCTTGAAGAGGGAACAGCAAAAGGCTCCCTTTTGCCTATGTGTACTGACTTATGGGAAAGCCTGCACAGGCAAAAGGCTCCCTTTTGCCTATGTGTACTGACTTATGGGAAAGCCTGCACAGGCAAAAGGCTCCCTTTTGCCTATGTGTACTGACTTATGGGAAAGCCTGCACAGGCAAAAGGCTCCCTTTTGCCTATGTGTACTGACTTATGGGAAAGCCTGCACTGGAATCAGGTTGTGATTGGCTGGATTCCTCACACACCAATATATATAGCAAGTGGACACATTGTCTAGGAAATAAATACAAATAGAGTGAGGGAAAAAGTGCAGAATTCCTGCTTTTGGACAGTTCCCACTTTTGGACAGTTTCCGCTTTTGCACTGTTACTGCTCTTGCACAATTCTGTACAGTTCCACTCTTGGACAGTTCATGCTGCTTCCCCACAAGTCTGCAAGTTTGGCAAGTCCTTAGGTCCATTTGAGAGAGAGCTGCCAGTGGCACCCGGACATGGTTTCTCTCAGACCATACCACAACCTGACTTCCTGCTCACTACTCCAAGCTTGGGAACATGGCAACAGTGCTAAGACTTTGGTGGGTTTTTTTCACCTTGGACTTAATGTGGCATGGATCCACATTTTGATATAGCTTGCAGTTTCAGAGGCTGCTGCAGAGAAATTCATCAGGGGTCATCACTGAATTTCTACCTCTCCTCTGTGAGTAAAATCTACTGTTCCCTAGGTTCTCTTCTCAGCCTGATTTATAAGTGGGGTAGAGCTGTCTTGTAGTTTAGCCTTTTACATTTCTGGACTTTCTTAAATTACTAAACTTGCCCATAAGCATCACTGTGAAGATTTCCTGATAGAAATAGAACCTGTAAATAAAACTTCACTAGTTCTGTATATAGTTTGGGGGTAGGGTTTTTTTCTGGAACATAAAAATAATTCTATTTTTTCAGTTCCAGTCTCAGCCAATTAATAACCAACCAAATCATAAGGTACCTGCTACAGGTGCAGCCTCTTGAACAGTGTGTCATAGAAAATCACAAAATTAACTTAAGGTTATAATTTCAGAAGAAATTTATTCTAATTAAAAATCATTTACTAATCCAAATCACATTAGTAAACTATAAATTTCAGATATTAATAAAAATTATTTAGCATTCTAATATTAGCAAGCTAGCAGTTATAGATGTCTAGAGGAATTAAGTATTAGACAGCTGACTTAAACTAAAGATTTAGAAAGGAAGTAACCCAAAACTCTTAACCTTGAGGAGTTATCTCAGGTGGTGTCCTAACCCAAAGACAGAATCCATAACTGCAGGGTCATTGTTCCAAGGAGGACCAATTTAATTTGTCCTTCAGCAGAACCCCATTTACACCCTAGTCAAGTCTGATTTGTGGTCAAAAAACATGAATGCATTGGTTTTCATTGGCTGAAAGTCTTAGCTTTCAACTAAGATGTAGGTCTAACAATTGCTAGTTGTGTAATCCTGGTGAGGCCAAAATTGCCTATTGTTGAGGTTAACTGAGGTAGATGATGTTCACCAGAATAAGCAGAATTAGCAGATTTTTTAAAATATATTTTAAACAGAGACACTGACTAAACAGTCTTTCTTCATCAGCAAAGACAGCAAATATTTTCACTTAGATGGTCTTTCTTCATCAGAGTAGGTACAACTGCCACACAGGAGTCTCGCTCAGGATTCTGAGAGTGCATTTCTCCCCCACTGTTTGCTTCTGGAGGCCTGTGATGGTTTTAGGCTAACTGGAATATTTTACTGAGAGAAATTATATCCTAGGCTGTGAGAAGAAAATAACAGTGATGGCTACACCACTCATTCTGCTGAGAGATGCAAATAATCAAAGCATAGACAAGGCACTCACTTTTCACACACTTCTTACTTAGCTTTCACTTTCTGCTCTCTTTGATCTGGTTGCATCTTGGTTTGACTCCTTTTGCATGAGAAACTATGTAACCCAATCTAACCTTTTTCTTCTAACCTCCTTGTCATTTTTTTGACATGTCACTTTAGATGTCTCCAGATATATCACATGAGGCATGCAGACATCGATCTGGTTATTTTTGAGGGGAGAGAAAAAAGGGATGAGGTGGGAGAGATTTGGTTCAGGAGCCTTCTGGACAGCCTGACTGCTTTGGAAAGGATTTTGTGGTTTTGTGTTACTTTTAACTTGCATATAACTGTGAATGTCTGTGTATATTGTGTATATATATGCTTGTAAATTGTGCTAAGCTGTAAAAATATAGCTTCCTTAACTTCCAGCTGGCTGAGTTTTAGTCTGAGTGAATTCCTGACTGTGGCATTCCCAAACCGCTACAAGGGTCCACATGGCAGGCAGCAGGTTCCTCCCATGACTTATTGCACAAAGGGCTGTTATTCTCCCTAACTCAATCAAGCTATCAATCTATCAAGCTCACTATATCAAGCTCAATATAACTCAATCTATCAAGCTGTTGCCTATGACTAGCTAGCAACACTCCCTGATCCAGAACCAGAAACAGTCAGTATGAATGCAGGATGGCAGGAACCAGCTCCAAGCAGCCAAGGCCACCTTGCCTTGTGAGAGAGGCATCTGCTTTCCCTGCTGGGTCCCTGGCACCATGGGCAGGGGCTGCAGAGATCTCTGTTTCTTCTTAGTGTTGTCTCTCCTGCTTCATATTTAATCCTTACACAAATATTTGGACAATGAATATAAGGAGAAAATAGATCTCATGTTTTTGTAGGGACTACATAAAAATACACAAAAATACATATTTATGTGCCTATTTTCTATAATCTTATTAATACAATGATACTTGAATTTGAATCAATTTGAGTAGCATAGGGATAGGTGCATGTGGATTGGATCTGGTGTTAGTGAGGCATTTCTTTCCACACCTTCAGTGATGCATCATACTGTAATTTAACTGCTTCAGATTTGTATGGCACGTGAAAAAATAAATGCTATTGAAATGACAGAAATGTTAATCTCTGGATAATGAAGTTTTAGATCTCCTAATAAAGCTGGGTCTATTGGACTAGGTTGGTGTCTATGTTTAATCCATATCTAGGGCTACACTGTAACAGTTACTCTATAACCTGGTGGCCCCTTTTCAGCAAACAAGATGAATTAGGAAAAGGAGATAAGAACCATAGATTGAAACGAAAATGGATTTAATTAAGTAGCCAAATTAATACCATTGTCAGTATAAAACATGTAAAGTTATACTCAGCCCAGCAAAATTGCAGCAGTAGCAAAATCTAAGAAGGCAGTCTTCAAGAACAGGAGAGGAATGAGGATCCAAAGCAGGAAGCCCTAGCCAAAGACTCTAGCAAAAACTTCTTCACAAACTACCTCTTTTATACTTAGTGTTATGTTCATGGCAGAAATACACCTGTAAGCCAATTCAAGTCATCTGTCCTGGCTGACTCAGAATTGGTAATGGACTGCAGCTATGGCTGCTCTGTGATTCTGTACCAACACAGTCAGCATTCCACTGCTTATCCCATATAATTTACATCACACATAAGTCACTACTATTTTGTGTTTTCCTGTCCCGCTATACATATATATGCATCTATATACATAGATATTGGTAAGCTGGTCCATGAATCCTTTATTGGAAAAGTTCATTGAATTTATTTAGTCCAAACCAGTCCAAATGCCAGACAGCATTTGGACCTTGCAGGTGGTATATCTGAAACAGTCCATATTCTTGATCTCTGGTGAAAATGCTGATCTTGGAGATCAGCACAAGTTGCTGATATTAATTTGTCATTAATCTGCGTGAATCTTACTGTAATCACTAAAACTAGCCAGAGATAGTTTTAGTAATAACTAACCAGTTTTAGTAAAACTAACCAGAGTTAGTTTTATTAATAACTAAAACTAACCAGAATGGTAACCAGCAGTGTCATGTGACAACTAACATCATGCAATTCAAATTATTGTCTACTGTACCCTAAACCAAATGTCTTTGAGGTATACGTTCAACTTTGCTATCATTCTCCATTATCCACATTAATGTTTATAAATATGTAAAGGGTGAGAGCCAAGAGCATGAAGTCAGGCTTTTCTTGGTGATGCCCAGTGACAGAACCAGGGGCAATAGTGGAAAGTGAGGCACAGAAAATTTCATGTAAGCACAAGAAGGGCTTTCTTCAGTGTACGGGTGACAGAACACTGGAACAGGCTGCTCAGGGCGGGTTGTGGGGTCTCTCTCTCTGGAGATATTCAGAAACCACCTGGACATGTTACTGTGTGATCTGGTATAGGTAATCCTGCTTTGCGAGGGTGCTGGGCTAGATGATCTTTCAAAGTCACTTCCAGCCCCTAACATTCTGTGATTTTGTGATCCACCAAGCACAAACAGGTTCTTGAGCAAGAGCAGCCTCATGAATTAGTTTACCTTGGCTTGAAGCAGGAGTAACCCAGACTGTTTTCTCCAGCGTCTTCCTTACCCTATTCTGCATTATGTAGAAGTTCCAATTTAGCAGAGATAGTTCAACTAAGAGAGCAGAAAGGGACTTGGAGGTATTTGTGGATATGAAATTGAACATGGATCAAGAATGCGCATTTGCAGCCCAGAAAGGAAATCACAACCTAGGCTGCAGCAAAAGCAGTGTGGCCAGCAGATGATTCTGCCTCTCTGCTCTGGTGAGACCTCACTTGGAGTACTGTGTCCAGCTCTGGGGCCCCCAACACAAAAGAGTCATGGACCTGCTGGAGCAGATCCAGATGAATCCTGAAAAGATGATCATAGGGCTGCAGCACCTCTCCTATGAAGATAGGCTGAAAGAATTGGGACTGCTCAGCCTGGAGAAGACAAGGCTCCAGGGAGACCTTATAGTTTCATGTCAATATATATGAAGGGGGGGTCTACCAGGAGGCCAGGGAAGGACTATTTAGAAGGGCTTGTAGTGATAGGATGACAGAAAATGATATTAAACTGGAGCACGGTAAACTTAGGTTGGACATGAGGAAGAAGTTATTTACAATGAGAATAGTAAGACACAGGAAAAGGCTTCCCAGGGATGTGGTTGAGACCCCATTCCCAAAGATATTCAAGATCAGACTTGATGTAGCCCTGGGCAGCCTCATCTAATAGGTGTCCCTGCTGACAGCAAGAGGAATGGACAACATGACTTTTGAGGATCTGTTTGAACCCAATGCAATTTGTGAATCTGTAAATTACACAACAACAAAACTTACTTTTCAGTCATAATATAACAAAAGAATAAAGCAGACTCTATTGTGGAAAAAAAGTCTATTAGAAAAATGACAGCACCAAAATTTATCTTGGGATATAACTGAATGCCATCTTAACACAGTGAGGGAAGGATGGACAATTACTCTAGCTTTGGATTGTAAGGTTTCTAATATGCTTAGCGCTTCTTGTTTTTATACTCTCTTCCTACCCATCAATCTCTGTTGACCTTGCTTTCTTAAAAGGATAAACAGGGCAACTCTACCTCTGAATTTTTGTCTGTCAAGTGTGATAAACTACATAGAGGCAACAAAGAACTTAGTCATCTTAGTTCACTGATCCTCTAGTTTAAATTTAACATTTCTTTTAAAATTACCCTTTCTTCAAAATATGTCCTTAATAGCATTTTCAAGATGGAAAATATCTTAAAACCTTGAGAATGACATCTTCTAATATCAAATTTAATAAGGCAGTATGAATACCTTATAATCATAGAAGATTATTAAGTTAGCTCTAGTACCTGAGCTAATTAGTTCCAAGTTCTCTTTCTTATTATATATAATAACTTCTAGGACATGCTTTTAGATAAAATAAAATATTAAGGACTCAACCTAATTTTCTATATTACACACTGGTTTGTGATGTTGATTTTATCATAAATACATACACAGTTGTTTAAATAAATAGTATATTTTTCTTCCAAGGTCAAATATGTGAACTAAATAGTCTCTGTCTTCATCCTGCTGCTGTCTTGCACCCTTAAAATATCCCTGGATAAAAAAAAAAAAAAGGCTTCTTCTTAAGAAAGACAATTAGACACCATACCACTAAAGCTCTGAAAATTTGTGATTATTCTCCATAATACATTCTCTTATAATACATGCATGATAAGAATTTTCATGCAATGTAATGTTTTGTCTGCTAACCACATTGAGTGGATGCCATCAGCACAGAGACAGGGAAGAAATCTCAGTCTCAGGACTGTATACTATCCGTCTTCTATTTTTCTCTCTGTCTTCTGTGAATTTGCAAGGTTTTAATGTACTAGTCTGTGAAAGACAACTAGGGGGAAAAAAGGTAGTGTTATTCATAAGGCAGTAGGAGACTAATTTAAAGGTACCATATTCCAAAATAAAATTAGGGATTCTGTGATCAAGAAGATTCTTAAAGAATGAGGACAATCCATAATCAACCAAATCCCAGTGTGTATAAATACTGGAATGGAAAACATTATTAAATACCAATACTAGGTGAACTTCTGAATACTTAGTTATTGTTTTTTTCCCTCCAGTTTGGTAATACAATGGAAATTTGAAGATGAACCTGAAAAATAAGAATATATGTAACATTTCTGTAAATATCTGTACCTCAAATATAACTTCTTAATGACTTAGTACTCTTTGTGGGTATTGTGAATACAAAATGAAGATTTTTTTTCTTTTCCTATGCATGATATGTATATAGGATTTATAAAAAACTTATTTCCTAAGGAAATAGCTTTACTGTTACATTTCAATCAACTATTCTGTCTAGTTGCTCAGAAGTTAGGGTTTTGAAAGCATATATCCATTTTCTGAGTATAAGCATGAGGTTATTCTGGTAAACAAATAGTATCTCAATTTTCAGTCCTGTGATGCCTCCCAGTTTTGCTAGAAATAATCAATCATGATGTTACAAATGGGCTATTGTAAATAAAATATTATCAGTAAATTTCTGAAAAGTACAAGCTTTGAAGAACGATTTTTTTTTCAAAATCTTCTGCATTCTTGGGGATTGGATCTACATTTATTCCCCACTTACCCTCCATAAATTGGTTGGACTGCAAAATTTGGGCTGTAAAGCTCAGAAAGAATGCCTTTGCTATACACAGCAGTAAGAACTGACTGATATTCCCTGGGTCTTACAGAGGTAAAACATATGCAGAGTTCAGAGGAGGGACTTGGGCTAACAAGAGGTAAGGTTCTGGCACAGGACTACAGGCCTATTTGTGTTTTGGGTTGTTTTTTTTTTTTTCTTTGTCTTAGCTAACTGGCTTAGACCAAATAGCATATAGTTCATCAGTATGATGTGAAGACATTAGAGGTCTTGCTTATTTTCCTTCTATATTTAAATTATTCAGAAACAGCTGAGCCTCTTTGACTAGCATTGTATTGGCTTTGTGTAGCTCTGTACTGGCATAGACATACAGTAATCTATAAGGCAAAATTGCAGTTAATTTTAGGAGTACTATAGGCCTGGTTCATATGCTACAGCCATATGATGGAGAAAGTAAAAGAATATTGATGTAGACTGTAATAAATTGAAGACCAACAGACAATTTCCAAGCACGGGAAGGCTATCTTTTTTTCTGATTATATTGCTGGAGAGGATCCTTATGACATATTTAGCTTATGCCTACAAACATTCTCCCAAACAACCATCTGAGAGCAGTTCAGTATTTAACACAGGATGGGGACTAGTTTTAACAAAGTTGCTGCCATATGGCCATCTTCTTATGCAGAGTAAGACAGTTTAATAATGGGCTGCTCTGGTGTGGTGGTTTAGCAGTTACCTGACCCCCCACCCTTTGATATAACCTAGGCTAGGACTCAGATGGCTGAAGTTGGTAAATGTATATTTACAGCAATGCTCAATATAGAAGCAGATATTTACAACGTATAACAGATATTTACAGATATATATAGTGAAAAGGTAATACAGAAACACCATGCCCCTCCCAGAGGTCAAAATCCCTAAAAGGGGTTTTCCAACCACCCCTACCACCTTTGTCCCCTTTCCCAATCTTATCTCACCATCTGTTTATATAGTAGATAGGTGGAGGTAGACTGGCCAGGGGAATTGGCAGTAGGAAAAAGANTGTCCCCTTTCCCAATCTTATCTCACCATCTGTTTATATAGTAGATAGGTGGAGGTAGACTGGCCAAGGGAATTGGCAGTAGGAAAAAGATTAGTGGAATTATTGGGAATTAGCTACAAAAGGCAGGGAAACGGAGCCATGCAAGGAGAGCAGCCACAGCCAGAGAGGCCTGGAGCACTGACTTATCTGTATTTTGGTTACAACTCTTAAAACATTTTTTTTTTCTTTCTCAGTAAAGCTGTGTTTGAAGTGGCATTATGTATTTTCATTTCTGAGCCTGTAGTCTAATTTCTAATCCAAATTCTCCAATTAGTTCAAACCAGAACATCTGGTTATTTGATTTCAGAGCTAGGAAATGACAGGGCTCTATTTTTATAGATAAAAACTGAGTGACATCTTCGCAAGAAGTTCTACGGGAGATGATAGTTTCCAAAGTTGAGGACTGTGTCATGGAGTGGTTCAGGTAAGCAGTTATCTCTACAAAGTTTTGCTCCTATGCTTCTGTTGCCTCTTTATCCCATTCAACTATGTTTCTCTCCCCTCTGTTTGACTCTTATCTCCTTAATATTGAGACTTTGTTGCTATTCTTCTGATAAGATTATCTCTGTTGATAGTTGGAAGGAAAACAAGTGGAAACATAGATAATGCAGCGAAGCAATAGTGCTATCTCAAAACATAGGAACAATGTTTTCAATAAAAGGGGCAAGTTTCTCACTATTTCCATCAGAATCTCTCTTAGAGGATGTGTAAGAGCCATATGGTTTCCTTCACCCAGTTTCAGTAGAAAGATGATGATACTGGAACTTTGAAGCCCGTGTAATTAACAGTAAAAATCACATCAAGTATGTGTACTAAAAATGCCAGTGTCCCTAGACAAGTATATTATCTGAATTTCAGCACGATTGCTTTCCCACTTACAGTACTGAATCTCCAAGGTGACAGTGTGTGTACATATGCTTGTGGGTGTATTACATTTTCCTTTCGTCTAGTGTGAAGAAAAGAAAACAATCTGCAAAGATAAATGCTTCCCTATTTTTTTCACATGTGGGAAGTAAACAAACTGGAACATCATGTTCTCTTGCACAAGCCCATGTAAATGCTTTTGAAACAGTGAAGAAAATAAATTGAGAAGAAACAAGAAGCAGAAAACACTTCTTTGGCTCTGTTTTGAGTCAGGCTTGGCATTGGAAGAAGATGCTGGAGCAGCTGTTACATGAAACAAGGCAAGAAAAGCTAAACTATTGTATAATAAGAAGAAAATGACTGCTAGTTAAAAAATGCAAAGCCATAGCCAATGATTCTATTCTATTCTATTCTATTCTATTCTATTCTATTCTATTCTATTCTATTCTATTCTATTCTATTCTATTCTATTCTATTCTATTCTATTCTATTAATATTGTACATGCAAACAAGCTTGGCAGCAACTGCAGAACAAGGAACAGAATGCAGATGGCTAAATGGCAGTACTATCAGCATCTTCTCAGAATCATAGAATCAACCAGGTGAATTGGTTGGGGCATCTCTATTGGAAATGGCTTGTAGAGCTGTCCCTGTAAAGCTGTATCCGGATTTACTGGTTGCTGGAGCTTGGACACCTTTCCTGGACCTTCTCTTAGAGGCATGACCTGTGCAATTCCCTCTAAGTAGGCATACCACTTTCTTATGGTGGAATTTTGGGTTATCCTCTCTGGTGGAGGAGATGCCTTAGAAATTGGCTTCAGCAATGTCCTGTGTGGTGTGAAGTTTCTCAGCTTCCTTAATGGCCCTTGTAAGAGAAAGGAGTCCCTTTTCCCATTCAGAG
The DNA here is from genome assembly GCA_013396835.1 of Psilopogon haemacephalus. NCBI lineage: Eukaryota > Metazoa > Chordata > Aves > Piciformes > Megalaimidae > Psilopogon > Psilopogon haemacephalus. The sequence continues at coordinate 39,258 of VWZI01011906.1, read as the reverse complement.
TATCTCTTTTCAGTGTCCTTGAGCACTGCAAAGGAAAACAGGAGGGCTCTACTGGGGCCTTTAGGTTCCTTCTGGTAAATGCCACAATAGAAAGCATGTTCAGAGAAGCCCCATTCTGCCCTTAAGGGATCCTTTGGATGTAGCAGGCCCAATTTATGGTAGGCCTTTAACTCATCCTTAAGGGTTTTAAAGCACTCGCTGTGCTTTGCAGTCCAGTCCCAGTGTCCCAGGTTGGGAATTATGGGGTTAAAACTCCTCTAGGGACTATGAAGAGAATGTTATTTAATCCCATAATTCTGCTATCTCCTCATAAGCTCACATCAAGGGCAGCTCGTTCTCCTTTTCCTCCCCCTCCAGCCATGTTTGGGTATGTAGTCAGGTAGGCCTGTTTTGGGGCCTAAAGGAATGGCAAAAGCATGGCAGGGGAGGACTTGGATCATGGGGATTTGTAGATTTAGTTATGGGTGGGAATAAATTCATGGGGTTGCTGTAGCTTTCACGTCTGCTTTGTAACTCTTTCATGTATCTCTCTATCTAGAATACAATTCTGTTATTTTTCTCCAATTCATTGAAGAGTTTTCATTCTGTTGGTGATAAAACCACGACAGATTTTTGGTGGTGAATGTGGGCAAGAAGTTACTGGTTTGAGTTGGAGAAAAAATACAGAATTAAAGCTTAGAAAAAATGGTGCCTTTTGTTTGGATTTTGATGGAGAGCTGGAAGCAAGTTCAGGCAGATGTTAAAGAGTTGGGACTATGTTTTGCTGTGTTTATGTATGTGTTTATCCTGATTGCAATAGTCTGGATCATGAAAGAGTGCTGTGCGCTTCTGAACTTGCTCCCTGGGCTGAAGTGGCAGGGAAGTGCCGATGGCCAGTTGCCTGTGGCGGTCGTGGAGGCTTGGAAAGAAGCGACTTGGAGAGATGAGCCTCTACCGCCTTGGGTGACAGAGCGGGGAGAAGTAAGCGGCAGGCGACAACTTCAGAGGTATGAGCTACTTGAGGAGGATCCGGGTCCCCCATTCCCCAGGTGGCCGTGGCCGGACCCGGCCCCTTGGCAGGGTGCCGAGCAGCACCACACCGGGTGAGCTGGAGGGGTGGGGTAGAGCGGAGCGGGTGAGCCTGTTCATATCTCCCCTTCCCAATGCGACTCCACGAGCAGTGGAAATGCAGGTGGCTCTGGCTATGCCGGCAGCCCCTCCTGGTTCTGTGGCTCTGGGCGGCGTTTCAAAGATGGCGCCAGGCGGGAGCAGGGCGTTCCGCGTTGGCAGGGGGATAGCAGTGGCAGCCATAACACAGGTCATCGCCATCCTCTTGCTGGGCACAGTCACTCCCCACTCAGGGGAAGAACTGATGGTGCCACAAGAAATTGCCATGCATCAGTACCCATTTTGCCCCAGTGCAGGCAGCATGCATGGGCAGGCAACAGCCGAGAACGGCGAGCCTGCATTTGGAGCGTGTCCTGCTGGGGTGCCCACGGAGGGCGGTGACAGGGATCTGCTCCCCCCGCTGCGAGTCAGTCCTGAATTTACAGTAGCGGCACTGGTGGTGCCAAGTACGGGCAGTGGAGGAGGTTTGCTCCCCTTCTTGCTCACTCCTGCCGGTTCTGCAGAGGGTGGCCAGCCAGGACCAGTGGCAAAGGGCAGTGTGGCTCCACATATCCCTGCTGAGTTTTCAGCTGTGGTGGCAGCAGCAGCCTTGGTGCCGAGCTGGAGCGGCAGGGCGGCCGGGAAGGTGCCCTGAGGGTAATGCTTCCTCCGGCCAGTGAGACGCAGGTGGGGATGGATGCTCCTGGCCTGCTAATGGCTCTTGTGAATGGCACTAACCTTAGAGTGATTTTCTTCCCTATTCAGCTACCCTGTTCCCGTCCACCACCAGACCCTCCTCCTCTTTAGATGTCTGTTTGAGAGGGTAGATGGGGAGGTGTTGGGAATGGTTGAATAAAATTTGTAAAACAACTCTGTTTAGATTGGGTAAGGAAGATAAGGGCACAGACTGGTGGTGTGGTGGGTTTACTTTTGATTGTGCAGCTAGAGTGGAGGAAATGCAGGACGGAACCCTTAGGGGTGGTGGATGGCCTGGCACAGGAGGCAAGAAGCAAGGGACTCTTGTAGATACTGGAACTCCGAGAGATGGAACTCATCTGTGAAGAAGGGATCTTCACTCCTACATACATGAAAAAGCAGAATGGAGCAACATCTTGAAGAATGAGTGAACTGGACTTAATTGCCACATTTGACTGCCCCAGGGGTGGAGACACCATTTGAGACATATTTGGATTGATTCAGACTGTGCCGAAGAGGGACTTTAAGAGATTCTGCAAGGATTTGAGTGAAGATGGACTGGGACTGTCCATTATTTGATGTTGAGTGCTGCTGAGCACAATGCAGATGAGATAAAAGTTCCTCTGTTTGTGAAAAGGATCTGTTGGAAGAAAAAGAAATGTATGGGTGTTTTCTGCCTTTAGGTGGGGATGTGACTTGTCCAAGGGGTGGTTATTTGTTCCCGATGGGGGAAGTCCAGGACATGTATGTTGGGTGATGCAGGAGGGTGGTAAGATCAAGTGTGTTCCACAGAGGAGTTTGATTTTGATTGAGAAAGAGTCTGAGTTTAAAGTATGTACAAGTTATTATTAAGTCTTTTTCAGGTAACAGATGTCATTCGCAAAGTCCCATTTGATTAGAAGAAGAATTGTGTCCAGGATATGAGGGATAGATCAGATTGAGGAAAGTATTTAAAGGGTGATTTTGATGGCACCATTTATTATATAGAATATGATTCTAGTTAGATGAGCAGAAATTATGGGATTGAATAAGGGGTGGAATGTTCCAGGTTGGGAATTATAGGGTTAAAACTCCTCTAGGGACTATGAGGAGAATGTTATTCAATCCCATAATTCTGCTATCTTCTCATAAGCTCACGTCAAGGGCAGTTCGTTCTCCTTTTCCTCCCCCTCCAGCTGTGTTTGGGTATGTAGTTGGGTAGGCCTGTTTGGGGGCCTAAAGGAATGGCAAAAGCATGGTGGGGGGGAGGACTTGGATCACGGGGATTTGTAGATTTAGTTATGGGTGGGAATAAATTCATGGGGTTGCTGTAGCTTTCACGTCTGCTTTGTAACTCTTTCATGTATCTCTCTATCTAAAATAAAATTTTGTTATTTTTCTCCAATTTGTTGAAGAGTTTTCATTCTGTCGGTGATAAAACCATGGCACCCAGGCTTTGTGCTTTTTGAGCAAATCATACAATGGCCTGGCAATCACTGAGAAGCTGGGAATATGCTTCCTCCAGTACCCCAGGGTCCCCAGCAATTTTTGTAGTTTCTATTTGTTCCCAGGCATTTGCCCTTTTTCAATTTCTTCCAGGGTATCAGCTGGCACTGCCATGGTACCTGCTACCCATCAGTTCCCGAGGAACTTGATTTCCTGTCCTGGGCCTTGGCACTTGGAAGAGGGGATGTCTAAACCATTTTGGGTTAGCAGTTCCCAGACGGCTTTTGCTACTGAGCCCACGTGTTCTTTGTAGTCCTCTCCCACTAATATGTCATTTATACATTGATAAATGACAATGCATTCTGGGACCTTGATGGTGTCTAGAAGTGTAGTAGGTTTGCAGTAACCTGCTCCCCCACCTTTTAAAACCCTAGCTAAAACTCAGAAAAAAACACACTGGAAGTTAATAAATGAAGCTTTATATTTACAGCAATGCAAATATACAAGCAAATATTTACAAGATATAACAGATATTTACAGAAATATACAGTAAAAAGGGAATGCAGACACCACACCCCTCCTGGAGACCAAAATCCCCAAGAGAGGGAAACCAAAACCCCCTACCACCTTTCCCCCAGCTTTATCTCACCACTTGATGATGCTGCAGATAAGCTGAAGATCGGTCAGAAAGATTAGTGGCAGGAAGGAATGAATGGTTTTAGTGATTTTACTCTGAATTAGTTCAAAGGCAGAGAGACAAAAGAAAAAAGCTGCCGGAGCCAGCAAGGACCCAAGCTAGACTGCCCTCTGCAAGCCGACTGGCTTATCTGGATGTTTTGGGAACATTTCCCAAAACAACCTTCTTTTCTCTGTCTCAGTGAAACTGGGTGAAGTGACACGGTATGTTTAACTCTCTCTCAGGCAATAGTCTAATTTCTCACTCAAATTCTCCAATTAGCTCAAACCAACACAAGAAGTGCTACCAGTGCATTGTGGGAGCATGTTTATACCCCTGGGGTAGACAATTAAAAGTGCACTGAATCCCCTGCCAGGTAAGAGCAAACTGAGGCTTATCCTCCTCCCTCAGTGGAATCACAAAAATCATGTCCTGGACATCCAAGGCAGTCATCCATGAGTGGAATGCAAACTGAATGACTGTAACCACTCAGATTAGGCACTGCAGCTGCAAGAGAAGTGTTGGCATTCAGCCTCCTATAGTGAGCCTCCGGTGCCCATCTTGTTTTTTAACTGGCCAGACTTGGGAATTATATGGAGAGTGAGTCCTGCAGATAATCTCTCTCTTCTGTAGGTCGGCAATCACCTCAGTGATGCCTTGCCTTGAGGCACATAAGTAATGCCAGCCTGGGGTAAAAGCTCCAAAGAGAGCCATTTGGAAGATGCCATCTTTTTCCAGCCAGCTCATCAAAACCCAGTATGTTTCCTGGGTAGGGGCTTAAGTCAACTTCCACTAAGGTGCTGCATTTGTCCCCTGGGAGCCACACCCTCGTTTTAGCTAGATAACAGATATTAGATGCCCCTGTAACACCTAATATTTTTATCCTTCTACGAGATGGATGTATTCCCAAGCTCTTTGCCATTCCTAAATTCAGGACACTAATTTGAGCACCTGTGTCAGTTAAGAACTTTACAGCAGTTCTGTTCAGTCCAGTTGGGCTCAGGATAAAAGGCTCATCTTTATCAGACCATTGGCAGATATTAGCAAAGCAGTGACAGAGGCCTGAGGCAGCCACCACTTCATTTAGGCTTTTGCCTCCTGGTGGGGAGGTGAGAAAGAGTTAACTCCCTTAGAAGTGGCAGAAGCCTCCGAGGGCTGCTGCTCCTGGGCTTGACTTAGCTGCCGCCATGGCAGCTACCTTTATCTTTTAAAAACTATACCATATCCTGTATCTTCCACTCAGGTACGTGCTTTACAACAACTTCAGGAATCCCCAGCAATATGCTTGTTTATACCAACTGTTTCTCTGGGACTGTTTGGATTTATGTATGAAGTCACCTCACTTTCTCTGTTGCCCACCCTTATCCGGACCACAGGATGCTGGTGGAGTCTTTTGCAGTGCAGAAGTGATTGCTTTTCAGCACTGCAGTGGTCTGAGTCTGAAATCATCTCTCCCTTGTCTAAATCAATGAAGATAAGGATTACCTTGGTTTCCTTTTCAAACTCAGACAATGTTCCTGGTCGAATGCTTAGAGATGCAAATCACCAGAGATACAGCACTCTGATGAACTCTCCACAGCAACTTGACAGCTGGCTTGTGTCCAAGCCATGCATGACAAGGGACTTTATGTTTGTCGTATGGATGCCCTAGTCAAGCCAAAGAGGCTGAAACCCCACGTTCAAGGCCTCCCAGCAGCCTTCAAGGAATGCATACTTTCCTTAATGACAGAGATTCAACAGGTGATCAAGTGAAATCACAGCTCAAATAATTCCGAAGGACATGTCATGACTTGGAAAGAACTGGGCAGGACACTATTGAACTATGAACAAATGACTGGGTTTGGAGATCAGAGACTTTCCAGGGAGAAGCCACATGCTGACACTCCCACAGCCAGCCACACCAAGAAGCGGGAAGTGTGCCAAGCAAAGGGATCTCTGCAAGAAAGCTCATGCAGCAGTCCACTGAGTAGCCCGTGCCACAACCTACACCAGACCAGACATCACTCCAGAAGAACCGAGGAACGTAACCCAAGACGAAAGCAAGCTTCACTGCCTAGTAACTGGTTCCAGGAAGCTCTATCATTTGGCATGGCAAAGCACCTATTAGAGTACATAGAGAAAGGGCAAATTAAATCCCTGGCACTCAAAGCTTGGAAAAAGCATGGGGAGTGGCAAAGAAGCCATAATGGCAGTAGTGAGGGTGGTAGAAGTCCTCCTGCAGCAGATCCACCTGCTGCTGTGGGTAATCCTTTCACCTGTTGTCATAAGGGATCTAAGGATCATCCAAGAAACCTAGACAAGGTGATGGTAGCCTCAGACCACTCTCATCGCTTTATGTACACCTTGCAATGGTCTGATAACCACAAGCCTTTTGTCTTTGTTCCTACAGGACTGACCCAAGCTGCTGTTAAGTTCCTTGTTCATACTGGTGCACAAATTAGTGTGTTAAATGTGCAGCAGGCAAAGGATTTGGGAAGCCAGCCATCCCACAGGGAAATTAAAATTAGTGGTATCACAGGTATACCTAGCCTTTGCCATCTGGCTAAAGCAAAGCTATGGCTCCCAGGTGATAAATGTGGCACTATTGTGGAGCTTGCCTTGAGCCCATACCCAGGAAACATCTTAGGATTTGATGTCCTGGCAGGCAAAAGATGGTACCTTCCCAATAGCACCCTATGGTTTTTGGGTTCTAAGGGTGGGGGCAAAGGGAGCAAAGGGGGTAAGCAATGTTTGTATTAATGCTTTGCATATTGCTCCAGCTCAAATCTAGCCTGATTTGTGTGAACCAGTATCCCTTGCCTGTCACAGCCAGATAAGGCATCTCGGAAGCGATAGCAGATCTGGAGCAGAGACAGATTATCAGCAGGACACGCTCACCATACAAGCCTCCAGTTTGGCCAGTGCAGAAATCAGACCGTCGGTGGTGACTAACCATTGATTACAGCTGGTTAAATAGCAATACAGTTCCTCTTGCAGCAGCAGTCCCAAGACTAACATCTGTAGTGATAGCCATTCAAGCTGCATCTCACGCATGGATGGCTGTGATAGATATGAAAGGTATGTTCTTCATGGTCCCACTTCAAGAGGAGGACAAGGCTCAATTTGCCTTTACCTGGCAACGTGTTCAATTCATATTTAATGTCCTTCCAGAAGGCTACAAACATTTGGGCACAACCTCACACCATGCCCTAGCAGCTTTACTTGACACTGTCACAAGTCCTCCAGGGTGTTGTCTTTTACCAGTATATTGATGACATTTTGGTCCGGTGAAGTGACAAAGAACAGGTGGGATCCGTATCTTTAACCATCTGGGAGTTGCTAACCAAAGAGGGGCTACAGATTCCGCTAGATAAGTGTCAAGGCCCAAACCAGGAAGTCAAATTTCTAGGTTCCTCGTGGGTGGAAGGTGCAATATCAGTGCCAGAGGATAATCTGGAATCCATTGCAAAGGGCCAAATTCCTAATAACAAGAAGGAATTACAAAAGATAGTTGGTACCCTGAGCTATTGGAGAAAGCACATTCCAGGCTTCTCTGTGATAGCACGTCCCTTGTATGACTTGCTGAAAAAGCATAAAATCTGGGACTGAACACCAAGGCACATCAAAAGCCTGACCATCCTAAAGGATGAGCTCCAAGATTTCCAGAAGCTAGGCCTTCTGAACACAAAAGATGCCCTTAGGGCTGAATGGAGCTTTTCTGAACATGCCTCATATTGTGGAATATTCCAAAGGGGACTCAAAGGCCGAAACAGAGCCCCTCTGTTCTCCTCCACAGCTTTTAAGGAAGCTGAGCGGAGGTACTCGGAATGGGAGAAAGGACTGCTTTCCCTTACCTGAGCTGTCAAAGAAGCAGAGAAATTTCATACCACACAGATATTGTGGTACAGGGCCCTTTCCCTCTGCTCAAAGCAATCCTAAAGGGAACTCCTCCACCTGAGGACATAGCCCAGAAGACCACTGTGAGGAAGTGGTATGCCTATTTGGCAGCGATTGGACAGCTTATGCCATTAAGAGAAGGCCCAACCAAAATGTCCAAACTGCAAGCCAGTGAATCTGGACATAGCTCTGCTAAGCCAACCATACAGACCTTCTCCAATACAGGTAGCACCTGAGGTCACCACAGACTCCAGCACTGAGGGTGTGTGGTTCACTGATGCATCCTCCCGTCAGGTAGGATCACAGTGGTACTACAAGGCCACAGCAATGGAGATTGGTACTGGCAGGACTGTTATCGAGGAGGATGAAGGTAGTGCCCAAGTAGGAGAACTACGCGCACTAATGTTAGCTGTAGAAAATGGTGCCACAGCTGTCTACATTGACTCATATGCCACCTTCAAAGGAGCCACTGAATGGGTTACTCAGTGGGAGGCAAATCAGTGGGAGGTTGGCAATACTAAAGTTTAGCGAGCTATGGATTGGCAGAGGTTATTAGAGATAAACTGGACAAGACCCATCAAGATGGGATGGGTCAAAGGGTACTCCAAGCTAGACATCTCTGCTGTAACATAAAACCAGCAGGTGGATGACTTGGCACGCATCCATGTGATGAACAATGAAGGGAGAGGCTGGCAGAGTGGATTCCCATCAAAAGGGGTCACTCAGGCAAGGCCTATCTCTTCTATGAGGGTAGGTCTTGTGGACGGGCAGTTTCCATGGCAAAATGTGAAACTATTATTTCAGTCAGTCCACAATATAGGGTCCGGCTGACGGCAAATCACCCAAACCTGGCACCAGCTCAACATATCCACCAGGACAAAACTCTACAGAGTACTTGGCAGGTTGATTATGTTGGCCCCCTCAAATCATCACATGGGAAAAGATAAATACTGGTTCGAGTAAAAATGGTCTCAGGCTTAACCATGGCCACAGCCACCAGTACTGCCACTGGAGTTCAAACTGTTGAGGCTCTAAAACATTGATTCAGTGTTTTGTCAATGCCTGAATGCATTCAAAATGACAATGGTCACATTTCATTGTAGCCTTAGTACAGGACTGGGCTAAGGGTGAAGGGGTCAAATGGGTGTTGCATACCCCATCTTATCAGCAGGCAAATAGCATAGTAGAAAGGACAAATGACCTTAACAAGAGACACGCCGAAGTCTCTAAAAGCAACTGGGACAAGCGCCTAGCCCAGGCAGTTTTCACTGTGAACAAGCAATGGGAAAGTTACGGTTGCCCCAAAGTCAAAGTGTTCTGCCCAACTGAAACAATGGGAGATGCAATTTGCATGCCAGACAGACCAAAGAGCAAGTCACAGCATTCTCTGCTACAAATGCAGGTGGGCCAACCTGTGTTAGTAAAGTTGCCGTCAATTGGAATAGTTCCAATGGTGCTGGCAAAATCCAGAGGGCTATATGCATGGGAAGCCCTGGATGCCCACAGAAAGTTTCACTGCATCAGTTTCTGGTGGATCGTTCCTGATCATTAGTTGATCTGCCTGACCACTACCCACTGATTTAAAAAATATTATTAATAATAAAAATATTATTAATAACTTAAAAAGGAATTGCAACTTATGTGCTTCAAGAAACAACAGGTGACACTGTAGGTTTTATGTTAATCTCTTACATGACTTCACCTGCGTAACACCCTAGTATTGTTAAAGTAACAGGAATCCACATCAAAAATTAGCAAGAAAATGTATGAAGAGCCTCAAATAATCATATATTCCTTAGGGTGAACTTGTACACAGAAACCCTGATGATTAGAGGGAACCTCTGTTTCAGTTTGTGCTTCTTGCCTCTGGTCTGGTCACTGTGTACCTCTAAAAGCTTGTCTCTCAATGTAGCATCCACTAAAACCCTCGTTTACTGCAAAGCTACTTTCTAGCTGGTTAAGCCCCAGCATGGAGCTACTCTCCCCTAAGTGCAGAACTTTATGATTCCATTCCTTGAACTTCATGAGCTGCTTATGAGCCCATTTTTCCAGGTTGTTAAGGACCTTTCTGAAACCTCTTGTCTGTCAGTGACTTCTCCCAGTGTTTTGGTCATAAGTAAACATGCTGAAGGTATACTCTGCACCATTATCCAAATAATTAAGGAAGATCTTGAACAGTGCTGACCCCTGGAATAGATCACTAGTTACTAGCCTACAAATGCTAGGTGCACTGCATTACCATAGGCCTAGTCAGACACTCATACTCCTTGCAAAGCCAAGATAGATAAGGAAAATAGATGAAGAAGTCTATTTGAACATATCCTTCTAATATGTTGTTAGAAATATAAAGTTCTTTTTCAATATGACAAGACAATCTTACAGGTTCATATGGATAGATGTAAAACAAATATATAAAACTAAAAATTAGTAAATATGGGTAATAGGAGTAAAAGCATAGATGTAAATAGAATAGAATAGAATAGAATAGAATAGAATAGAATAGAATAGAATAGAATAGAATAGAATAGAATAGAATAGAATAGAATAAGCCAGGTTGGAAGAGACCTCCAAGATCATTCAGTCCAACCTATCACCCAGCCCTATCCAATGCCACTAAGAGCTCCATCCAGTCTTTTCTTGAACCCTGATTGCAGTGGGGCGAAACCTGAGATGGGGACCGGCACCAGAAATGCGGGTGGCAGTGCCACTGCACACAGGTATTGCCATGCTGTTGAGTTGGGAAGGTCCCAGCTCGTATTGGCAGCACCCAACGTTGCAGCCAGCATGCAAACGGGCAAAAATCCCAGAAAAGCGGCATGCAAGTGGCCATGTGGCTACGTGGTGGCTGAAAGCATGACAAAAGCCAAATCCAGTGTGGAGAGCAGCTGCATGCATGCTGGGGAATCAGACTGCCACCCGGGGTTAGCTGGCTTGGCCAGAGGGATCTGGCGTAGAACATCCCCACCCAGCTGTTGTGCAGGGAGGCTTTCCTCAGCAGAAACTGTGGCTGCCGGTAATGCCACTGGTACCAAGGTCTGAGAGGGTGAAAAACCCAAATAAGCCCTCAGCAAGTGGTCACACGACATGTACCCATCCCACTCAACAGGACTCACAGCTGGTGGGCTGCGAGCGGGTACAAAAAGCAAATGAGGCTGAGGCAGTGGTGCAAGCATCCATGGTGGTGAACAGACCCAACACTTCGTTCTGCAACACAAACAATATTTTTAATTCCGTTGTCACTAGCTCTCTTTTTAAGCACATGATCCTTTCCCTGTATTTATTAAATTCAGCTAGTCATTTCATAACACATGCTGCCAGAACTGGAACTGGATTGCAAGAGGTCTGGAGCAGTTTCTTGGCAATCTTTGCAAAGTTCCTTCCATATTTTTCTGCCCATTCTAAATCTGATGTTGTTAATTCATAACCAATTATGTGTAATACCTCCGCTATAGAACATCCTATCTGTGACACAGTTTGTTGTGATTATTAATATCTGGTTATGAATTATTAATAATATTTTAATTATTATTAATTTGTTGATTATTAATATTTAAAAATTCAGGAGAATTCCCTGAGATTCTTTGGATGTTCGGTTGACAGGAAGCAATTACACAAAGGTTATTTATAAACACAGAATTAAAGAGTTTAAACAGGTTAAACAGTCAGAACTTGGAAAATAGGAACCTGGTAACAGGGGAAATTCTAACTACGCCTATGGGGTCTTTGCATATACTCACTGATGTGATAGATACAAAGTTTCCCAGTAGAGGAGGAGGAAAGAGTTGCCTTGCCACTGGCTGCTTGTGCACGCTACACAACATGCTGCAAACACCTGACCTCCGTGAAAGAGATGCAAATAGGCCTCTGGTCCCCATGAAAAGCAGCAGGAAAAAGGAAACAATCACTCTAAATCACTATTTTGAAGGTGAAACTGGACAATAGACACTAGCGCCCATTGTTTTGGCCAATGAATTCAAATTCCTGTCCCTAGGTGTCCACCCCGGCACTTGAGGGGCAGCACAAGACACCTGACTTGGTCATGTGCCAAGCATCCAGCTCTTGGGGCTTTCCTGGGGCCAAGCCCTCCATTGTTCTGCTCACACCCATCACCTCCCAGACCTGCAACAATAGGAGGAGAGCAGGGTTTGAACTAATTTGGCAGAATTTTTATGCTCTACCAGGACACTGACATGCAAGTATTTGTGATGCCATAAAACCATATAACCCTTTATCATCATGTCCTAAGTCTGCAAATTGAAAGTGCCAAGCATTGATATAATATAAAGCATGTGACAAGTTTCCCTTTTTTCTCATTTTGTATATACCAGTCATATGTGTAAAGAAACAAAAGAAGAGATAAAAGCGATTAAGAAATATTGGAAGAGGATAAAAGAAACTTGCCATAGACAATGACATACAATTTTTTTACCTGAGAGATCTGGATGAACAGCAACTTGAATCTTTCAGTCTGTGGCTCCACCAGGTAGCGAGTATTGTTCTGATCTGATTCTGACTTTCCTAAAATAATCAATTCTCAGACCTGTCCATATCAACTTGTAAGTAAATTGCTTTGAAATGAATATATTTGTTACAAAGATTTCTGTGGAGATAACTTAATAGATCATATTACCCTTGTACTGAGTTTTTTCAGGATTTCCATGATCTCACTTCCCCACAAAACTTAGAATTATTTTATTATTTAGGCAAAAGCTATATGTACAGCTCCAATCTGAAGCAAAACAGTCATATTAAGATGAGCATTCCCTCAATAAAGGAAAGATTTGCAACTGTAGGTCCACACTCTTATTAGAGTCTGCATAAATTGTATTACATAGAATCATGGAATCACAGAATGGTAGGGGCTTGAAGTGACTTCTAGACATCCAAGCCTTCTGCCACAGCAGGTTCACCTAAGGCAGACGACACAGGAATGCATCCAGACAGGTTTCAAATGACTCATGAGAAGGAGACTCCAGAACCTCATGGGGAAGTCTGTTCCCCACTCAGTGCAATACCTCTGTTTTATATCACCCTCACAGTAAAGAAGTTTCTCCTCATGTTGAGGCAGAACCTCCTGAATTTCAGTTTGTATATATTGTCCCTCATTATTGGGCACCACTGAAAAAAGACTGAGCCCATATTCTTGACACTAACCCTTAAGATATTACTTTAGAGGCCTCGACTATTACATTTTGGTGAAATTTAATTTGCTTCTCACTGCCAATCAATGCATAAATATCTTGCATTCTAATAATCATTTTAACATACAAAAAAAATACCCAATTGTCAAAAACTGTGAATAAAGAATATGCATTCAGTTCATGGGAATAGGGATCTCACTACATTATAACCTAAGAAATGTATTCAGCTCACTATTGAGTGAAAGAGATCTTTTCTCCCCTACTCATTTTTTAAGAGGAAGATGATGTTGTGGAAGCAAAGCAGAAAAATTAAATGTCAACTCTTTGTAGTAAGTTGGCTAGGAAGAAATGTAGAAGTGTATTTTCTCCATAAACTCCCCTGTAAGCTACCCCGCACCAGGGCTTATCTCCCTGTGAATTTTAGTTTAATTATCAGTTTGCAGTAGTGTGGTGGTTTAAGCAGTTACCTGCCCGCCCTCCCCCTTTGAAATAAACCCCAACTGGGACTCAGAGCACTGGAAGTTGATAAATGAACCTTTATATTTACAGCAATGCACAATATACAAGCAAATATTTACAAGGTATAACAGATATTTACAGATAGATACAATGAAAAGATAATACAGAAACACCACACCCCTCCCAGAGACCAAAATCCCAAGAGGGGTAACCAAACACCCATACCACCTCTCCCCCCTTCCCTGATCTTATCTCACCACCTGCTGATGCTAAAGATAAGCTGAGGTAGATCAGCCAGGGGGATTAGTAGTAGAAAGAAGTTAGTAGTATTACTGAGAATTAGCTAGCAAGGCAGAGACAAAGGAGACCATGCAAAGAGAAGGAGCTGCAGCCAGAGCGGTCAGAAACCATCTGGTATCTAATGTTTTGGGTACAACATTTTAAAATTTTTTTTTTCTTTCTCAGTAAAGCTCTGGGGTGAAGTGACCTACTGTGTTTTCCTCTCCCAGCCAATAGTCTAATTTCTCACTCAAACTCTTCAAGTAATTCAAAGCAGCACAATCCACCCCTGTCTACTTCACTTAGAGTTTACTGAGAATTATCTAATCTAAACAACAAAATATTTACAATAATAAATATTTACAAATTCAGTTCATTCTTGGATGTAGGGGATTCAAAAGCTCAGAAAACAGGAAACAGTTTGTCTCCTCACAGATGAGATGAGACCAGAGGATCCCAGGTGACATTGGGTTCGTGCTCAAGTGTTGAATATTCTGTTGTGATGAACGCCAGGTAAAACCTAGAACAGAAAACTCCTAACACTCTAAATTTAAATTCTTTCAGGTAAGGTTAGATTTATCTGTGGAATACACTGGATTTCACCATTCTCCTACATTACCCAGTATGTATGATCGGCACCTTCTGCAGAAACCACCCCTCAGACAGGTTTCCCTTTGCCCAAAGGAGAAAATACCCAAAAGGTTTTTCCTAACAGATTCTTTTCATGTACAACAGGAACTGTATCACCATCCACTGTAGGTACCAAATCTGATTGTGCAGGTCCTACCCTATCTACAGAACCAGGTTGCTTGTGCTAAATTCTTTTCCCAGTATTTGAAAGTTCCACCCCCCATGACTTTCAGAGTGGTCTTTAGCAAACCGTTGTAGCATTCGATCTTTCCTGAAGCTGGTGCATAGTAGGGTATGTGGAAGATCCATGCAATACCATGCTCTTTGGCCCAGTTTTTCACAAGATTGTTCTTGAAATGAGTGCCATTGTCTGATTCGATTCTCTCTGGAGTTCCATGTCTCCACATGATTTGTCTCTCCAAGCCAAGAATGGTGTTACGTGCAGTAGCATGTGGAACTGGATAGGTTTCCAGCCATCCGGTGCTTGCCTCTACCATCGTTAGCACATACTGCTTGCCAGAACGAGAACGAGGTAAAGTGATGTAGTCAATCTGCCACGCTTCACCATACTTGTACTTTGACCATCTCTCACCATACCATAAGGGTTTGAGTCGCTTGGCTTGCTTAATAGCAGCACAGATGTCACAGTCATGTATGACTTGGGTGATAGCGTCCATGGATAAGTCAATTGACCTATCACGTGCCCATTGGTATGTTGCATCTCTGCCTTGATGTCCAGATGAGTCATGGGCCCACCGAGCTAAGAACAGTTCACCTCGGTGTTTCCAATCAAGATCAAAGTCACTGTCATTGTCCGTGTTTGTGTCAACTTGAGAAATCTTAGCAGCTTGGTCTGCCTGCTGGTTGTGTTGCTGTTCCTCAGTAGCTTTCTCTTTAGGGATGTGTGCGTCTACGTGTCGCACCTTCACTGGAATTCTCTCCAGTCGTGCATCAATGTCCTGCCATAGATCAGCACACCAAATAGGCTTTCCTTTCCTCTGCCAACCACTCTTTTTCCAGTCCTTTAGCCAACCCCATAGAGCATTGGCTACCATCCATGAGTTGGTGTAGAGGAAAAGGATAGGCCAATTTTCCCGTTCAGGCACATCAAGAGGAAGTTGGACTGCTTTTACCTCAGCGAATTGACTGGATTCTCCTTTTCCGTCTCTTGCTTCAGCCACTCTCCTGGTAGGACTCCAGACTGCTGACTTCCACCTTCGCTTGTTCCCAACAAGATGACAGGAACCATCTGTGAACAAAGCATAGTTCTTTTCCTGATCAGAGAGATCACCATAGGGAGGAGCTTCTTTAGCACTAACCAGCTTCTCCTCTGGAAGTTTTGTAGAGACTGTGCCTTCCGGCCATTTAGTGATCACTTCTGCTAGACCAGGTCGATCAAGATTGCTCATGCATGCTCAATGGGTTATCAAATCCATCCATTTAGACCAGGTTGCATCTGTGGCATGATGCAGTGATGAACCTTTGCCATTGAACATCCAGTTTAGAACTGGCTATCTAGGAGCTAAAAGCAATTGTGACTCAGTTCCAATCACTTCAGAAGCTGCTTTTACTCCCTCATAGGCTGCTAGTATTTCTTTCTCTGTTGCTGTGTAATTTGTCTTTGAAACTCTGTAGCCATGTCCCCAGAAGCAAGTGGATGTCCACGTGTTTCATTTGGAGCTTTCTGCCAAAGACTCCAAGTTGGACCATTGTCACTCGCAGCCATGTACAGAATATTTTTAATGTCTGGACCAGATTGTACAGGTCCCAAGCCCACAGCATGGACTACTTCTCGCTTTATCTGATCAAAGGCTGCTTGTTGTTCAGGACCCCACTCAAAGGGGTTTCTTTTACGAGTTACATTATACAGAGGTTTGACAATTTGACTGAATTCAGGAATGTGTAGTCTCCAGAATCCCACTGCACCCAAGAAGGATTGAGTGTCCTTTTTGTTTGTGGGAACTACCATGGTAGAGACTTTATCTATCACATCCGGTGGAATGTGGCGATGACCATCCTTCCACTGCACTCCCAGAAATTGAATTTCTCTGGAAGGTTCTTTGATCTTGTCTCTCTTAATGGCAAAACCTGCTTGCACAGAATGTCAATTGTTTTGTTACTTTTCTCGAAGACTTCCTCAGCAGTTTGGCCCCACACAATGATGTCGTCGATGCACTGTATGTGTTCTGGAGTTTTACCTTTCTCCAATGTGTTGTGGATCACTGAGTGACAGATCATTGAACTGTGTTTCCAGCCCCGAGGCAGACGATTAAACTGATACTGGATTCCTCTCCAGGTGAATGCAAATTGAGGCCTGCATTCTTTGGCTATGGATATAGAGAAGAAAGTATTAGACATGTCTGTGATAGCATAACATTTTACTTCCTTTGATTCCAGCTCATACTGGAGTTTCAGCGTGTCTGGTACAGCTGCGCTCATAGTCACCTCGTTGAGGGCACAAATGTCAATTGTGAGGCACCAGTCACTTTTAGGTTTGAGAAAGGGCCAAATAGGACTGTTGAAAAGTGAATGAGCTTATTGATGTCCTTCTGACTTTCCAGTTGCTGAATCAGCTGATGAATGGGCAACAAAGAGGCACGGTTAGATCTGTACTGTCTGTGATGCACAGATTCAGTAGCAATTGACAGTTTCATGTCCTCTATATTACGATGTCCCACAACTGCAGATTCATCTGAAAGTTTAGGTCTGATGGACAATTTCAGTTTATCAACCAAAAGCCCATTTATGACCCTTAGGATCTTTGAAACAACCTCCTCTCAAAAAGTCAATTCCCAGAATGCAAGGCACATCAGGACCAGTTACAGTAGTATGCTTCTTCCACCGTTTACCAGTTAAACTTATCTCAGCCTCCAACTTAGTTAACTCTTGAGATCCACCAGTGATTCCAGAAATAGTTATAACTTCTGTCCCTTTGCAATCTGATGGCAACAAAGTACACTGAGCACCTGTATCAACTAAAGCCCTGTATTTCCAAACTTTTGAACTGCCAGGCCACCTAATGAATACATTCCAATAGATTTGGTTTTCTCCACTATCCCTTTCCTCCTCCTGGCTAGAGGAAGGGCACCCCTAATGCTGAACATAGCATGTAGGGTGTACACAGTGGTTGGTGGTGTTGTTGTGAGAGGAATTACAATTATTAGAATAATTGCAATTGCTCTGAGGAGCTGAAGAAGTGACAGCTACTCTTCTGGCATTGCTGCCTCTGTTTCTGCCACTCTGCAGTTCCCTGACTCTTTTTGAAAGGACTGAAGTAGGTTTACCATCCCACTTGCTCATGTTCTCACCAAATTAGTCACACAGTATTATCCAGAGTGACGCACGTGGTTGCTGGTGTCTAGGTGGAATTTGTCTCCTAGGACGAATTGGTTCCTGATAGCAGAAACATGCACCAAGTCAGATGGTGAAGAACTGGTATCCTTTGCCATATTGGAGATGGAATTTTAGTTTCTCCTTCGGTTCTTTCATGCTGCCCTCTAGCTTTGTAGTCATAGTTTCTATGGCCAAGATTAGGATAGTATGTGACAAGCTGTCCTCTATTTCTCTTAGCTGATCAGTGAATTCACCAACAGTGAGCCTTCCATTATCACCCTTTGATAGAAACTTGCTAGCCAAGATGTTAGCATAGGGTGAAGGAGCAAGCTTAATAATTTTCTTCATGAGACCTGATCCCAGAGGGATATTATCAGGCTAATGTATGGCATGATCTTCAGAAAGCACTTCCTTCACAGCAAACTCCTTCAGAAGCTTAATTCCCTGCTCAACTGTGTTCCACTTCCTAGCTACCCATGGCGAGTCATCTCGGGAGGTGTATCTCATACCTACAGCTAATAGAATATATGTCCACAAGCTAACCACACCCAGATCAGTTGCCAGGTGTTTGTCCATTCCACTCTCCTTTGATAGTGGTCTAGCTGCTTTGCAGACTTGTCTCCTACCTGTAGAGCATTTGCACCAATAGTACGGCATCTCACCAGCCAGCTTAGGATTGGGTCTCCTGTCTCCCTTGAATATTCCTTTCTAACTTCCCTCTCTAAGGGGATCATTAGAGCCTTGGATGCCATCCTCCTCCTCTTGTACTGGCTGATCTGTTAGTAGATGGCCATACAAAACTCTTCTAGCAGCATTCCTAATTTCCTGAGAGGCATCATATGTCCTGGGAACTAATTTTGCCTTGTCCTCATATTTAGACCTAAGCAAACCAGTTAGATCTTTAAGGCTAAGCTTTTCTTCCTCTTCCTTCTGTGGGAGATCAGAAGCACTGGTTCCACATCCTAAGTCCTCTTTTGACCCATGTTTTGACCCAATTGTTGCTTTCACTTTGGTAGGCACCAGTTTAACAGAAGATGGAGCTTGTGGTTGGTCAGAATTTTGGGGTACCTGGACTAGTGGTGGCATATTAGTAATAGTATTGGGATCAGAAACTGCAGTTTGGGAAATTGAACTAGCATCAGAAGAATTTTCTGCAGTTGAAGGGATTGTTTTGCTTGATAACTGAATTGTTTGAGATCTCTGTGCCTTGTTTATATAAACAATTTCAGGATATTGTCCAGGCGTACAGCCATATTCTACTGTTTGGACTGAGGAATTTGTTTGTTTTTATTTCCTGTCCCAATTGATTTGCTTTGTTAAAGCGACAGCCAGTTTTTTTCAAGCTCAGGAGTAATATTAATATTAATAAGAAAACAATCACACAACTTAAATATATCACTGTGGCCCTTGAGTAGTAATTTTCACATGGGTCAGGCATTGCGCTTTTGGGCAAGATAACTCTCACTAACACAGTTGAATAGCTAATTTGGCTGCTAATATTTCCTGATTTATTAAAAGCATCAAAACTCAACAAAAATAAAATAAAATTACCTGATTTTATCTTATGTGTTAACTTCTCCCCTATCCATCCTCCACTCTCACCCCTCCCCTCTCAAGAATACCTGTTTCAACACTGGTAAATTCAAATGATATATTGTTTTTCTTTTGAAACAAGAAAATGTCTTGTAGTTGACCCTAATTCTTATAACTAGAACCATATTATAGTGAAAGTTTAACTAACATAAATTGCATATCAGGTTATAATGATAAATTGAGAAGATCATGCACTCATTGTTCTTCAGAGAGTCTACAGCCTTCAAGAAGAAAATCCATGGACCTGTAGCAGTCATGATTGAGAGACCGCAATTAATCACCCACATGAAAATGACATGCATAGAAGACATGCGCACTGTCAAGAAAAGTCTTTCTACAATTTCCGTTTAAGGATAAGTCTTGCTGCATCTTAGTGTAAAACATCCTCAAAGTCCACACTTACCTAAAGTTATTTATCTGAAAACAGAAATCTCAGCTTCCTTCACATAGGTCTTCAGTGCCACCTTGGGGTCCATGAGAAAACAGGAGAAATTTCTCAGGAGAAATCATCCAACAAATGAAATAATTCTACTCTTCCAGCTCATGCTGAAGCTATGTTGTTACCACATTTCATATTACTTTCCTTTTCACTCATGAAGAGATTACTGCTAAAACCATATCCATTAGGACATTAGGGGCTATGGCATAAAATAAAATTCCACTGAATAATTCAATTACAGCGGCCTGATGTTAGCACTACGAAATCATTATATGGATTGGTTTTCGTTCTTTTTTGGCATATGTTTATTTTTTTAGCCCACTCATAACCATGCAAACAATAAGGAAAAGAAGACAGGAATTAACTATTAAAAAAAAAACCAACAAACCAAGGGCAAGCTTAAAATTTTACAGGTTTGTTTCCTGCTCTGCATTTTAAGATGTTTTTCTCTTTGTGTCTGCAATTAAACAGCAGAATATTGACTGAATCATGCAATATATTAAATAAATCTAATTGAAATTCAAGTCAGTTAGGATTACCTCATTTATGATTGAAATATCTTGTCCTTCACCTTGATAATACCTATGACTTTCAACTATCTTTTATTTCCTATTTGTGATTTTCTTAGTAATGGCATGTAAAATAATTTTGCCTCTTGCTCACTGATCAGGTATAAAATATGCTCCTTCTGCACTTAAAAAAAAAATAAATTCTTTCTTTCTGCCTTGGGCAACACTACATTGCCTTGAAATTAGGTGTTTTCAAGCATTCTGGATCACTACAGTAATTATTGCATCCACTTGTTCAGTTCTTGGACTTAGATTTATGGCTGAGTTCTCTATCAAAATATTTGCCATACAAAATGTAAATCAGATACTCTCTCAATAAAAACAGTTTAAAAGTAGCAACAATGACTAGCTACTAGGTGCTCACCAAGATGCTTGATCACTCTTCTCCTGAGTTACCCCCTTCCCCCCCTCCCCACCTCCCAACACGTTAGAATTCACCCAAACTACATTCAGCCAGCTGGAAGTTAAGGAATATATTCACAGCTTAGCAAAATTTACAAGCAGATATTTACAATATATTGCAAATATTTACAGTTATAGACAGAAATATACAAGTCAAAAGTAATTCAGAAATACAATGCCCCTCCCAGAAATCAGAGTATCCAAGAGGGGTTTCCAACCACCCTTCCACCTTCTTCCTTCCACGCCTCTTTCTTATCCCAGAATCTGCCTTACATGTGAGCTGAGTTGGAAGGATCGGCCAGGGAGGTTAGACACAGAATTGATTAGCTGGGTTGCACAGATCCAGCTAGAAGCCAAGGAGAGAGACAGACACCAACAGACTCCACAGAGTGTCTTATCTACATTTATGTCCTTGTTTTTATACATCTCAGCAAACCTATGAGTGAAGCAGACATCAGCATTGTTTTCTTTTCACAGCCTATAATCGAATTTTTCTCATTAAAATGTTCCAATTAGCCTCAAACCAGCACAGGATCTTGTCTACTATTGTATTTTAAGATAATGTGATGAAATTTTCATTCTTCCATTCTTGTTGCCTTCTGCTTCCATTGCAAAGGCTGAAATACTCAAAGCATTCTTCATCTCAGCCTTTAGTAGGACTGACCTTCAGGAATCCCAGGTCTCTAGCACCAGAGAGAAAGTCTGGAGAAAGAGAGACTCACGGCCAGAAAAGGAGCAGGTTTGGGAACATTTAAACAAACAAAACATATGCAAGTCTATGGGACCTGATGACACGCACCCACAGATGCTGAGAGAATGCACTGCTGTCTGTGAATCCTCTCTTGATTCTCTTGGAAAGTCCATAGTGATTTGGGTTGGTTCATGAAGACTGTAAAAACATCATGCTTCAGGAGGGACAAGAAGATGCATCCAGGAAACTGTAGGCCAAGAGGGTGAAAGTCAGGAGGATAATCCAAAGTAATCATCATGAATTTATGAATTACCTGACTAACCTGACAGCCTTCTATAATGAGATGACTAGCTTGGTGGACAAGGGGAGAGAAGTGGCTGTTGTCTGTCTCAGTTTTAGAAGACTTTTGACATGATTTCCCATAACATACTCAAGTCGATAAAATATGGATTAGAAAAGTGGAGATTAAGACAGGCTGAAACATGGATGAATGGCTGGAAACAGAGCATTGTGATCAGCATTTCAAACTCTGGATGGAATCTAATAACTATTGAGGTTCCCCAGGGGTCAAAACTAGAGCCAGTACTGTGTAACATCTTCATTAATGATATGACACAGTACATCTTCAGCAAATTTTCAGGCAATATATAACATCTGGACTAGGGGAGAGAAAAGTTTGTGAGTAGAGATAAGGACAGGGAAATCAATCTGCAATTACTATCATGGGCAAAATGGACTAACGTAATTCAGCTTAGTTTTTTTGCCATTTACCACTAGAGTAGGATAATGAGAAGTAACCCCAAATCTTAATACACCTCCTCCTGCCTCTTCCTTCTTTCTAGGATCCAATTCACTCCCAATTTCTCTGCTTTCTCCTCCCAAACAGATATTGGGTGTGATTAGTAATGGGGTTGTGATCAGCTCATTATACATTGTCTCTGTTGCTCCTTCCTCCGTACACCTTTCCCCTTCTGCTGTGTGAGATCTCTTCCACAGGAGACATTTCTTTGTTAAATTCTCCAGTGTGAGCTTTTTCCACAAGTTTTTCTTCACAAACTGCTCCAGTGTATTCCTTCTATAGGATTAGTTCTTTAGGAACAAATTTCTGTATGTGAGTCTCCCATGGATTCACAATTCCTGGCAGTAAAACTGCTCCACAGAGTCAGAAGTCCCGTCAGGAGCTTGCTTTAACATAGAATCCTTTGTGTGCATACACTTGCTCCAGCATGAGGTCCTCCATGTGCTGCAAATGATTGTTTGCTCCATGGTTAACCTCCATGATCTTTTAGGGAATGACAAACACAAGAAGGGCTTATTGAGAAGGCTTTAAACTAAGTTTGAAAGGGTGGGGGAATGAAATCAGGCAGTCCAGAGAAGAGGACAAGGGTGTAATCAGGCCTTCTTGTGACAAGTTGGAGGATGGCATATCATGGCTGAATGGATGGGGGGCTAGCAAGGACCTTCAGCCTGTTGCCCAGCTATATGACAGGAACACAGCAAAGCATTCAGTCTCATAGAGTCTCCCACTCTCTCAGGGTAAAATCCACATGCTCAGCTCAATCCCTGAAGTGTCTGTACACCAATGCACGTAATATGGGGAATCAAGAGGTGGAGTTTGAAGTGCAGGTGTGCTCAGGGATTTACGATCTGGTGGCAATTACAGAGATGTGGTGGGATAGCTCACATGACTGGAATGTGATCATGGATGGGTATGTCCTCTTTAGGAAAGACAGGTCAACAAAGTGAGGCAGTGGAGTTGCTCTCTATGTGAAGAAGCAACTAGAATGTATTGAATTCTGCCCTGGGGGAGGATAAGGAGCAAGTAGAGAGTTTGTGGGTACAAATCAAGGGGCAGGCTACCAGATCTGATACAGTTGTGGGTGTTTTTTACAGGCCACCTGGTCAGGATGAGAAAGTTGCTGAGGCCTTCTACAGACAGCTGGCAGATGCCTCTTAATCACAGGCCCTGGTTCTCATGGGGGATTTTAATTACCCAGACATTTGCTGGAAGGCCCACTCAGGTAGTCAGGCACAGTCTGGGAGGTTCCTCCAGTGCACTGATGATGAATTCTTGATCCAAATGTTGTGGGAGCCAACTAAGAGAGAAGCACTGCTGGACCTGATACCCTACAACAAGGAGGGTCTGGTTGAAGCAGTGAAGGTTGAGGGCAGCCCCAGCTGCAGCCATCATGAGTTACTGGAGTTCAGGATCTTGAGTGGTAGAAACATAATATCTACAAAGATCACAACTCTGGATTTCAGCAGGGCGAACTTTGGCCTCTTGAAGCAAAAAAATTCCACAGATTGTAGAAGGAGGGACTGGCCACCTGGCAGGAGTATAAGACAGTTGACAGAGGATGTAAGGAGGCTACCAGGAAGGCTAAGGCCTCCTTGGAATTGAATCTTGCAAGACAGGCCAAAGACAAGAGAAAGGGCTTCTTCAAATATATTGCAGGAAGAACCGACAGTAGAGGAAATATAGACCCACTGCTGAATAGGATGATGTATTGGTTTAACACCCAGCTACCCTGAGCTCAAAAGCCCAAAAGAAAACTCAAAATGGTTTGGAAGTGAAAAGGGGTATGTGTTGGTTTGAGCTAATTGGAGAATTTGAGTGAGAAATTAGACTATTGGCTGAGAGAGATTTAAACATATTATGTCACTTCACCGAGTTTCACTGAGACAGAAAAAAAATTGTTTTGAGAATGTTCTCAAAACATGAGATAGCCAGTGTGCTTGCAGAGGGCCAGTCTAGCTTGGGTCTTGTGGCCTATCCTTTACCCCTACACCGACTCATGAATGGTAGCCAATGCTCTATGGGGTTGGCTAAAGGACTGGAATAATAGTGGCTGGCAGAGGAAAGGAAAGCCTATTTGGTGTGCTGATCTATAGCAGGACATTGATGCACGACTGGAGAGAATTCCAGTGAAGGTGCAGCACATAGACGCACACATCCCTAAAAAGAAAGCTACTGAGGAACACCAACACAACCATCAGGCAGATCAAGCTGCTAAGATTTCTCAAGTTGATACAAACACAAACACTGACAGTGACTTTGACCTTGATTGGAAACACCGAGGTGAACTGTTCTTAGCTCGGTGGGCCCATGACTCATCTGGACATCAAGGCAGAGATGCAACATACCAATGGGCACGTGATAGGTCAATTGACTTATCCATGGATGCTATTACCCAAGTCATACATGACTGTGACATTTGTGCTGCTATTAAGCAAGCCAAGC
>VWZI01011905.1:38621-60801 GCA_013396835.1 Psilopogon haemacephalus | reverse complement strand
TAAAAGCCATGGGGGGTGGAACTTTTAAAAACTGGGAAAAGAATTAAGTACAAGCAACCTGGTTGGTAAACAGTCGAGGTTCTGTAAATAGGGCAGGACCTGCACAATCAGATTTGGTACCAACTGTGGATGGTGATAGAGTTCCTGTTGTACATGAAAAGAATCTGTTAGGGAAAACTGTTTGGGTATTTTCTCCTTCGGGTGAAGGGAAACCTGTCTGAGGGGTGGTTTCTGCAGAAGGTCCTGGTCATACATACTGGGTAATGCAGGAGAATGGTGAAATACAGTGTATTCCACAGATAAATTTAAACTTAGCCCAATGCCACAGCTTCTTGGAACCAGTTCTTGGGTGATGAAGCTCGCTTGTGTCTTCTGTTCCTCTCCTGGTTCCTCCCAGAGTGGCGTCTGGTTTGCTGTGGGCTGCTTGGTGGGCTGTTCCGTGGGCTGCGGTGTAGACTCTTGGGTGGACTTGCTTGCAGTGGTGTCTTCTTTGTGTAGCACACTTCTCGTCTCTTTGAGAAGCTGGTGTTGGGGGTGTCAGTGACATGTTTCCCCTTAGGAGATCTCCGGTCTCCAAATCCAGTCCTCTGTCCGAAGCTGGACAGTGTCCTTCTCAGCTTCTCTGTGTCTGTTGTATCAGTCACTGAAGGCTGGCAGCGGCTTTGCTATTTTTGGGCTTGTGGTGGCCCCTCGGTTGCAGCCGCTGTCAGTGATCTCTTGTCGAATCACTGGGTGGATCATCTTTGTTTGGATCCATGTGTCTTCCCCATCTGTCTTGGCATCAGAATCGCTGTAGATGCATAGAGGCTTTGTCGTCTCCGGACGGACGTTTCTTCCGCCATCAGCAGGGGGCGCAAGCACGCCTGATTCGGCAGGGTCAGCGCTTTTATTTCTTCTGCCGTCAGCAGGGGGCGCAGGCGTGCCCGATTCAGCAGGGTCAGTGCCTCGTGGCAGTGTGGAGGTAGCATTCTGTGGAGGTGGGCTTTGCAAACAGGCACTTGGTTTGGTGGGCAGCGTTAGAACAGGGTTAGAGTGGGGAAGACGCTCAAACTCGCTATGGTAACTGACTTCTCGCATAACCGCTGGGGTGAAAGCGGGGAAGCCCCGGGGTCAGTGCGGCCGCATGGCACATCCATAGTAGGCCCCGGCTCTGTCAGTGTCGCGCCAAGGGGCGGAGCATAGGATGCCCCGAAATCTGCAGCCAGGGGCCGGGTCACTGCGATTGGGACCGTGCGCGGCCGCAGAATGGCAGGCGGACCAAAGTCAGCTGGGAAAAATCCGCCCAGCCGCGAATGCTCCTGAGCGCCCAGGAAAGTGGCAGTTGTGTCTCCCGAAAAAGCCGCGAAGACGGAAGCGGGGGGTGTGGCACCCGGTTGAAGGGGGAAATCCCCGGACCTTCTAGGGGAAGAGGTTCCGCAGCGGCCGCCCCGCTTCTCACATTCCTGAAGTCAGGGCTTGCGGGGCTGCCAGCGCAAAGCCACAGCTCCAGCTCGTTCGGACCCAGTGGGAAAACTGGTAGCGGGCTGGCAGGGCTCGCTAGCGCCGTATCACACACGCATGAAAAAGCCACGATGGGGAAGAGCTGCAGCCGCGGAAAGCGGCGAACAGGCGCCGAAAGCCCCGTTTCTCGCTGTTTCGGCGGCAGGTGCGGTGGGACCACTAGCACAAAGAATCTGTTCTGGCTTGTCCGGGCCCGCGGTGGCTGGCGGAGTGGGGAAATCCCGGCTCTGAAGAGCCACAAACGCAGAAAACGGCGAATGGGCACGGGTGTCCACAGTGCGCCTGATCAGCTCGACAAAGCCTGCCCAAGAAGGCGCGTCGTGCGCAGGCGCAGAAACCACGACGGGAGAATGGAAATCCCCTGAGAAGGTGGCCGAAGGGCTGCCTGCACGCACAAGTCCCTTTTCACTCCACGAAGCCGCTAATATTTCTGATTCTGCCCGCGCTATCTCTTGCTTTAGGCAGCAGATTTTCTCCCTATTTCTAAAAAATTCCAGGAGCCCCTGTATTGCACAAGTGGCTAAAATCGCGACTAATTTGCGGGGGTTGCTTACTGCCTTCTGGGCAATTCCCGCTGGATTGCCAGCGTAGCTCTCTGCCCATTCTGTGTCTGATAGGGCAAGGTTGTGTCCTAATTCGTATAGAATCTGCACAATGGGAACCTCTGCTCGCTGCACCATTTATGTGACAGGATAGCACTTAATTAGTTTCAATATCCCGTGGATGAGGGGGTCCTAGTGCCCCCCCGAGGTTCTTTTGGGTTCCGGTCAGCAGAAACAAACTCACGAGTCGCTCACAACGCCAGGTACAACAATTTAACAATCAGAACTTAGGAAACAGAGAGGCTACATATAAAATAGATCCCAATCGCGCCTATAAAGTGCCCGCGAGGCGCGAGGGGGAAAACACGCTCCTTCCCGAACCCGAGGGTGGGGGGGGAAGAAGGGAAAAGACCGACTTAGCCTGGATAGGGAAGTAGAGAGAGAGAGAGAGAAGGGGATCAGCCTTGCCACTTCTCTGGAGAGCTGCTATGCTTTGCTGCCTGCTTCTTGCTGCTGTGCACGTGGCTGGGCTCTTCACAGCCATGGCGGGAGATGACGGTGAGCGAGGAGAGTGAGGAAGAGCGAAAGAAGAGCGACTAACGGTTGCTGTGCCCCTCTTAAATACCCTAGAGGGCGTGTGAAACTGACCAATAGGTATTCAGCATTCTCTAGCTGACCAATTGATTCAAAAAACTCCACACATACATGCTGCCTGAGGTCTCCCTGGCTCCTGGGGCCACGTGGGGTGCCCCTGCCCCTCAACCCCTACTGGACCTTGGACGGTAGGGGGAGGAGAGAGCCCAGGGATTGGACCAATTCTAGGGTGTTTGTCACATCCATACCGGGACAGTACTCAAAATTAATAAGCCACCAGTAACCATTAGAGTATAGGCAGCATTGGTTATATATCACTTTCCATTTATTATATGAAGACAGCATAGAAAAAAGTTGAAGAAAGATCTGGCTTGATTTTGTGGTATGAAGATTGCTCTTAGAGCTGGTTTACTAGCTAGATTTAGAATTTGACCGTTTGCTTAGGAAAAAAAAGTAACTGCAGCTCAATGGAGAATCTATATATGACTTAATATCCAAATTGACATCTCTTCTCTGATGGCTTGGACAGTTTAGAACACCCCATTGCCCTCAATTGACTTCTTTCTAGTGTTAGAGACATCCCAAACTCACCTCCAGTATCAAACCCATGTTTTACTTCGAATCATTAGAGAACTGATGTTTTGTACTCTGCTTTCACTTCTCTGAATATGTATTTTTTCAATATACTTTTTTCTCAAGCCATGAATATATTTGCATTGTCTTTGGAAAGCCCCAGAAATAATATAGATTATATAAGGGATAAGCCTGTTACATAAGGTAATAAATTCCACCTTCATAAAATTCCCAAAGAACCAAAGGCCACCATCAGTGAAATAAAACACTGAATAAAGCACTGTCAGTATCTTGCTCACCCTGGGAGATCAGAAATGCTATTTCCCTGAAAAATTGTACCACATCACAGGAATAAAAGATGCAGCCAAATAACTACACACCCATGTCAGCATTTCAGGTATGTTTTCATAATAATGTAAGCCTATGATATAATTTTTTAAAGGCTTTATCCCTTATACTGAAATAAGGTGAAGAAAGAATTCTTAACTCTTTTTCCATTTCATAATTCTTTACAAAAAGNTCAGGAAAACTTGAAATTCTTTGGATGTTCAGTTGACAAGAGTCATTTACACAAAGGTTATTTATAAACACAGAATTAAAGAGTTTAAACGGTTTATACAGTCAGAACTTGGAAAACAGGGACCTAATAGCAGGGAAAATCCCTACCCAGTGTCAAGGTTTAAGCCCACCTTGGACCCCCTGCCTCTTCTCAAGGAACGGTTTGACCCTTTTCCCAGATGTCATGGTTAGACACTCCCACTTCCTGCTAGGATTTGGGCTATAAGAGGGGGGACCCAGCTTCCCCCCCCCCTTCTCCCTTCTCTCTCTTCTCCTCATGCTAACTGCTCGAGCACCTCCTTGCTGCTCTCTGCTGCTAGAGCATGTGTTTCCCTGCCGCTGCATGGAGAGCACCATTATTCCTCTTCTGGAACGGGGACTGATTCCTTTCAACATACAATTCCTGCATTCTGCTTTCCTTTCAGCACCAAAGCTATTGGACTCAGCCTCGGGAATCAGCTGCCTGCTGCAGTTGTGTTTGTTTTTTTTTTTTTTTCTTTCTCCCCTTCTCCCTGGTCTCTTTACCCTTCTCCCTCATTCCCCATATCCCAAAGTTTGTTTCCACTTTCTCCCACCTTCTGTAAAAAACCCTTTCCCTCCTATTTGTTGTTAAAGTTTTACCCTTTTTACTTCCAAATCGCTTTGAGTTTTTTTATATTGGGCTTTTGGGCTCAGGGCAGCTAGCCTTAACCCAATACATCCAGCCTTACTCACAGACATGATAGACACAGAGTGTCCCAGGAGAGGAGGAAAGATTTGCCTTGCCACTGGTGCAAAACTGCAGTGCACGCTGCAAACAGGTGGCCGCTGTGAAAGAGGTGTGAATAGATGCCCAGTCCCGGTGAAAGGCAGCAGGAAAAGAAGAGTAATAGCTCTAAATCACTCCCTTAAATACACTATTTTGAAAGGCGAAACTGACCAATAGGCATTAATGTCCATTGTTTTGGCCAATGAATTTAAAGTCCTGTGCCTAGGTGTCCACCCTTGCACTTGAAGGACAGCACAAAACACCTGACTTGGTCATGTGCCTAATAGTTAGGTTTCAGGGTTTTCTTGGGCCAAACCCTCATTGCTTTGCTTACATCCATTGATCCCCAGACCTTGCTAAAGGAGGAGGAGAGCAGGAGTTTGAAGTAATTTGGCAGAATCTGTGCCCTACCAGGACACCACTGTGAGATACATGTGACAAGGAAAATGACTCCTTATTCTGGATTAAAACTCCACTGTATGTGGTGCAAAGACTGAGTAAAGAGAATGTACAATCTGTGTAGCGACAGATACAGAGAAGGAAGGCAGCTAGGCAGAAAAGTACTCTCCAAATACCGTACACTGACAAACTTGACCAAATGTAATGACAGGAAGCATCCTGGGTGATTCAGGAACATTTAAATCTCTTTTCTTCTACAGACATTCAACTGAAAATTGTAAGAATTCCTGCAGAAAGAGAGCATTGTACAGTAGCAGGAATGTGAAAGGATCATAGCATAGTCTTTCTCATAATATCCTGTTCCACATGGAAATGAATAATTATTTAACTTTTTTATTAGTTATAACAATTAGACAAATGTATCCATTATTTATGAAATTTTTATACTATTTACATGCATACATCAAACCCATCATGCCTGTGTAAAGAGTGCAACAGACTGCCTGTATACAGTTATAGGCCAAGCAGAAGGTACACACATCCTGGCTGCCAGCGCTGCAGCCAACAAGGAGAGAGAAGCCAGCTCTGAAAAGGCAGAACTTCTTTGGAAACTGCCTAAGTTTTAGGAGGACAGCTCCTAGGCCCATAACTGCAGCTATCTCATACAGGGGCAGTTGATCTTATAGGTTTCATGTTCACGTGGGTATGAAATGATTTTTGAAAGCCACTAGGAGCGGTTTTCAAAGGGGGAAATATACTATTACGGTGTCATTTCCACATATAGGGGACTGGCTGTTTAGGGGAAGTAGGAGAATCAAAGAAGTCAGGACAGACAGCCCTGGCTTCCATCATAAACTAAGTTAATCTTACCTTTCTTTTCACACTAGCACAATACCAGTGATTTTTAGGAAGGCATTTCTGACTTACATTTGGGTGTAGACCCAAGTTAAAATCAAGGAAAGTCCATGGAATCCCAGGAACATCTTGTAATGCATATGATAATTGTCTGTAATTGATACCAAAAGAGCTACTCTTGTTTATAAATTTTGTATTTTCTTTTATATACACATATATATATATAAACTGATTCTTTAAATATATATAAAAATGACATATTGATTCTTTTATGTGTGTGTATATATATAAATTGTATATTGATTCTTTTTTTTAAGCATTGTGTCAACACAATGGGGAAAATATTTTTTTGTCTTAACTATTTAAAAGTTTGATATTTTTATAGAGCATTTCTGTTCAGGGTATGAATCATTTGGCTTCACGAGGCGCATGTCAAAGGCTCTTTTTCATCATGGAATATCAGGTTACTCATTATTTCCATTAAGCTTCATTCTCCTCAATCTATAAAAATTGTATTTCCCCTTCTTCATAAATTCAAAAAGGATTTCTCAAAAAAAGAATAGAAGTATTTTAAACTCTGAATGTTATCCAGCTCTGAAAATGTTCTAGAAGCCTAACTAGGAATTCAGTTTTGCAGATATATTGTTTCCTAAAACCAACAAAATCGTTGATGTTTACATCATAACCTTTCCTGGACCCACAAAGGCAGTGTTACATAGAACAGGATGACAGTATCTCAGTTCTCTCTATTCTAATACAGCCAATTACTTTGTTAAGATTACTCAGTACCCTTTGGAAGTAAGTACATTTCCTTAAATATATTGTTGAGGCTGTAAATGTGAACTTAAGAAACCAACCAGAAGAGACCTTTTGAATTGCCAGGTCCTATTCCCTGCAGCTGCAAGGGTACCATCTGAAGAACTGGATGATCTTTGAGGTCTCTTCCAACATAAACAATTCTATGATTATCACTGTAACAAATTTTCCCAGTGCTATTTTAATTCCATCTTCTTCTGGAGAGCGATCAGAAGTTCAGTGCTCCCACCCTCCTCTAAATCCAGGGAGCAGTCAGCGCACATTTAGCAGAAGTTGTGTGGACTGATGAATTTATGGAAAGCCAGAATAACCTTTTGTTACTTCTCAGCCTCTCTAACAGGTCCTTTAACAGGTGTTTCAGTTCCTGAAGTCCCTTGCCCAGGTGCCAAGCAATCCCCTACAATCTTTACAGTAATTTCTTTCCATGGAGAGTGCTTTATCCAGGTTCAGTATATACAGACTCATTCATTCAAAAGCCTGCAACTTTCTTCTCCTACATAGTATTACCTGTCCATCTTCTCGCTGATATGGTATTTTTTGCCATATTCTTATTTTTTTAATTTCTCTTGTCCTATACCCTGAAAATACTTATTTCAACCATCTCTCCCTGCTTCTGCATTACTCAAAGTAACAGAACAGTACTTCTCAATCTTCCAGTACAACTGAAAAAAAGTATATTTTCTCCTACTTCCTTATATGTTTCTCCAGTCCTGGTTATTTAAACTGAAACTGCTACACTTCATGTCCGGCCTACTGTGCACCACTTTTAGTTGATCTATTTTTTTAAAGCACCAACTGCTGGGATTAAGAGAGGGGATATCTGGTGAGTATATAACCAAGAAGAGCCCAGAGAAGTTGAATGGAGTGATACTGATGTATAAAAAGGCCTGGGAAGAAAGAAACCCAGTGTCACACTATGAGAGGAAGGTTAGTCTCATTTGGACAAGGGACAAGGAGAGTAACGGGAGAATGGAGCCAGATCTATGGCTGGGCTCTGGAAATGAGGATCTAGGTGAGTGAAGTAGCAGAAATATCTAACGCTGTTGTAGCATTAGACATCACAGAGATTTGGACTGCACCCGACAATCCTGCTGCAAATAGGAAAAGGCAATCCCTTCCTGGGAAAGTCTATGGATCCATGAGTGAACACATCTTGCCCTGCACTTTATCCTCTGTCCCTTCTACATCTGGCAGATGAACAAATGAAACTGACCCCTCTACAGCCATGCCAAAAGCTGAAAGAGATACAAGAATGTAACATCAATTCTCAATGCAAAGGAAGCAGAAATGGAGTTGTGTGTGGAGCAGTGAAGGAGATGGAGGCTGTGCTGCACAGGGTATGATATTTGGATCTACATATAACATCATATTACAAAATGAGAAAAACAGAAATATTTAGGTTTCACTTCCAGCACTTACAGTTATTTTATACCCAGAGATGGTCAGACACATGATAGCCTTTTTAGGCTATCAGGTAGTGAAAGGACTAGGGGAAATGGAACAAAGCTGGAGGTGGGGAGATTCAGATTGGATGCGAGGAGGAAACTCTTCACCATGAGAGTGGTGAGGCCCTGGAACAGGTTGCCCAGGGGGGTGGTTGGGGCCACTTCCCTGGAGGCGTTTAAGGCAAGGCTGGCTTAGGCTTTATCCAGACTAATCTAGGGTAGGGTCTCCCTGCCTAGGGCAGTTGGAACTAGATGATCCTTTCCAACCCTGACTGATTCTATGTGCACATCCCCCAGCCATTTGTTCCTTTCAGTTATGAGTCTGTAATTTTAACTTGCTCCAGTTCCATTGGCATATAAAACAGTGTCAGTTTATAACATGTGACCTGCACTGAAATTATAGATCCATAATTCACACTCATCTGTTGATCTCACACAATCAGAAATTTAGAAAAATTCATAATGTCATTAACCAAAATTCAGCAGGTATTTCTATACCAAAAAGTTGACTTGACTTAATATAATTTTTAAAAACCCAAAACAAACAAAAAAACCCAACAAAAAAATCCAGCTATTGCTATATGAAAAAGATGACTAGCCTTGATCTAACATCAAAATAAATTTTAAAAAAATTTTAAAATGACACAGCACTTTTGTATTTCATTCTTATTTCATGTTTCTCTCTCATCTAGTTAAATCAGTTTAAAAACCAAATGTGTCATTTCACTCATCAGGCAGTACCACAGCCTTCATATGATATGTCTTCATATAATAGAAGATGTAGTTTATAGTGAAACTATTCATGAAGTAGATCTATGTAGATACATGGGCTGTATTGCTTCATTTTGGAGTTACAATATTGACACATGCTGCGTTGTAGGCAAAAGCCCTCTCTAATCATAGAATATAAGTACACTCAGCAAGTTAATACTTACTTTGAAACATCTCATTAAGAGATCTAAAATAGCATTAGAAGGTACTATGGTGTCAGTGCTTTGTAACATAATGTTACTAAACAACATAACCAGAGAAAACTCAGGAGCATTTTGTACCACAGACAGACTTGTAATACATACAAACACTTATAACTGCAAAGGTTAGAAGGGATGTCTGCAGTGGAACCAGAGGAAAGAGTAGGGCTAAATGTGTAAGCAGCAACACCTGCAAGGTAAGAACAAGATGTAGTACTGGCAGGAAAAAGACATGGTGCAGCCAGAATAGGAACTGCCTCTTTTTTTTCTTTCAAGGAGGGAATAAGGAGCATAAAATAATATCGATAACTATTTTAAAATGGGGAAGGAAGAGGCTGGTCTTTAGCTCCTAAGAGCCTGGCCTCTCAAACTTTGACCTAGAGCAGCACAGACCGCAAGCCACCAGCACTAATACCATGTGCTTGTAAGCCCATGGTTAATGTGGGACATGATTGATAAGGGCAGTTTGAATACTCATAGATAATTAATGATTGATAATGAGTAAGAGCTAACAAACACAAATCATTAATGAATCACCCAGGCAAGCAAAAAAGTTAGTAACCAGCTATCCATCTTTCAAACACACTAACTACAGTGACCTCTCTGCTTCTGACACAGGATAAACCGTCATCAGTCCTAAAGCCTTCCTGACAGTCACAGATTCATTTTCATGTCCAAATCAATCAGAACAACTTTCCTAAAACTCACATTTAGTTTTCCTTCACATCACTTAAAATTATTTTCTGTCCAGATATGGTCAAACACATTCACATATCCACCAGCTATATTTGCTTGTCTCACATTTCTCTCACCTGTTATTGGTCAGAGAAAAAAAAAATAAAAAAAAAAAGGAAAAAAACCAAAACCAAACCTCACCAAGTATTTTTATTCATCTAGTTTGTCCTTTGTTTAGGTAAATCACAGAATCAGAGACAACACTCAGTTGGAAGAGATCTGAAAGCTCATACAGTCCAACCTTTCACCCAGCACTGAAGGGTCAACACTAAATCATGTCCCTAAGCATCAGCTCCACAGGCTGCTTAAACACTGGGATGGTGACTCTAGCACTGCCCAGGGCAGACCATTCCAGTATTTGTGAACAACAAATGCGTACGTACCGTCTGTCCCTTGATGACTGGAAGAGTCATGGGCACACCGTGCTAGAAACAGTTTACCTTTGTGTTTCCAGTCCAAGTCGATCTGGGATATCTTGGCAGCTAGGTCAGCTTGGTGGTTGTGGTGCTCCTCTTCAGTAGCTCTGCTTCTTGGGACATGAGCACTGATGTGTTGGATCTTCACCGGCAGTTTGTCCAGGCAGGCAGAAATGTCCTGCCAGAGATCAGCAGCCCAGATAGGCTTGCCTTTTCTCTGCCAGTCATTTCGCTTCCATTCCTTCAGCCACCCCCATAGGGCATTTGCCACCATCCATGAGTCAGAGTAGATGTAAAGCCCAGTGCTCTGCCAGATCCAGGGCTAGCTGGATTGCTTTTACCTCGGCATATTGGCTGGACTTGCCCTCCCCATCTCTTGCCTCTGCAACCCTATGTGTAGTGTTCCAGACAGCAGCCTTTCATCTCTGCTTACTGCCAACCAGACGGCAAGGATCCATTTGTGAACAGGGCTTACTTCTTCTCATCCTCAGGAAGGTCATTGTGTGAGGGGGCTTCTTCAGCCCAGGCCACTGACTTCTCTTCTGGGGGCATTCCAAAGTCAGTGCGCTCTGGCCAGGTGGTGATGACCTCTACTATGCCAGGGTGATCAAAGCTTCCCATTCTAGCCCTCTGGGTTATCAGAGCAGTCCATTTGCTCCAAGTGCCATCTGTGGCTTGGTGTGGAGTGGAACATTTTCCTTTAAACATCCAGGTTAAGACAGAGAGCCTCAGAGCTAGAAGTGGCAGCTCAGACTCAGTTACCTCAGACATAGCTTGAACTCCCTCACAGGCAGTGAGAATTTCCTTTTCTGTGGGTGTGTAGTTCAATTCAGAGCCTTTATATGCTTTACTCCAAAACCTGAGTGGACGGCCTCGTGTCTCTCCTGGAGCTCTTTGCCACAAGCTCCAGGTGGGTCCATTCTCACCGGCTGCTGTGTAGAGGATGTTCTTAATCTCTGGGCCACTGCAAACTGGTCCCAAAGCCATGGTATGGACCACTTCTAGCTTTATCTGGTCGAATGCCACCTGCTGTTCTGGTCCCCACTCAAAGATGTTTCTCTTTCTGGTTACATTGAACAGGGATTTCACGATCTGACTGTACCTGGGAATGTGCATTTTCCAGAAGCCCACAAACCCCAAGAAAGACTGTGTCTCCTTCTTGTTGGTGGGCTCCACCATAGTGGCCACCTTATTAACCACCTCCATGGGAACATGGCAGCGGCCGTCCTGCCATTGAAATCCCAGAAACTGGATTTCTCTGGAAGGTCCCTTCACTTTGCTTCTCTTGATAGCAAAGCCAGCATCTAACAGAATGATGATTATTTGCTTGCCTTTCTTAGAGACCTCCTCTGTTGTGCTGCCCCATGTGATGATGTAATTGAGGAATTGCAAGTGCTCAGGAGCTCCACCCTTCTCCAGAGTAGTCTGAATTATACTGTGACAGATGCTTGAGCTATGCTTCCAGCCCACTGGAAGTCACTTCCACTCATACTGGACTACCCTTCAGGTGAAAACAAATTGCTGTCTGCATTCTTCTGCAATGGGAATGGAGAAAAATGCATTAGCAATGTCAACGGTGGCATACCATTTTGCCTCTTTCAATTCCAGCATGTACTGTAGCTCCAGCATGTCTGGCACAGTGGTGCTGAGTGGTGGAGTGACTTCATTCAGGCCTCTGAAGTCCACTGTAAGCCTCCACTCACTGTTCTCCTTCTGCACTGGCCAGATGCAACTGTTGAAGGGGGAGTGAGTCTTGCTGACAACATTCTGCTTTTCCAGCTTGTGAATCAGTTGGAGTATGGGCAGCAGAGAGTCTCTGTTAGTCCGGTATTGCTTTCTATGTACCACACGAGAAGCAATTGGTAACTGTACATCTTGCACCTTGAACAGACAGCTAGCTGTTCTTTATCTGCAGTCTCTACAGCTGCTATCCCAAAAGCCCACTTGTATCCTTTCAGATCTTTGAAGTAACCCTCCCGCAGAAAGTCCATACCAAGTATGCAAGGTGCATCAGGACCAGTCACTATGGGGTGCTTCTCCCATGCATTCCCAGTGAGGTTAATCTCAGCCTGCAGTACACTCAAATCCTTAGAACCCCCTGTAACCCCTGAGATTGTTATGGGCTCTGACCTCCTGTGGCTGGGGGGTATCAGGGTTCATCGAGCACCTGTGTCCACCAAAGCCCTATGCTTCTCCACCCCCAAGCTGCCAAGCCTTTTCACAAATATGTCTCAGTACACTTGGTTAACCCTGCTCTCTGCCTGGCTGGAGACAGGGCACATCTAATGCTGGACATGGTTCCTGCAGGACATGCACAGCCTTGAGCTATTGGTGTCACCACCACTCATGCTAGGCACCTGTCCTTGGGACACTGGAGCCACCTCCCTTCTGGAGTTGTTCCCATTACCTGAACTCTGCAACTCCTTGTCTCTGGCCCACCGGGCTGAAGTGGGCTGGCTATGCCATCTGTCCATGTCCTTACCATGGTGACACAAGGTCTTCCACAGTGAAACCCTGGATGTTCCCTGCCTGGCTTGGACTGGCCTCCTATGTGGAGAGGCAGAGGCTGATACAAGGGCTTTTATAGACACACTGTCCTCAAACTGCCTGAGGCCACTTACAAACTCCCTTATGGTTGGAAGATTATTAAGGTCCTTCCCCAGAAGCAGCCCTCCCACTGCGTGTGAGTAGTCAGGGGGTGTGCCTTGGGCCAGCCTCTTTAAGAGAGCTGGCTTCATTCTAATATCATCAGGGTCCACGGGCAGTTGGCCCTTCTCATAGATTATTTCCTGGACTGCCAACAGCCTGAGGCATGTGATCCCCTGTTCCATGTTAGTCCATTTAAAGGGACGGTAAACCATCTCTTCCTTTGGAGGGTATCTGTACCTTATGGCTGTGAAAAGTCTGGCCCATAGCGAATGGGTCCTGTCCAGCCTTCCCAGTTCCTTATCCACTCCCACCATCCCTCAACAAGGACCCCAGTTTCTTTGCCTCCCTCTGGTCCAGTTCCACAGTTTCCACCCCCACATCCCAGCAGTGCAGAAGCCAAGGCAGCAGAGACCAGCCCTTTGCCTGTATATAGTCCTGATGAGTGTGTCTTATCACTTTGTGTGGCATAGGTGTCATTAAGTCGGAGTCATCATGGTTCTGCTGTGTGGTACTGGTCCCTGCCGAGCCCTTGTCCATGGAATCTGATGCACGTAGTTTCATCCTTCTCACTGTGATTGGAGCGACAGAAAAACTCTGTGGAGGGTTTGTGCTGTAGTTTGCCATGATGGGCAGGGTCACACTGCTTTTGCTGGCTAGGTCCGGCGTGCCGCATTTGGCATTGGCCATGCCCCCTTGGGCCACACAAGAAATGGCACTGGGCTTGTGCTGCCACCAGGGGCTTGCCACGCTGGGTCATTTCTCTCAGCACCTGCCAGTCTGCTGCCAATTGATCTGCCATTTCTGCCAGGTGAGTCATGTGAGGCTTGAGCTCCCTTTTCAGTGGCAGAGTTGAAAGGGCATATACCATTGCAACAGCAGCTTCCCCCCCTTCCATTCATTTTCGTTTTAAAATTTTTTTAAATGGCAATTATGCAAGGCTGCCACATGGACCATACCAGGAATGTGATACCTCATGCCTGTACTATATTTGCACATAATGAAAATACAGCTACCAAATACCACTCATCATACAATGTGCCTCCAAGTTCAGCATCATAACGTACATGGGAAGAATGATTCCAGGTATCTGAGGCATTTACAGCCCTGGTAAAATTCCCCACATAATCCACTAGAAATACATACATTCTAACCAGTTTACCTTTGGAATATTCTAATATAATATCAATTATTAACTACACTACATGATATGTAATAAACTGATATGCCCAAGTCCAAAACAACCACCCAAAAGCCTGAATAATTAAAACTTTGACCACATCCATTTTTACTTCCAAATCTCAAAAAAAAACCAAACCAAAAACCAAAAAAACACCAAAAACCCAACACCTGGCCTCACGTTGTAAAGAACCAATTAATTTGTATTGGGTTGAAGCTAGCTACCCCTGAGCTCAAAAGCCCAATAAATACTCAATTCGATTTGGAAGCCAAAAGATACAAAACTTTAACAATAAATAGGAGGTAAAGGGTTTTTCACAGAAGGTAGGAGAAAAGGGGAACCAGAATGCAGGGTATGAAGGTTAAGGGAAAAATACAAAGGATGGGGAAAAAGGGAAAGAAAGGGAACAAAATACACAAACTAGAAAATACAACCTGTGGAAATGGAGTTTTGAGTACAAATGCTGGGACAGATGATTTTGATGTTGGATGGTGAAAGAGAGCTGGATGCAGGCTTTTTGTGATGAAATGCAGATAGTTAAAGTTCCAAGGAAAAAATAGTGGTACCCCTCCACATGTTGGTTGAGAGCATGTGGTGGTCTGGCAACAGGAGTTGCTCAGGTAGTCAGTGCAGAAGTGACAAAGAAAAGAGCCAACATGTCTCCGCTTTTATAGAAAGACCTTAGCAGGAAGTGGGAGGGGCTAACCATGACACCTGGAGAAAGGTCAGACCCCCCGCCTTCAGAGGAGTCACAGGGCTGCAGGTGAGGCTTAACCCTTTACAACCCCTCATCCCATCATTACAAGGCCTTGTAAATAGTCCCTCCCCAGACTTCCTGTAGTCCCGCTTCAGATACTGGAAGGCTACTATGAGGTCTCCTTGAAGCCTTTTCTTCTCCAGGTTAAAGGTCTCCAACTCACAGATTATTACTTGGGGCAACTCCTAACTTAATCCTCATGTAGGCAAAAACCCTATTGATTTCACCTGATTCACTTTACAAAACCCATTATGACACTAAGTTTGAAGTAGGACACACACAATAATGAAAAGAATGGTAGCATCTGCTGGACCTCAGAGAACAAAACAGGTAAGAATAAACAAGCTTCTGTAGTGAAAAATCACTTAAATAGCATACAATAAAAATTTTATGCACCTTGTAGGAAAGTACGTTAAATAAACAACTTGATATATATTTCACATTGTGTATACAGTAATTGTGTATGGTTATTATATCTTTTAAACTATATGTGAGTTATTTACCATTACACTGGCCTAGAATGTCTATGAATCCCTTCCTTACGTCTCTTCCTTTTCTAAGCTGTGATAGTTTGTGTTGAATCTGCTGCTATTCATACCATGCCCACATCATGACATTTTCAAAATGAAAGTGCTAGCTGGTCCAAAGTATTCTGGGGCTTGAAGGCTTCCTGTTCTAGTTGATACTATTGGGTCCCAGGTTGTGGTTGTTGGCTCTTTTTCAACAAAGATGGTAGTGACACAGGTGGGAGCTGTTTAGCTCATGTGTTTTCTGCTTTATGCCTTCTTTCTCTTTTTCCTTTTTTTTTTTTTTCCTTTCCTTTTCCTTTAATATTATATTCTTTTACATCAAAATCTTTTTATCTAAACTTGGAAGGTTTTTGTGTGTGTTATTTTAGTTCACTTCTATGTTGGGGGTGGGGGAAGGAACAAACAGGCAGATTAACTTGTCTACAGCATTTTAACCTGTTTTGGAAGCTAGTTACCACATGAACTAATTAGCCTTTTACATGCCACTTCCATCACCTAATTCACAGGCTAAAAAATCTTCTCCTTGCCATAATAACTTCTCTGTAGTAATTTATACTCTGCAAGTTGTTCCCTTCATGGTTTTTGTTCAGTTAAATGGGATAGGTACTAGCACCTTTACACTACTGTAACATGCAGCTATTACTTTGATGATTTTGAGAAAGCCCCTTAAGTATACCATCTAATAATTTTACACATTCATTCCTCTACCTAGATTGTTTCAAGAGGATTCTGGTTTGTCTAAATACTTAAATATGCTTGTAACTTGAAGAATGTAGAACACTCTTCAAATCAGCCTGTCTTTCTAAATTAAGCAGAAGCTTAAGTACCTTGTTGAATTGGAGAGTACCTGCCTTAAGAGATGTTGAGATAACTACCGTTTCATATCAAAACTGTTTTGGTTTCCATTATTTTTTTTCCTGCACACCCCTCACCCTCTCACCACCCTCTTTTTGCTTTTTCTTTTCACGACTCACCTCTGTATTACATTTCCTGGAATTAGCAGAAAATTTTATGCCCATAGTCCTACACATTTTTCACATTCATTATCTGTGATTTCAATAAATTGTGCAGTTAATGTTGCATTTTCTTCTATTTATGTGGCCTGGTTTCTACAGTAGTCAGGCTTCTTTTCACCTCGTACCAGCCCTCCACACACTGATGACAGAAACAATGGACAAAAAAAACATTCCAAAGAGAGGACACAGACACTATACCATAAAGAAACTAAACTGCACTCACTTGAAACTAGAAGGCATGTCAGTGAGTTACAAGTGAGTAGTAAGGAAAGACTAGAACATGCATATGATTTGAGATGGCAAAAATTCTTCATCCCTAAAATAAGATAGGTCAGAAAAAAAGATAAAGTGAAAAATATGGAGTGACACACACACAAAAGCACAGAAGTAACCACATCAACCCAAATGCTAGAAGGATGAAAACAGAAGGGGAAAAGTGAAATGTCTGGTTTTAAATGAAAACAGTGATTTACTAAGCATATCAGAAACCCCTGTGATAGGAGAACAGTCACTGGAGTACTGTATTGTCATGACAAAATATGCAGCAAAGAAATAGTAAACCATGCTGCGGCCAGAATAGATCAACATGTCTATGATAGCCTAGAAGTGAGCCTCATCATCAGGCTAACCATCAAAACCTGAGAATCTGCATAGATTTAAATTCCAGGCCCAAGCAATAATAATGTACTAACCCAGATGATGACACCAGTAAAAGACCTAATGTGAGGGAAGAAAATACAACTCTATAGAGTTATTTCAGTGATTTTCATATACTCTAGGCAAATGTCACAGACATACATTTTAGGGGCTTCTAAGAAGAGGTGATGTCAATGACTGTTCTCCAATGAAGCATCTACACCTTCTTCTAGTATCTCCTGAGCAAATCCCCAACAGAGAACCTCCATCACATAACGTTTGAGGCCAGTCTTTCTGGTACATGAATGTGTCCAGAGAAGGGCCACGAGGATGATCAGAGGGCTGGAGCACCTCTCCTATGAAGACAGATTGGGGCTGCTTCGTGTGCAGAGGAGAAGGCTCCGAGGTGACCTCATTGTGGCCTTTCAGTATCTTAAGGGGGCCTACAAGAAAGCTGGAGAGGGACTTTTTAGGATGTCAGGTAGTGATAGGACTAGGGGGAATGGAGCAAAGCTAGTAATGGGTATGTTCAGATTGGAAGATGTGCTTCACCATGAGGGTGGTGAGACTCCAGAACAAGTTGGTAGGGAGGTGGTTGGAGACCCATCCCTGGAGGTGTTTAAGCCCAGGCTGGATGAGGCTCTAGACAGCCTGACCTAGTGTAAGGTGTCCCTGCCCATGGCAGGAGGGTTGGAACTAAATGATCCTTGTGGTCCATTCCAACCATGACTGATTCTGATTCTTCGATTTGTACATTAGCAACCAGTTCTTCACTGATAACTGGGTTTGCTATTTGACAAGTATCAGCAGGTACTTTTCCTAAATGCACATACAACGAAACATCAAAGAAAGTAGAGTTTAGGTATTTTAAACTCTTATATTATAAAACGTTCTCTGAGATATTTTAATTAACAAGTGAAGTGCGATATAACTAAATCATTGCCTTAAAACAATGAATACTCCAATAGTTTATTTTCAGTGAGCAAAATTTACTTCAGCTGTAATTTATACTACAACCTTACAGTTCAGCTGTAAAGCTCTCTACTAACCCTCTTGCATCTTGTACTTTTCAGGGTGTTAATTAATTACATGTCCAAATAACAGCAAAATATTATTTCTTTTCATTATTACCATTAAATTGGTAATCACTTTATCACCAAACACTATAAATATCTTCTTGTCTTCTCTTTGACATTTTATTTTCTATACCATCAGACTGAAGTTGACACAGCAGACTGCGCTTGCACACATGGCTTCTTCCCTCCTCCCTGAGCTTAGCATCTGGTAGTTTACTCAGTTTTTTAAATAGACTGGCAGGCTGAACTATCACTGGTTGTTCAACAGCCAGCCTCACCTGTTCAGTGTATTGCTGCCAAATTCAAAGAGTGTTGAGACCCTGGAACAGGTTGCCCAGGGGGGTGGTTGGGGTCACTTCCCTGGAGGTATTTAAGGCATGGCTGGATGAGGCTCTGTCCAGCCTAATCTAGGGTAGGGTGTCCCTGCCCATGGCAGGGGGACTGGAACTAGATGATCCTTGTGGTGCCTTCCAACCCTGACTGAATCTATGATTCTATGATTCTATGATCCTCATCTTCTTTTTAACTAAAATCATACTGGAATATTAAGCTTGCACATAGCACTGTGTTAAGTGACAACACATACTGGAGGAAACACTTTGCATTGCAGAGAAATTAGGAAAAATGGATAAAAATAGAATTCTGTTCAAACAAGACAATTTAAAGGTATCATTGAGGAGAAATTATCCTCTAAGGGAAGCAAGCAATGAGGGAGCAGTATAACAGCATACAGGTTGAACCTACATCCACACTGTAAGGCTATATTGTGAGACAAACACCACTGTCGATACTGTGAATGCAAACAGCTGCTAGAAACTTCAGATGGCTTATTGCACCATCCAGCCCCAGCAGTGCTAAACTGAAGTGCTGTGCCTCGCTTTGGGAATGCTTTACAAGAAAGATGCACATGCATGGAAGGCAGCCTAGAAAAGAGCAGCCAAAGTATTCAAAGGTCTGGAGAATGTGAATGCACAAGGAAGAGCTGAAAGAATTGGGGTTTTGGCCACAAAAGCAAAGCTTGAAAGGAATAATAGTAGCAGACTGTGAAGGAGTAGTGCAAAATCACATGGGAGTAGATTGTTCTTGATATATGTGAGGGACAGAACAGGGTACAAAGGGGGCTTAAATTGCAGAAAAGAAGTTGCAAGCACATTTCCAGGAAAGCATTCTATAGATAAGGACAGCAAACCAATAGAGAAACTGATCTGAGAATGATCTAGAGCCTCCGTTATCATATATTTTCAATAAAAAGTAGGAAAAGCATCTGACCTTATTCTGAGGCAGAGACTAGGTGACTTCTCAAGATTCATCCGTTTCTCCTTTGTGTAATTAAATGGTTTAACTGGGTGGTCGCCACTCAATATTTTCATTGACACAGAACCTCTTGTTCAAAAAGGGACAGAGATCTGGTAATTTCCTGACCTTATGATCAGGTGCAAGCTTTGGCATAACCTAAAGCAACCCTTAGGTCCTTTTGAGTTGTGCTCACAGTACTTCTCTAAAAGCATTTAGATGACAAGAAATTGTCAAAATTCAGCAAATTGTTTTGACCATATTCTCCCTCATCAGTGATAATCAACTTTTAAACTACATTTTCCATACCACAGGGGTCCCTCAACTGCTTGCCTCAGCCAGAGTTAGAGTCCCTCTTTGCACACCCCTAGTGATGGGTCAGGTGCTCCAAAATTCCCCAACTTATTTACATTTCTACAGCGTCTTTTCCCCAAAAGCACTTCACAATGCTGTACTAACATCTTACTGTAATGGCATCAGCTCTGGACAATGAGGGCCAATGCCAATAAAAACTCAGCATGCTGTATGCTGTAGGAGAAGAACTGAAGAGTAATAGTGTCAGTGACAGGATGAAAAGCCAAGGCTGGATCTCTGACATGCACAGTGCAGGCACATACACTCATTTGAAGGATGCCATTCAGAAGAATTATTTACTTCTACACAGATCTTTGACTATACTGCTCCCAAGCCTATGATTATGCACAGTGTAAATAGAGCCATTAGAGTTCTCCTAAAACTCTTAATGCCTAACAGTAGGAAAGCAAACTGCATTTTCTAAATGTCAGGAAAGTTCAATAAAGCCTGAAGAAGGATATGAATGTGCCTATCTTTCACTTGGAGCTGCAATTCATTGTTATCAGTGATGATGTTCATTACTGAAATGTACTGCGATGATTGAAGTACCTAATTCAAACTGTGTGCATTAACTAAAAAAAAAAAAAAAAAAAAAAAAAAAAAAAAGGTAATCATAATTCCATAGGCAGTTTCACTGTACCAGACCCTTAATAAAAG
Source organism: Psilopogon haemacephalus (assembly GCA_013396835.1). NCBI lineage: Eukaryota > Metazoa > Chordata > Aves > Piciformes > Megalaimidae > Psilopogon > Psilopogon haemacephalus. The sequence continues at coordinate 40,504 of VWZI01011905.1, read as the reverse complement.
TAAATTATCAGCTGAGGATCTGGACTAGACTTGCTCTATCTTCCTCTCAATTTAAAAGAAAATGTAATTAGTTGTACATAAGAGATACTGATGCTTCTTTTTTAATTAAGCACAGCAGGACTTTTAAATTTTTTATGGCATTGCCTATAAAGAGCTCACAGATCAACCTAGTCAAAGATTCCAGACTGATCAAAGAGGACCATTAGGAGTCCAAGATTACTGCTAACAGTGATGGCCATGATTGCTGGCACTTGGAAAAAGAAATGCAACCTGTCTGTAGTATGCATGAAAAGCAAAAAGAGACGCTTGGCAAATATAAATGCTAATGGAAAAAATTACACCTAAATAATGTCTGATGAGTTCATGAATTCCAATTATTTCTCAGAATCTTGTACTAGCTAAGATTTAATAGCTTAGTTAGCACAAGCTCATTTAAAAAATCACTAGAAACTATTTCAGTGCATGCAAGGTTAAGTAATGTCCAGTTCCAATGACTGCCCATCTCATGTATTGTAGGTAATCATGTAGTGAAACTAGAGCCTGCTTGCACAAAACACACTACGAAGTCACATACTTCTCACTTCAGTGGCCTATTTATTTACCCAAACTAAGCTCCTTAGTGAGAGCTGCTTGTCAGAAGAGTAACAGAGCTCACAGACCCATCAGTCCATTAATTCAAATGGACACTAAAGCTTATTCCAAAGTTCAGCACAGATCTTGTGAAGAAGCTGTAGGCCTCTGAAATACTTGGAGATATAAATAAATTTACTGTGATGTCTCTGTGTGTTGCCATGAATAAGTTAAAAGCACACTGTCAAGGTTGTTTGGCTAAGAAATTGTTAGGCACAAAATTTGAAACTAATAAAACCCACATGCAACTTACTGTGTGGCCAAGTGAAAACAAACATGATCCAGTTATTGTCTGGTGTTTGCTGCTTTCGATGTGGTTTTGGGATGGGCCTTTTTGGTTTTGTTCTGGGGTTTGGAATCTTTTTTGGAAGGGAGCAGTCAGAGAGTTTTAATTTGAAGAATTTTGTTTCTTTGAAATCCACGACCTTGAGAGAAGGTGGCTTTTCAAATGAATACATTACAGGAATCAGGAAGCCAAGATAATGTGGAAGGGTTTGTTTTGGTAGGCATTGTTACAGTTCTAAGGCTAGTCCTGGTCTTGGTGGTTTAGGGGTTTTTTGTGTGTTTTTTTTTGTGGTTTTTGTTTGTTTGTTTGTTTGTTTGTTTTTAAATCTCTGTTTATTAAGGTTGTGTGTGTGTTTATTTAAATGTCATTAACGTCAGAAACCAAATAAAATTTAAAAGCACGTCACTGAGAAAAAAATTACAAAAGGTATGAATGGGTATGAGTTGTAAGTTCACCATTCTCTTAAAGCTGTTTTAGCTATGTATTGAGCTGGAGAATTAAAATCCTTTATGCTTAAATTTCAGTGCTCAAAAGCTTTATAAATTCAAGAGGATGTCTTTGGCTTCCTTCACAGATATCAAAAAGTATACAGAAAACAGTATCTCACTGGATGTTAATTTGTGGGCACAGTTTCTACTTACATATAGAAAACACCTTTTTAAGGAAGTACTGGAGTAACATTAAGTAGCAAAAAATAAAACAATATCTCTGTATTTAGTTGGAGAAGTCTACTCTTTTTTCTGTCAAAAAACCATAATCTATGCAGTAGGATCCCTGCCTTTCAAAGATATTTTCTCATTTTGACAAAACTCAATTCTATGGAAAATCAATTGCCTCCCATTTAATACCTACTTCTTAGATTCCTGTTTTGGTTTATTTTACTTTCCGAATTGGGGTTTTCAATCTCAACTTAGTCTTCTGTGTTAATCAATTCTGACATCATTATGTGAATTTTTTTTTTTTTTTT
>VWZI01011905.1:11670-38587 GCA_013396835.1 Psilopogon haemacephalus | reverse complement strand
TTTTTTTTGGGGTGGGGCAGGTGTGAGGGGGCATATCTACAAATACTGCTATATTGATTATCCAGAAACATTTAAAAAGTATTCTTACAGGCTATGCTTAATGCATGCACACATCCTACATTGATTTTGTCATTGTCTGGCCTGGTATTTTTTTAATAGCAAAGACGCTACGAATTACAGGCTCACAGGATATTAGGGGTTGGAAAGGACCTCTGGAGATCATCCAGTCCAATGTCCCTGCCAGACCAGTACCACAGAATGTAGCTCAGTTTGCACAGGAACACATCCAGACAGGGCTGGAAAGGCTCCAGAGAGGGAGACTTCACAACCTCTCTGTGGAGCCTGTTCCAGTGCTCTGTCACCCTTACAGTAAAGAAATTCTTCCTCATGTTGAGGTGGAACTTCCTGTGCTGTAGTTCACATCTCTTGCCCCTTGTCTTATGCCAGGGCACAAATGAGTAGAGGCTCTCCCTGTACCTTCCTTCCTGAACACCAGCCCTCAGATATCTATAGGCATTAATTAGATCCCCTCTCAGTCTTCTGTCCAGATTAAATATCCCCAGGTCTCTCATCCTTTCCTCATAATTTAATGGGAATTCTTCACAGAAGAGTAGGTTATCTTGTTCATGAAGTGAAATATACACTGGAAGAATCTTTATCTAGGTCATATATTGATTATTTATAAGCATATTTAAAAATTAAAAATAAATGCATCAAAATATCCTTGTGGTGCTCTTTCACAAGAGGAAAATCAATGAGTTTCTAGTTCTCTAAAGGTTAAGAGTGGGGCAGTTTTTATTCTGACCTAATTAAAGATCAGCATCTATGGCCTCCCATCTAACCTTTAAAACCCAACTCTATAAATATTAATTCTATATAAGGCACATATTCCTTAGAGACACCTTAGAAAAGTGCTTCCTTAAACATTGGAGCATATTCTGACTGAATGCTAATGAAGAGATATTCTTAAAAAGATGTAAAAGAGTGAGGAGAAGGTCATACAGATATAAAGTCTCATTTCCAAAATTAGTTATGAAAAATGGCTCTCTTGTAATAATAGCATTCTGAGCAAAGTAAATGCATCAGAAGACAAATCAGGGAGCATCAAAACGGTGTTCAAAAGGTATTATTAGACACACAAAATATGTATGTAACTATTCATAATCAGGAGACTCAAGTTTTTGAAGTCCTGACTGAAATTCCTGGAACATGAGGAGAGAAAGCTAGTGACTTTTAAACCTGACTCATTCTACACAGGCAGTTTTATCCTTATGGCCAGTACTGGATGCAGGCAGTATGACAGGAGCAGCTGTAGAGCTATCCCCATGTATCATCCAGCCTCATGCATTGAACCTGTGCCTAAAATCTCAGACAAAGTATAGACAAAATTTATGCATTTTCCTCCAGCATTCGCAGCATATTGTACAAGTGTATAGGTGGGTGGTATGGACAGAACTTGGACTACTGTCATAGGCTGAGTTTTAGTCTGTTGCTATTCATAGCATCCTGCCTCCTGCCAGTTTCAAATCTGAAAGGGTTGACTAGAGCAAAGTTATGATGGGGCTTGATGTTTAGTGACCTGTTCTGGTTGAAGTCAGGTTTTGACAGGAGGCACAAGGACTGAGATAACAAAAGAGGAATAACAAGAGGATTCAATAAAGGCTTGAAGCTTGTTAAAAGAGTTTTATATAGCTTTTTCTCTGTATTCTGTTCACCATAACTATGTTGGGGTACTCATTTTCTGCTGGCAGCTGGTGCAGGTGTGCTGGCATTCTGGATATATTCCTTCTGGTGACGAGCTTTATCTCAGGGCATTGGCTTACACATGCGATGTTCCTGTATTGGACACTGGCAGACCAGATTTTGTTCAGAACAATACTGGACTTTCTAGAGGATAACACTGAGATATCTGCTCCAATGCTGGCTAATTATGAGTGGCAGGGTGTATGGGCATGTATGAGGAAATTCTTAGAGCTGTGGAGTCTTCCAGTGATTTAGAAATTCAACCCTGAGCAAAATCCTGACAAGTTGATGAATTGTTTGGAGGAACTCTGTTGTCAGCCTAGGAGTTCCCAAGAGAAAGAAATCTTTGTGGTGTGTTGGGGGCTGGTGCATGCCTATTTTTCCCTTCTCATCAGTGCTCAAAAGAAAGAGAAGGTCTGGACCAGTAGACATGGCTACAGCAGAGAACCAGCCTGTGCCAGTATCAGCTGCCCCTGTGCAGGAAAAGAAGCCTAGAGGAAAAACAGCTTTTCCTGCAAAAGATAAGGATGAACCAAGGCCACACAGGAACAAGAGAAAGAGCCAGAGCTGCTTACTTGGTTCTTATCTCTCGCTTTGGAAGATGGCCAAGGACAAATGGTGAATGAAGCAAACAAAAGGCCTCCAATAAGAGGAAAAAAATCTCTCCTCCTCTGTCCTGTGTTTCAGCTGTAAAGAAACTGTCCCAGGAGGTCCATCAACTCAAGATGAGCATAGAATAGAATAGAATCAACCAGGTTGGAAGAGACCTCCAAGATCATCCAGTTCAACCAATATCCCAGCCCTATCCAATCAACTAGACCATGGCACTACGTGCTCTATCCAGTCTTTTCTCAAACACCTCCATGAATGGTGACTCCACCGCCTCCCTGAACAGCCCATTCTGATGGCAAATCACTCTCTTTGTGAAAAACTCCCTTAATATTGTCCTGGTAGGGCATAAATCCTGCCAAAGTAGTTCAAACCCCTGCTCTCCCCTGCTCCTGTAGCAAGGTCTGGGGGTTGAAGGATGTGAGCAAACAATGAGGGCTTGGCCCAAGAAAGCCCCAAAGACACATGACCAGGTCAGGTGTCTTGTGCTGTCCCTCAAGAGTTAGGGTGGACACCTAGGCACAGAACTTTGAACTCATTGGCCAAAACAATGGACACTAATGCCTACTGGCCAGTTTCACCCTTCAAAATAGTGTGTTTAAGTGGGAGACTTAGAGCTGTTGTGTCTCCTTTTCCTGCTGCTTTCACTGGGACCATATGTCTATTTGCACCTCTTTCACGCAACCATGTGTTTGCAGTGTGCATTGCAGATTTTCACCAGCAGCAGCAAGGCAAACCTTTTCTCCTTCTCTCCCCGGAATACTTAGTACCTATCACATCTGTGAGTATAGGCAGGGTTAGAACTTTCCCTGTTATCAGGTTCCCTGTTTACCAAGTTCTGACTGTTTAAATTCTTTAATTCTCTATTTATAAATAACCCTTGTGTAATTGCCTCTTGTCAACCGAACATCCAAAGAACCTCAGGGAATTTTACTGAATTTGTTAATAGTAATAATGTTAAAGTTATTATTAATAAAATTATTAATAATTAATAACCAATTATTAATAATCACAACAATACCTCCTATACCTCCCCTGGCACAACTTGAGACTGTGTCTCCTCATTCTGTTGCTAGTTGCTTGGGAGAACAGACCTACTCCCACACGGCTACGATGTTCTACATGTTCTACTCCTCACCTGTACAGTCCCATGTTTCAGCCATGAGAAGCAGGTGCTCTGCTGTCCGAAGGAGAGAATCTGGGAGGTGCACAACATGGTGTACCCTGTGGTTTTACTTGCATGACCACGTGGAGGACATGAGGAAGTGGGATGGAAAACCCTCTCCATTCCTGGCTGCATGAGTATGTGAATTACAGGGGAATTTTCCCCAAAGTACAGTAACTCCATTTTTAGTGGACATAAAAAGCAGACAAGCTGATACTGCTTCTGATTCTCCTGAAGAGACTCCAAAAGCATCTTCACAACATGCAGGTGATCCCTATTAGAATAAGTGGGGCCCTGTGTCCAAGCAGATAAAGGAGAGGAACAGCTGTGTTTACTGGATTTTACAGAACCAATGGCTTGGCAAATTGAAGGTATGGAAACCATCTGTATTTCTGGTGTGAGAAGGGGGATCTCCATTCCTGAATGTGTTGGAAACTGAGCAAGCCACAGTTTGCTTTCACTCAGAGGGATGGAAAGTGACAATGGATCAAACTGCTCCAGGGGTGGAAACACAGCCTCACCGTTTGGACTGGTCATGGACTGATCTGGACTGTACTGGAACAGAGTGGAGCACCAGAGCATCTGCAGTGAGCAGTCTTCTGTGCACTGCAAAGTGATCTGACTGTGAGAGAGAATGGACAGCGACAGGTGTTCGATGTCGATTGCTGCTGGGCATGACACAGATGGTACAAAATCAGGAGTGGAGAATGTCATAGGTTGAGTTTAATCTGCTACTATTCATACTATTCTGCCTCATGCCAGTTTCAAAACTGAAAGTACTGGCTGCAGCAAACTATTATGGGCTCTTAACGTGGGAGGCTTTCTGGTCTGGTTACTACTTCGTGGTTCTGGGGTTTGGGCAACGAAGCTAGTGAAGGGCCTGGAAAATGAACCTTATGAAGGTGCTGAGACTGGTTAGTTAGAAGAAGAGGAGGCTGAGGGGGGAGACCTCATTGTCTACAGCTACCTGAAAGGATGTTGTGGAGAAACTGCTGCTGGTCTCTTCTCATAGGTAAATAGTGATAGAACTATTAGATAGATAGACAAGAGGGAATGGCCTCAACCTGTGACTGGGTGCCTTTACAATGAATATTAGGAAACATTTTTTTCTCAGTGAGAGTGGTCAGTTGTTGGAATGGGCTGCCCAGGAAGGTGGTTGAGTCACCAACCCTAGATGTGTTTAAAGGTTGTTTGGATGTGATGCTTGGGGCTATGGTGTAAGGGTAAACTCTGTAGAGTAGGGATAATGGTTTGACTTGGTAGTCCTGGAGCTCTTTTCCAATCAGAAGATTTATCTGTGGTTCTCTTGGCTCTCTTCTGCTCAGATGGCAGTGGAACAGGGATAGGTGGAGGAGTAACTCCTTGGATTGGACTTTTAGCTCACTTTCTTAATTTTCTTCTGCTTGCTACATGGTGCTTTGTTTCCTCTATGCTTTTTCTGCAAATGGATGAAGATGCATTTTATCTCATTTATGAAGTAAACTCTTATCCCACTCTTTGTATTGGTGCAGGGGTTTGGGTTTGTGTTAGTTAACCCTTCCTTCTGTGTTGGTTAACCTTTGTGTTAACTTATTACTAATACACAGATGGATTTGATTCCACATTCCCAGAAATGCTGCACTGCACTTGTGTAGAGCTCCAACTCTGAAGTGTGGATCCAGGTCAAGATGAAGCTTGAGAAACTAAATTTCCCATGACTTATACTAAAAATCTGCAGAGAATGGAAAAGCAGCAAGGGAGGAAAGTTATACAAGCAGGTGCTTATTTCAGCAGCTTGACTTTGAAAGGGTAGAATCTGTTTTGTTTGTTTCTGTTTTTTTTTGTTGTTGTTGGGGTTTTTTTGGGGTTTTTTTGGTTTTTTTTTTCTAGTGGAATTTGGCTGCTTTTGGTGTCCTAATTGTGATGAAAATGTCTGTGTTTGGATGATACATTATTTCCTGCCTTCCAAAACTGCCATTATGGAAGAAATAAAATTCTAAGTGAGTTGAAGAGCACATTTAAACATACTACCAAAAAATGAGCTAGAAGTAGTGCAAAGAGGTTGCTTTAAATGTGCCAGGTTTGAATTAAACATTGAGGGTTTTTTTCTAACAGAGCTACTTACAGCCTGATTCATTTCAGATAGGCCTAACCTTCACCTATATTCAGTGCAGCTGTGGTCAGTCAAACTGTATCAAACTGATGTGCAAACTAGTTAGAATCATAGAATTGTCAGGGTTGGAAGGCACCTCAAGGATTATCTAGTTCCAGCCCTGCTGCCATGGGCAGGGACACCTCACACTAGATCAGGTTGCTCAGAGCCACATCCAGGCTGGCCTTAAAAGCCTCTAGGGATGAGGCTTCCAACCACTTCCCTGGGCAACCTGTCTCACCACCCTCATGGTGAGGAACTTCTTCATAACATCCAATCCAATCTACCCACTTCCAGTTTTGTTTAATTCCCCTCAGTCCTGACATCCTAAAAAGGCCCTCCCCAGCTTTCTTGTGGGCCCCTGTCAGATACTGGAAGGCCACAATAAGGTCTCCTCAGAGCCTTCTCTCCAGACTGAACAGCCCCAGCTCTCTCAGTCTGTCTCCATGGGGGAGCAGCTCCAGCCCTCTAATTATATTCATGGCCCTTCTCTGGACACATTCCAGCATGTCCATATCCTTCTTTGTAATAGGGACTCCAGAACTGGATGCAGTACTCAAGGTGGGGTCTCACCAGAGTAGAGAAGAGGGGGAGAATCACCTCCCTCAACATCGTGGACCTGGTCTATGCTTATACGAAACAAAGTCTTTATTATCCAGCAACCCTACTGTAATTTCATAGCTATTTGTTTTGACATCTGTAGGATGATTGACTCATTCTTCCAAAAATACAAGGTTGGGGAGACTATAAACTGCTATTCCCTTATTCTATTTGTGTAGTCAAGGGAGGCAGCTGGTTTTTGTTTACAAAGAACTAATAAATTCTTACAAGCCCTGGTCCAGGAATTCAGAATATATGCACTCACAGTCAAATTTCTCTACTCCTAAGAAAAAAAAAGGAAAAAGACCTCTGTGAATTTGAAGGGTTCTATATGAACATCTTCCAAGAACTGCTCTCTTCCCAAAAGTAATAAATAAACATTTTTCTATCTCTTTTTTTTTCTTCAGTTAAATAACTTCAGAACAACTTTTACTTCTTTCCTCCTTAATTTTCACTTTCACTACTCAAAAGATAAAAGAAAAAAAGAAAGACAAAGATCTAGATTTAGGTCTGGCTCTTTTTCTGAGAGAACTTTCTTTTTCTGAGAGAACCTATCTAACATGTTCAAATGCCCAGTCAACAAGCAATGCAGTTTTGGTATTCAAGTTTACAATTATTTTTTTTCTGTTCTCTATTGCTCCCCTCCATGCCAAAATCAAACAAATAAGAGAATCATAGAATGGTTTAGGTTGGAAGGGACATCAAAGATCATCTAGTTCCAACCTCCTACCATAGGCAGGGACACCTCCCATTAGAACAGGTCCCACAAGGCCTCATTCAAACTGGCCTTGAACACCTCCAGGAAGGGAGCAGCCACAACCCCCCTGGGCAACTCGTTCCAGTGTCTTATCACCCTCACTGTAAAGAACTTCCTCCTAACATCTCATTTAAATCTCCCCTCTGCCAGTTTAAACCCATTACCCCTCATCCTGTCATTACAAGACCTTGTGAATAGTCCCTCCCCAGCCCTCCTGTAGGCCCCCTTCAGATATTGGAAGGCTACTATATGGTCTCCTCGAAGCCTTCTCTTCTCCAGGATGAAAAGCCCCAACTCTTTCAGCCTGTCCTCATAGCAGAGGTGCTCCAGCCCTCTGCACATCTTTGTGGCACTCTTCTGGACTCTCTCCAGCAGTTCCATGTCCTTCTTGTGGTGAGGACTCCAGAACTGCACACAGTACTCCAGGTGGGGTCTGATGAGAGCAGAGTAAAGGGGAAGAATCCCCTCCTTTGCCATGCTGGCCATGCTTCTCTTAATGTAGCCCAGGACATGGTTGGCTGTGTGGACTGCACCTGCACACTGTCAGCTCATGTTGAGCTTTTTGTCAACCCAGAACCCAGGTACTTTTCCTCAGAGCTGCTCTCCAGCCACTCACCACCCAGCCTGTATTTGTGCTTGAAATTGTGCCAACCCAGGTGCAGGACCTTACACTTGGCCTTGTTAAATTTCATCAGGTTGGTCTAAGCCCACTGTTCCAGCCTGTCCAGGTCCCTCTGGATGGCAGCCCTGCCCTCTAGCAAGTCGACTGTGCACACAGCTTGGTGTCATCTGCAAACTTGCTGAGGCTGCACTCGATACCTCCTTAGATGCTATCTCGGCATTTTGTGCTCCTCATATTTTAATTAATTTCAAATGTCTTTGCATCTCTATTTATGGACCTCTAGAAATTGATACTTGTTTGATCACATTTGATAGGACTTATCTCATTTTGTGCTACCAAATGCTATGCATCTATCAAAGCTCAGCTAGTCTTCCCTGTTCCCTCCAGAGACACTCCAGTTAGCAGCACATCCCATTCACAATCATCCATGCATTCAAGATTGGTTCTTCTTTTTGTGATTGGAGTTAATAAAGAGTAAGGTGTGATTTATTGTTTAGACATTATGCCAAATTTTCAAATTGTTAGACTCTCAGTTTACTCAAATAACAAGGTGTAAGGATTTAGAAGAATGTGAGCTCTTTGTTATATTTCAATGACATTGCCTCAGAGCCTGAATATTGGAGATTCTGAAGGACACAACATTAGAGACTATGAAAATTAAGAAAACAAAGTGCATAAGTTAGTGATAGAGGAAAGAAAAATGCAGAAGGAATAAGCCATCATTCAATTTCAGAAATAGAATCAGGCTGTACATTTACACTCTTATAACTGTAGTCTGGAACACTCTTATAACTGTAGTATTGGAAAATACAACAATTATTAATTATACAAAGCAAAGAACACCAAGATAATCATCCTGAAAGATTTTAAAGGGATAAACCTGATCTTAAAACATTGCTTTGTCTTCACTTATATGACTAACCCTCTTGACCTATCACTAGAGTGAGAATAAACACAAATAGCCTAATAATGAGCATATTGCATAACTTTCAAGAAGAAACTCCAACTTCTATGTTGAAAATTAATAGAATTCAGGATTGTCAAGATTTTTTCTGAGTTGGCATCAGATCTGAAAGAAGCTTGAAAACCTTCCAAGTGAAAATACTTTTTTGACAGGCCATTAATTTAGACCAGTTCTCTAAGTCACTTTTCCTGCCTTACTAACCACTTCGAATCACTGCAAAAATGACATTTCAGAGTTATGCAGGAAGGTTTTCAGGTGCATCACACCAAAAGAAAGATTACAAAAGGGGCAAGAGGAGGAGTTGCCATGTGATGTCACAGTGTTTACAGTCAAGGTAAATTAATTTATCAATTCCCATCCTATCATCTTTCATTAGTAAGGTCAGTGTAGAGTCTGAACTCCTCATGGGCTATTTGTCACAGAGACCAAAAGAGAGATAAGAAATAATGTTGTAAAACTATTTCCCTTGGCAGCACTGACACAGATGGAGACTTCATTCTGACCATACTGTACACTTTAGTGCCATCCCTAAAGCCATTAATTATTATAATAATGGGGGTCAAGTTGTTTATTTCTTCACAATTTCCTGATGGTTTTTGCAGCATTACATCAAAATGCTGAAAGCTATGACAAGCCTTTGTTTGTCCTCGAAGGTGGCTGTCTCATGCAAAATACTGGATCTAAGGTATTCACTTCTCAGGAGAAGTACAAAAGGGAGTTTGAACACCAATTCTGTGCAGTAATTGAGCTAACACAAAGCAGAAGCATGTTACTCTCATTTGCTTCATATCTGTGCTTCCTGATATCAGGGCTTAAGGATTTTTTTTACCTTTCTGTCACTTTACTGATGATAAAAAACAGGTGATAACAGTCACTGTTACTGATCCATTAGAATCTGTTTCAATTCAACTGTTGTGAAAACTGTCATACTACTGGCATACAGGATAAATGAAAATCTACTGATCTCAAAATTGCAATTTAATAAAAAATAAATACATAGCAATGCAGACTCATAAAATTAAGAAATATTCCTTCCATGTTTCCCCCCACATTCCTACTTAGTTAGTACAGAGGTGCTTGGGAGCAGAGTTGCAATAAGCAGCTCTCCAATTCAAGATCTGAAAAAGAAAGATGTTTAAAATTGGAGGTTACAGCAAATTAGAAAAGAAGGGGATGAGAGATATAGTGATGGACCATGACTGTCTAACACCAAAATCGTAGAATACCAGTTTGGTAGGGACCTCAAAGATCACCTGTTCTAACCTTTCTCGGCAAAAGCATGGTCTATACAAAATAGCCCAGCACCCTGCCCAGCAGAACTTTAAAAGTGAAAAATTCTGGGGACTCTGACACTTCCCTGCGGTCATTATTCCAATGTCCGATTGCTCCAATTGTGAAAAATTTCCATTTTATGTCCAGTCAGAGTCTCCCCAGAAGTAACTTCTAGCCCTCACATCTTATCTTTTCCATTTGAATTATTGTAAAAAGGGAGTCTCCGTCTTCTTCGTATCTACCCTTTGGGGTGGAGCTGCTAACAAAAGAGTTTATTCTCTTAAGAAGGAATGAAAGGACTGAAAAAAGCTTGTCAAAATGCTGTTTCTGACATCATATTTTCCTAATCTCCTCCTTCTTATCAACTGGGCAGGCAAAACACCTGGCACAGATTGCTGACCCTCTGAATGGCAGGGGACACTTATATCCCTGTGCATGTCCTCGCTGCAAGGGTAGCACAACAACTTTGACATTTTCCTCAGATTTGAGCCCAAAGACACCAACCAGGCTAAGTTACAACTACTATGTGCACATTTAGCAATTTTAACTGTAAATCATTGGAGTAATTTATAGTGTGGCAAGTCATGTTCATAATAGCTCAAGGGGAAAAGAAAAAAACAAAATAAAGCCAGTGTCTTCTTGAGGCACTGTTAAATAGCTCATTTATGAGAACAACTTTATTTATCTGCTCTGTGCGTACCTGTTTCCCACTTCAACAGGTATCCTGACAGAAGGGAAGCAGAAATAGAAATAGCAAGATGGAATTACTTGAGTGATGCATTTGGTATTCCCAGGACTTATCCCAGGTGTAGTTAGACCAATTTTCACACATCAGGTCACAATCATCCCTTGGATGCCACTCTCACAACTGCAGTCATTTCTAATGGGGCCACACAAGCATCTACATCTGCAAGACGGATGAAAGAGAAGCATCATCAAGAGTTGTGAAATCCACCCCACTGTCTGTCTGATTTCATTTACTTAGAGACTAGCTTAAATTACCACTGCCTCCAGTCAGCCTGTGTGTGATGCATGAAGACTTTCCCTTCTGATTTGTTTAACTCCCCACAAGACAGCAAGTATTCACGCCTGTGCTGTTCATAGTGCTGCTTGTCAATACAGTGCAGCAACCCAATTTCAAGGTAATTGCAGTGGCAGCTTTTGGTACTCAGAGCTACTGTTTTGTAGAAATTAATAGGGATATGTTTGATCCCTGTAATCATAGTGATGTTTATAATTTGCTGCAAAGTAATTCACCTAACAGGATCTTAACCAGAACAAGTTTCATGGTGAATGTAGAGCATGAATGTGAGCATATGCTGGACTAACAGTCATCTGCAGGTCATAAAACTGGTTGGCAGCCTAAGTGTCATGTAATATAATAGGATAATTTAGTGGAGTTGTTCAAATTGGATTATAAACAATTTTTTTTTTTAATTGAAGCCTTTAAATATAAAATACATCTAGTCAAAGGGCCTCATTTAGTCAGGTAACTATTTATTTAAATTCATGGGTCAACAATGTGCTCTTGTGTCCAGGAAGGTCAATGCCATTCTGGGGTGTATTAGAAGGACTGCTGTTAGAAGGTACAGAGAAGTTCTTCTCCCCCTCTACTTTGCTCTGGTGAGGCTGCACATTGAATAACGTGTCTGGTTCTGGGCCCACTGGTTCAAGAAAGACCTAAGGGAACTGCTTGAAAGAGTCCAGCACAGAGCTATAAAGATGATGAAGGAAGTGGAACATTGTCCTTATGAAGAGAACCTGAGGGCTCTTTAGCTTGGAGAAGAGGAGACTGGGAGGTGACCTCCTTCATATTTATAAATATGTAAAGGGTGAGTGCCAAGAGGATGGAGCCAGGCTCTCTTTGGTGATGCCCAGTGACATGACAAGGGACAATGGGGGGAAATTGAGGCATAGGAACTTCCATGGAAACCTGAGGAATTTTTTTTTTTTTTCCCCTGTGAAGGTAACAGAACATTGGAACAGGCTGCTCAGGGGGATTGTGGAGTCTCTCTCTCTCTGGAGATATTAAAAACCCATCTGGATGCATTTCAAAGTGACCTACTCTAGGTGATCCTGTCTGGCAGGTGAGTTGGACTGGATGATCTTTTGAGGTCCCTTCAAAGCCCTAACATTCTGTGATTCTATGTAAACTTCAGGTTGCAGAGATACTGTGTAACAGCTGCACAAATGCGTGACAGGCCACCTAGCTGCTTGTACATGTGCAAGTGTCCATACACATTCACAGATAATCATACACTCACCCCTCTACAAACAACCTCTAGGGTAGAATGTATGGCAGGAATTCAAAATAACCTTTTGTAAAATAACTATATCCCTCACCAAAAATTATTTAGCATTTCACCATCCTTTAAAATATAAAGAAAAAAATCCTTCTTTTGGGAAAGCTGAAGGCAAGAGGCTGAAGTTCTTATTTTCATACATTTAAAACAATACGAAAATTCTGTGAAATTTTATCAATAATCATAGCTCACATATGTCTCAAATGAAGATTAAAAGCCTCTCTGCATTTACCTTCATACACTGTTTTATCATTTTGAACTCAAATTTTGAACTCTAGCATAATTTTAGGGCTAGAAATGCTACTTGAACGAAAGGCTTCCAGTGGGAAGTAGGGGCACTTGACTTGCTTTCCATATGGGCTACATATGACAACATTAAACACATGAAACTGAAATGTATGATGCAATTCATGCCTGCATCCCAGAAACAGTTAAACAGACACTAAAAAGCATGACAATGACACTTGCAGATGTGTATTTCTTTAGGAAGAAAGTTAGTAGATTACAACTCCAGTCATTTATGGAGGGAAGGTGCATTTCATACACTGTGGAACATCTGGGACCAGCAGATTCTAGTTCTTTTGTGGTACTTTTCATATGCTTTCATCTCACTCTGGAAGAGTATAAGCCAGTCCCTTTGGAAAGCAATAAGCTACAAAGATCATATTTTTCCTGGTGAAATACCTAAACAAGCATGCTAGGTGTTGGCTAGCCCTAGACTTGGTCAGTGTGTTGAATCCCAGCCATCAGCCTACTACTGACAAGATACTTCACATGTACAGTTGCAGAAGTTGCCACTTTTTTACATTCTTTTTTATTGGAGCAGAGTGAATGCCAGGCAAGGCTAACATAGAACAGTTGCTTTTGATTTCTTGTCACACAGAAGTCCTTCAGTACAGAAGTCTGGCACTGACAGCAACATTGAATGTGTTTAGTGCTTGGACTTTTTTTTTTTTTTTTTACAATATAAAGAGAAACAAAAATTTATCCCCTGATAAGAGGAAACCTGAGTTTGCAGCATGCCATATCTGTAAGGCTAATACATTTTCTGCCGCTAGTTTTACCCCTCAGCAATGAAGTGTGGAATAGGATTTTATAAAGATTAGAATGTAGCCAAGCTGCGTAGCCAAGCTTATTATTGACATCTTTCATTTCTGCTCCACTGGTGCATAAAAATGTGTGGCATCAAAACACCAGTCCAATTTAGTTGGCAGGCAACAGCTACATGCCTTTTCAAAGCAAAGGTTTAGAAAGAACCTCACACTAAATGAAAAGCTTCTACTGCTCAACCTCCATTCAATTAAATGACTGCTTTCACTGCAAATTTGCCTTCAAAATTCCTATCATTCAGGATTTCTATGCATTTTTACAGATCTCAGCATATATATCCTGGTGCTATGTGAAGCATTCCACTTGCACTTCGCTGCTAGAAAGAAGACCGGATTTCCCAAAGCAGAACTGAACCCTGAGCCACAGTGGCCTCTTCTTGTGTCCCAGGCCATCTCTATGCTTGATTTTACCTTGTGACCTACTCTAGATTATATGGTCCTGCTGTGGCAACGGGATTGGACTCAAAATTCTTCAGAGGTTATAACCCATAATATCCTGTGATCCTATGATGTTTCTACTGTTCCTGAAGCTATCCTTTCAGGAAGCTGTATTAGGCATTATATTAATTATATTTTCTTTACTTGGGTAGAGTTATAAACAGTAATTTTCCACTCAGTCTTCTGCCACCACTTTCACCATACTATTCGAACACCTTCTGCATTTAAGTCAGTATCAACGTTGCTGGCTGACTTCAGACCATTGCTAGCACTTCTTAGAGGGTGTTGTGAAGGAACTGAATTTGGGTTAATATTTGATTGCGATGAGGCCGATATAAAAGTATTAAATATTTATTAACATATATACAAAGAAAATTCCCCCAAGTTTATCTACAATTTACCAACACAAGTTCTGTTATGCGGTTGATGGAACTATTTGCAGAATGTACATATATAGTTTAATTTAGCTAAATGAATTTAGGAAAGGTTTTAGGAGATTTAATACAACAGAAGAGTTTTAAAACAAACTTGCCACTTAACAATTAAACCTGAGCTTTATAAACTTCATAAACTTTGGGAGAGAACAGGGTTTACTCACTGCTTAAGCCTTAATATTTATGATCTGAGAAGTATAGGCAGATACATAAACAGGAGATTAATTGTTCTGCCACGCAGTGGCTTGTCACATGTTGAATCTGGCTTTGGTGCTTATGGTTGAAGCGTGCCTTCTGAAGGTTCCACAGACACGAGACAAATTCTCTGTAGCTGTCAGGAATCGACGAAGTAGAGTGTCAGCTTGCAGGCTCGAACAGTTTGTTGGGATGCGGTACAACAAGGGTAGGCCCTAGCTGGGGTAGCAGGCTGGCAGTTCAGTTGCTAAGCCATTTTTCAGTGATTAGCTGCCTTTTCCAGTATCAAAGGCTAAAACTGCCTCAGGCCTCAGCTTGGTGCTCAAGAGAAGTTCTGAGTTCGCAGGGGAGCGAATTCCCCACACTCTCACATCATGGTCAGTCACACAGGTAGCAGGTAGCAAAGTTGGTAAGGAATAAACAAACAGCTTTGCGAAGGTTTTAAATCACTTTGGTGAGCCGGTTTGACCAATAGTAACAGAAAAAAACCATCTCTGGAACCAATCCAAAATTATACCACCTGAAAAGAAAGATGCACGCTTCTCTGCCTGTAATGTTGTTTATCCAAAAAAGCAATGAAGGTGCAAAACAAGGCCTTAAATGTTATCAGTTTTGCAGACAGTGAGGCACCAGTGTCTTTGTCAATCTCCTGCCTTCTGCCAAACAGGGGAAAAAGGAGAAGGGGTGGGGGGAGCGTGGCAGGGCAAGGTGGATATTCAGGCATGTATCTAATATATAATACTCAGGCATTATGTGGATGTTCCACCACAGAGGGATCTCCCAGTGACAGTCTGTCCAAGAAAACTGAGCTTGGTCATTCTGTTACTCTAATCTTGTACGAAAACAGGTGTGAAACACATTGTTCTGACTCTCACAAGAGATAATTGTAAGCAACACAGAGATAACCTACTGTGCTGGTTTGAGGCTAATTAGAATATTTTAATGAGAGAAATTAGATAATTGATTGTGAAAAAAAAATAATGCTGAAGTCTGTATCATTCATTGGTTTGCTGAGAGGGATAAAAACACCAAAATGTAAACAATTTGCCCCAGTTCATTCTGGGATGCTGCTTCCTCTTGCTTCTTCACTCTGCTCTGATATCTTCCCCTAACAGATAACAAGTAGGCTTTGCTGATTGCTTTGTTTGTCTGGCTGGGAAGGAAGAAAGAGGTGAGAGAGAAAGAGAGAGAGAGAGAGAGCAAGAGAGGCTTTGAGCCCCTTCTGGGCAGTTTCTTTGTCCAGGAGAGATTTTGGATTTCTGTATTATTTCTAATTTGTATATTAGGTATAAATACTTGTAAATACATTGTGTGTATATGCTTGCAAATTTAGTTTTTTATATAAATGTAGCTTCATCTTGCTTCCAGGCTGTCTGAGCTGCTCTGGTAAAGTTCCTTACCCACCACACCTACCATGTACTTGTTTTGGAAATTCATTCAGGAGTACTGTTCCCAAGGCAGGCCAGCAGATGTTAATATGCAGACACAAACCTAGCTGTCTGTCCTGACCTACCCACCTCATATATAATGAAAAGGAGTATCATTTTATATTCTCATTTCTGAAGTCATAGAGAAAGAATGCTTGTTATTGGCTTCATCTATTGAGGGAAGAAAAAAAATACAAGGAGTGATTCTGGATCCAACACAGAATCACAGAGTCAATGAATCACAGAATCCACCAGGTTGAAAAACACCTTTGAGATTATTGAGTCCAACCTATTACCTAACATCTTCTAATTAACTAAAGCATGGCACTAAGTACCTCATCCAGTCTCCTTTTAAACACTTCCAGGGATCGTGATTCCATCACCTCCCTGGGCAGCCTATTCCAGTGCCAATCACTCATTCCTAACACCCAGCCTAAACCTGCCCTGGTGCAGCTTGAGACTGTGTCCTCTCATTCTACCCCTGCTTGCCTGGGAGAAGAGACCAACTCCCATTTGGCTACAATCTTCCTTCAGGTAGTTGTACAGAGCAATTAAAAAAAAAATCTAGCAAAGCTTTCTGTTTCCGCATAAAACTGTTGGACATTGTCCCTTTTCAGTTTCCAAACAGAAGCCTAAATGCTGTTTTTATACTTTCCACTATTGCTGTTGCCACAATGATATGAATAGTAACCCTGAATTAAGTGTCCTCAGCATGACATGAGGGAATTACAAAATGTAACTGTGGAAATATGTTGCTATTCACTTGTGTTTACATTTTTATTTTAAAGAAAGATGTGTGTCTTTCTGTTTTAAAGAAGTGAAGGAGGATTCCCAGCAGAGTTTTGAAGTGTGCCTAATAAGCTGATTGAGTACCTAGCAACTTTTAAGTCATTTCAATGTCCTAAAACAGTTTGCACTCTTAAAGAGTGCAGTATCTGGGGACTCCTTATCATGTTTCTGCCTCCAAATGTACGTCATGCCAGTCACTGAAAATAATGACTAGATATGAGCAAATTAGTATTTCCACTTACACAAACACAAACTTCACACCTGAAATTACTGGACTTGCCCCAATAACACACATGCATACACACACTTCCCCACTCCCCACCTATTTTATTTGTGGGTTTGTGGGGATTTATTTTTTTTTAATGAGCTATGAGGCTTCAGATACCCTAAGTGAAAATGGAAAATCTTAAATGCTGCCAGGTTTCTTAGCATATGTGACTAGCAAACTCTCCCTGTCGTTTGTGACAGTTGGATTATGTCATGCTAACTCTAATTCCTTGTGCATACACAGAAACACCACCTGCATGGTTACATATATGCACTCACACGGTCATGGAGTGGAAGAGTGGACAATCATGCTTGCTTTGAAAACAGTTTCCCATCAGGTTAGCATATGTTGACAGCATGCTGAGTGTCAACTGCATGATTGGTTTCTGGAACAAACTCAAGCTTGCAGCCTTGAGAATAGAAAAGTAAGAGGTTCTTAGGGAGATGATGTCCCTGTCTTTGGGAGGACAGCTGCCCAGTGTAAAATCATCTCCCAGAAGACTGGAATTGGCAAAAGCTGGGGTACTATCTTTGACTGAAGACCACACTGCAGAACAGATGACTGAATGAGAAATAAGGAGGGAGGAAAATAATAGAGGAGAGTAGGAAAATAAAAATCTCTCCTCTGCAGAATGTGCAAACAGATCGGATAACTGCTATGGAAGCAAATTAGCACCCTTTGCTCCCAAGCATAGTTGTCGTCTGGAGCACAATGCTCTGCTGTGTCTTTCCTCATATAAACATGGTCCTCACCTACTTCATTTTGCTCAGCTTGTTGGAGTGTTGTACAAGTCTGCAATGAAATTGCCTTTGGTCTCTGTTTTTGAGATCGTGACACTGGATGTGAGGAAATGACTAGACATGATAGAACACTTAGTCCACTAGCAATACACCTAAGCTTGCATGCTCCTCATGTTCTAACCCTGGGAGATTTTGCATTCAGATCCACTTACTGTACACAAGGTGGTTTTCACTTTAAAAATGCAGGTTTTAAAAAACCCCTTTCTTTTCTCACAAGCGTCTTCTACTATGACTTCCCATACAATTACTCTGCTCTCTTTTCATTGTTTTTACTTAAACTCCTTTCCTTTTCTTCCACTTTGTAATTCTCCATCAGCCTCCCCATGCCTCAATCCTTCCAATGAACCCTTATTTTCTTTCAATTTAATCTATGAATTAAAGATAATAAATAAAAAATTAACATTGTTCAATTGGGGTTCAGATGACAACAGGCCATTCTGGAGGAAAGAGTCATATATTAGGCATCTTAAGATACTCAGTTCTCATTCTTGGAAGTTTAATGCTATGTAGCCAAACTAAATAGGCCCATAAAAATATAACTGCCCACTCTTCTTCTGTAGGTGACAGCAGGGAAGAACACACTAGGGAAATATCATATTTTTTATTTCAGATGTAAATATATTTCAATTTCAGGTTGTTTTCCGGAAAACATGTTTTTTCCTACTTTCATGTAACTTAAATCTAAATTTAAAAGGCATTAGCACAAGATAAATCACATTTTGTGGACAAATTCTATTAACATAATACTGCAAAACTCAGGTTTACTCTTACAACAATGCCTTAGTTCAAAATAACTCCTTTAAAAGCAAGAGTCAGAGTGAGGCAGTGACCTCATGCTCTCCAAAAGAATCTGCACTTCCAAAACTAACAGCTAAATGCTTTATTGTAGGCTGAACTGCCCAATCCCACTCCATAATACAAGTACCAGTACATCAAGTGAACTGCATACATCTCCCAAGAGAGATGGGAAGCTGTATGCAGACAATTGCATTATATATATATCTTCTATATAATTCTGTTGTATATAGCCTCATTTACATATATATAATATATATGTACATTTATATATATTAATATATATATATTAATATACATATATGCTATATATATATTATATCAAGTAGAAGAAAGATAGATGGAATGGTGAGATCTAGGTCTGGCCTTCAAATGGATATGAAAGGTTTTTTTTTATTTCAAAGAGTTACAAATGTTCATTTATCTTTACTTTTTAAGTGCTTCTCTGGTAAGGTATGGACCATAAATATCTGATGTCAATTGCTTATTGAAAGCTTGCTTCCCTCTCATTCACTTCAAAGTCCTCCAGCATCCTACTGACCTTTCTTCTACCTTCACAAATTCCCTAAGAATTTGTATTTAAGGCTATTATCTTAGAAATGCAAATGCATCCATCCGTGGCAGGTATACCTATGAGCTCCAGAAAGACTCCATGCTCAGTATCACTCTTCATAATTTTGGAAGACAACCTTTGTTTCTACTGAAGCAAAGGCTACAGTTTTCAGTGCTGCAGACCTGGTTTTGCAACAGCATAGTTCAAAGAACACAATGACAACAATAGATACCTATTAAGACTTTGTTAGCACAGGATTTTTTTTCTTAGATGTTTTACTTTCTGCCTAAGGTGAAAGAGATAAAGTTATAATTGGTTTAGCTAATGGAGCTAATATCATATATATACAGAGCAAATGGTTTAATCATTAGAACAGATGCTTCTGAGCTTACAGCCATGCACTTAAACCCCAAATGGGAATTCACTATTAGCCTTATCATTAGCATGAATTGGTTGCTGTGATTGGCTAATCACTTAATTAGGAAAGAGATCCTTCATATGGAACCGTTTTGGAACAGTTTCTGTAGCTACAGGATTTCATATCTACATTCTTTTCAAACTTCAGACTCTGCTTGTTACTTGCCATCTAAGTGGTTTTAACTGTCCCAGTATGGATGTGACAAACACCCTAGAATTGGTCCAATCCCTGGGCTCTCTCCTCCCCCTACTGTCCAAGGTCCAGTAGGGGTTGAGGGGCGGGGGCACCCCACGTGGCCCCGGGAGCCAGGGAGACGTCGCACGGCACGTATGCGTGGAGCTGTTTGAACCTATTGGTCAGCTAGAGAATGCTGAATACCTATTGGTCAGTTTCACACGCCCTCTAGGGTATTTAAGAGGGGCACAGCGACCGTTACTCTCTCTTCCTCGCTCTTCTCCTCGTTCGCCGTCATCTCCCTGCCGTGGCTGTGAAGAGCCCAGCCACGTGCAAAGCAGCGTTCAGCAGGCAGCAGGCAGCGAAGCATAGCAACTCTCCAGGGAAGCGGCAAGACTAATCCCCTTCTCTCTCTCTCTCTTTCCCTCTATCCAGGCTAAGTTGGTCTTTTCCCTTCTTCCCCTCGGGTTCGGGAAGGAGCGTGTTTTCCCCCTCGCGCTTCACGGGTACTTTATAGGCGTGTTTGGGATCTATTTTGTATGTAACCTCTCTGTTTCCTAAGGTCTGACTGTTAAATCGTTGCACCTGGCGTTTTGAGCGACTCGTGCATTTGTTTCTGCTGACCAGAACCCAAAAGAACCTCGGGGGGGGCACTAGGACCCCCCTCTCCATGGGATATCGAACCCAATTAAACGATATTTCGTGACATTAACAAATCTTGTGTTATCTTGAATATATCTGTCAGGGTCCAGAGGGCAGAGATTAACAATATCTCTATCTGGAAGAGCAAGACCTGTTCTTATAGATTTCCATGTCATGAAATCAAGGTGCAAACGAGACCAGATATCACCACAAAACTATTTATTAAAGGATAAGGTTGAAAAAAAAACAGAGGGAGAGAGAGAAGAGGAGAGAGAGGGAGAGGGAACAATGGAGAGAAGAGGAGAGAAAAAGAACAGGGAAGGAAAAAGAGCAGGGATTATATTACCATCAGCTGGAGATGAGGAGTGAGAGAGAGGTGTGCATGGTCCAGGGATATTCTGTAAAGTTCGTCAGGAGTTCTTCTGCAGTTGTTCTGGTGGAGATGTTCTGCAGAGGGTTGTTGTTCCTTGTGTTCTTTTTCTTTGTCAGGCATTTCTCAGGTCTTTTATACAGTTTTTTTCAGTCCCAGTCTTAGATCCATATCTGGGTGCAGCTGCCCAGAGAATCTTCCTGTGCATTCTCATGCATTTGCAAGGGTCCGGCAGCAGCACCACAGAGGGCCTCCACCCCCTCCTTGTGTCACTTACCTGTTCATACCCTGAATACATATATTCTATATGCCTTTTCTCTTCATGGTAGCTGATCTAAGGCATATGTATCCTGGACATTCAAGCTATGTTGAAATCTGGGAAAGTCACAAAACCACAGTATTTACATCACTGAGCATTTGACTAGGAATACCATCTGAATTTAGGAAGGTAACAAAGGTAATCTTTATCTTCATTGATTTAAACAAGGGAGATACAATTTCAGATTCTCACAATATCATGAAGCAAGTCTTTGCTCAGCTTTCTACACTGATTTCCTCAAAACCTGCAACGTTCCTCCCAAGCACAATGCAAAATATATTACAGAATCACAGAAGGTCAGGGGCTGGAAGTGACCGTCCTGCCGGAGCAGGATCAGCTATACCAAATCACACAGGAATGTGTCCAGGCAGGCCTTGAATATCTCCAGAGAGAGAGACTCCACAATTCCCCTGGGCAACCTGTTCCAGTGTTCTGTCACCCTCACAGGGAAAAAAAAATCCTCCTTGTGTTTTCATGAAACTTCCTATGCTTCAGGTTTCACCCATTGCCAATTGTCCTGTCATTGGGCATCACCAAGAAGAGCCTGGCTCCATGCTCTTGGCACTCACCCTTTACGAATTTATAAACATGAATGAGGTCTCCCCTCAGGCTTTTCCTCTCCAAGCAGCAGAGCCGCAGCTTCCTCAGTTTCTCCTCACAAAAGTCACAGAATGGTTTAGGTTGGAAGAGACCTCAAAGATCATCCAGTTCCAACATCCTGCCATAGGCAGGGACACCTCCCACTAGAACAGGTCGCTCAAGGCCTCATCCAGCCTGGCCTTGAACACCTCCAGAGAGGGAGCAGCCACAACCTCCCTGGGCAACCCATTCCAGTGTCTCACCACCCTCACTGTGAAAAACTTCTTCCTAACATTGTGTTTAAATCAGAGATGTTCCATTCCTTTAATCGCCTTTGTGGCTCTGCACTGGACTTTCTCAAGCAGATCTATGTCCCTCTTGAACTGGGGGGCCCAGTACTGGACAGTACTCCAGATGCATCCTCACCAGGGCAGGGCAGAGGAGAAGGAGAACCTCTCTGGACCGTCTAATCGTAGCCCTTATAGTAAACCTCAGAATGGCATTGGCTCTCCTGGCTGCAAGAGCACACTGACGTCTCATGATCAACCTCCACTAGGACCTCCAGATCTTTTACCCCTTTGCTGCCTTGCAACAAGTCAGTCCGCAATCTATATCGATACCTGGGGTTGTTTTTTCCCAGGTGCAAAACTCTACACTTGCCCTTGTTGTGTTTCATTCTGTTTCTCCCTGACCAGTCCTCCAGCCTAAGTCTGGCTGAATTGCAGCACAGCCTTCTGGTATGGCAGCCAATCCACCCAATTCGGTGTCATCAGCAAACCTGCTGATAGTGCACTCCATGCCCTCATCCAGGTCATTGATGAATACATTGAGCAGAACTGGTCCCAGTACTGACCCCCGTGAGACTCCGCTAATTACAGGCCTCCAACTAGACTCCATCACATTGACCACAACTCTCTGACTTCTTTCCTTCAAACAATTCTTAATCCACCTCACTACCTGATCATCCAGACCGCACAATAAAATAATACAATCAAAGTTCTACTGTCATTTCCTTCACTGCCCTTCAAGCCACAAGCTAACTGCTTTTGAATCACAAAAGTGTCATTTGGTACAAAGTAAAAGGCCCCATGTAGTCCCACAGAACAATTAAACTACCATCTAACTTCCTCCCAAGGGTTACCCTCACAGTGATATGAGGAGCTGAGTATTCTAGTTAAAGATAACAGATGATACAATATGTTATGCTGAAAAGGTATGAATAAGATATAAGGAAGTTGCTTCAGAGGCCAGCCCAGCAATTTACTGAGAGAATTCCATGGGGTCTACCTCTTCGCATCTCTGATGAGCCAGAATAACCTCCTTGCTCAGTAGCATCACAAAGTAACTAGTTTAAAACAGAACTTCAAGACTGTTTTAAAAGCAAGAATTAAGCGAGTCTGTCTCAT
Source organism: Psilopogon haemacephalus (assembly GCA_013396835.1). Classification (NCBI taxonomy): domain Eukaryota; kingdom Metazoa; phylum Chordata; class Aves; order Piciformes; family Megalaimidae; genus Psilopogon; species Psilopogon haemacephalus. The sequence goes on along the minus strand of VWZI01011905.1, from coordinate 15,705 downwards.
GCAATTTCATTTAGTGTAAGTGAGCCTCTGAACTGCATTCCTTTGCTCCAACACTGAGCTTGAAGCCTTGCCAAGCTGTTTGAAGTATACTCTTCTCTTGTCTAGCACTGGGCAGACCTCCCTGCAGCCTGGGGAGACACATTGGTAAGTCATAGCTTGGTGAGATTTTTTTCTGCTCTTCACAGAGTGGGATAGAGGGCAGATAAGCCTTGTGCTGTAAAACAGAAACCAAAATTAAAACCTGTTGCCAATCCCAGAAAACTTGTTTATGTGGAAACCAGAGAGAACACCACACTACAACACTGCCTTGCTCTGTCTGCCTGCTAGCATATGACAGAATCACAGAATGTCAGGGGATGGAAAGGACCTCAAAAGATTATCTAGTCCACCACTTCTGCAAGAGCAGGATCACTGAGAATAGATCACACAGGAACAGATCCAGGCAAGTCTTGAATATCTCCAGAGAAGGAGACTCCACAACCCGCCTGAGCAGCCTGTTCCAGTGTTCTGTGAAACTCACAGAGAAAAAAAACCCAAAACCCAAAAAAACTCATGTTTCCACAGAACTTCCTATGCCTCAATTTAGAGCCATTGCCCGTTGTCCTGTCATCGAGCATTGCAGTGGTTTAGCAGTTATCTGGCTCCCTACACTTTAAAATAACCCAGGCTAGGACTCAATTGGCTGGAAGTTAATAAAAGAAGCATTATATTTACTGCTATGCACAATGTACAAGCAGATATTTACAATGTATAACAGATATTTACAGTGAAAGGTAATACAGAAATACCACACCCCTCCCAGGGATCAAAATCTCTAAGAGGGGTTTCTAACTACCTTTCCCCCCTTCCCCTATCTTATCTCACCATCTGTTTATGCAGCAGATAGGTGGAGGTAGACTGGCCAAGGGGATTGGCAGCAGGAAAAGAATGTAGTGGAATTATTCAGATTTTTTTTTCTTTCTCAGTAAAGCCATGATTGAAGTAGTACCATTAGTGCTTTCCTCTCTCAGCCTATAGCCTAATTTCTCATTCAAATCCTTCAATTAGTTCAAACCAGCACAGGCATTACCAAGCAGAGCCTTGCTCCATCCTCCTGGCACTCACCCTTTACGTATTTATAAACATGAATGAGGTCTCTCCTCAGTCTCCTCCTCTTCAACCTAGAGAGCCCCAGCTCCCTCAGTCTCTCCTCCTAAGGGAGATACTCCATTCCCTTAGTTATCTTTGTGGCTCTGTGCTGGACTCTCTCAAGCAGCTGTATGTCTCTTTTGAACTACACGGCCCAGAACTGGACACTGACTTACACTGGATTAATGCACTAATGTCCTCTCAGTTGAAAATTATCAATTACCAAAACCTTCTATTTCAATGCAGTTGTCCTTTTAAATTCTATTTGAGCTTCTGATTGAATGCAAATAAGGGTAATAGTCATTAAAGGGAGACCACAAAATATTTGGTTAGCCTCTGAAAGGGTACCTGTGAAGATGTCTTCCCAGAAAGCAGGCCTGTTAACTTCACACTGTATTCACAGTGAACTTCTCGCTATTTCTTTTCTTATAAAATCTACAGGTACTACTGATCCCAAAGAAATAAAATTTTGGAGTACCTTCACTGAAAGATTGGGAGCAACTGAAATATGTACACATTTGTTCATTTGGTGACTATTTCTGTCTCCACTCAGTTAAAATGGAGTGTGAAAACTGTTCATTGGAAGCACATCCTGAAGATAACTTGCAACTTCTTTGCTTAAATATCTGACTTTGACAGCATTAAATGATACTTCATTCTAATAAGATGTTCAAAGCTGATGGGTTTTGGAGCCAAATAAATGAAAACAATATATAAACAGTTCTTTTCTTAGCTTAGTGTGACTGTCTTCTACAGCCACCAACTGAACACCCTCATCAACAGCATCTGCAGAGATCAAGAGATGAAAACATTAAAACTGAAGTTGCTTCTCTGTGTCTTCTAGGCAAATTTAAGAGAAGGCTGAGGACAAGTAAAGAGTCCAGAAGGAACATGACCTACAAGAGTTGGCTGAAGCATATTTGTCCATCAGTGCTGTTATGTTATTTTAAAAGATTGTGAACCATTAACGAGCATAAGACAAAACACAAACAAAAACACAAACAAAAAAGTCCACAGCAAACTATGACCTAGAAAATGAGAAATTAAGGTCTTCTTTTGAACTATGAGCTATCAAGAAAGTTCCCATCTCAAAAATTTTTTTATGGCAGGCAGAAGAAAAGGATTGCATTTCTTCTTGGCAAACCTCAGCTGTGTTTTGTTGACCAAATGAACATTAGATGATCTTAACTGTACTAAGGTCAAGATGATCTGAGAACACAGAAGAGAGTTTGTATAAAGAGAATCTGTCTTTTGTCAGATGAGCTGGCAGGGTAAGAAAAGATGGGGTGAGGAGGGGAAAAGCATACAGAAAGCTTTGAGGACATGTTCCCTACATTGGATCCTTTTTCCTCTCCCATTCTCACTTCCTCTCCCCCATAAAGTTTTCTATAGGTCTGCACAAAATATTGTCCCATCATCCAACCATAAGAGAATTACCCACTTCAGATAAAAAAATAAGTATATATATATATAAAAAATCTGACAATGAAAGGCATGCAAGATTATCAGAAAAAGTTTTAGATGAAAGCCATCTTTAGAATCAATAATAAAGTTACTCAATATAAAGCTGAAAGTATATCTAATGAAGCCTTATGAAATTTTCTCTTCAAAATCTTTAGATTTTTATTCTCCCCTTCTCACTGTTTCAGTCTCCATTAAGTAGATTCAAATATCTAGTATGAGACTGCTGCTGTTGCTTCTTCTGTCCTACTTTTTCGCCTATTCTCTTTTCATCCCCACTGAAAAACAGCATGTACTCTATTTTCATAGACATCACTGTCTCCACTACAGATACTGAAGATCACCAGGCAATGATTACACTTGAAAAATACTTTTTTGAGCATGGAGAATATTAACTGAAATTAAATTGCTTTGTTGGCATCATGCAGAGCAACCCCATCACTTACTGCACTTTCAGGGAACATAAATAAGTAAATGGTCCTCCACTCCTATTCACAGCCAAGCCTTCAAAAGTGAAATGTCCACTCCTATTTATGGCCAAGCCTTCAAGTGTGAAATTTGTCATCATAAACAGGACTGTGGCTATAAAAAAAAGCTATCTAAGGAACAAAAATCCCACAACAGCACCTTACCACAGAGTAGATTTTAAACAAGGCTTAAAAGGCTCAAGAAACATCTGCTAACTATGAGTCTCATTGGCCAGGTAAGTGCAGTCTCATCAGCTCTCTTTCTGCACAGATTACTTGTACCAATAGGCTGCTCTGTAGCTGGAAAGATTTCCTAAATACCTTTGAATCAAACAAAGAGATTTGTAACCTTGGCTGGAGAAGAAGAGGCTCCCAGGAGACCTAATAGCAGCCTTCCAATACTTGAAGGGGACCTACAAGAAGGATGGAGAGAGACTGCACAAAGCTTTAACTTTCGCAGGAGCTAGTTTAACAGAAGATGGAGCTTGTGGTTGGTCAGAATTTTGGGGAACCTGAACTATTACCACATTGGCATCTACATTGTCTTTTGCATTACAATCAGAATTGATGGTCTGAGCTCTGAGCTACTTGCAGAAGGCGGCTTATCAGAGTCGACTTGTGTTTGGGAATTCTGTGGCTTTTTAATGTAAACAATCCTGGGACATTCATGTAAACATTGTCCAGGCGCACAGCCAGACTCTATTGTTTGTACTGAAGAATTTCGATGTTTATGTTTCCTGACCCGATCAATCTGTTTTTTTAAAGTCAGAGCAGAAATTTTTACTCCCAGAGCCAAAATTAATATTAATATTCTTATTAATAGGAAAACTATCACACAGCTTAAATATACCACCGTGGCCCTTGAATAGGAATTCTCACAGGGATCCAATATCGTATTATGGGGCATTATTACCCTGACAAGTGCCGTGGAATAGTTAATTTGGCTGCTATTTCCTGATTTATTAAAAGCATCAAAAAC
>VWZI01011905.1:880-11543 GCA_013396835.1 Psilopogon haemacephalus | reverse complement strand
ATAAATGAAACTTTATATTTACAGCAATGCACAACATACAAGCAAATATTTACAAGGTATAACAGATATTTACAGATATATACAGTGAAAAGGTAACACAGACACCACACCCCTCCCAGAGACCAAAATCCCCAAGAGAGGGTAAACAAACCCCCACCACCACCTTTCCACGCTTCCCCAGTCTCATCTCACCACCAGTTGATGTTGCAGATAAGCTGAAGTAGATCGGCCAGGGAGATTAGTGATAGAAAGGAGTTAGTAGTTTTACTCTGAATTAGCTACCAAGACAAAGGGAAAGGAGACTATGCAAGAGAAGCAGCCACAGCCAGAAGAGACAGAAGCCGTCTGATATCTGTTGTTTTGAGAGCAGTTCTTAAAACAATTTTTTTTCTTTCTCAGTAAAGGTCTGGGTGAAGTAACACACTGTGTTTACCTCTCTCAGCCAATAGTCTAATTTCTCACTCAAATTCTCCAATTAGCTCAAACCAACACACAGTGGCTTTTAGAAAAAAAGATAAGCATGTTGAGAAATGAAGTATTAGAAAAATTTATGATACAGCTAGTACCTCTCAATATCAAAGATGTTTTGGTTCCAACCTGTGACATACACTGAAAGAGTAATTTCAAAACCTCAGTTACTGCTGATTGTTAGCTTGTTAAAAATTTCAAAGAACAGCAAGGTCTGATGCGCTTCATCCACTGTGGTTGTGCATTGTTTCCCTATGCCATTCATTAGTTTCATTTCCCTTCTAGCCAGGATGGGGCAAGATAATCTATGTCATCATATGATGTGCTTCAAAATGACAGCTCTCTTCAATGAGATGCCGATAAAAATTGCAACTACAAAGAAACAAGTGAAAGGAAGGACACCTGAAGCCAGTGGATTTCTAAGAACATTGGCAAGGTGCCCAGTGGTTGCAAAATAGGCACCAACAGGCACAAGAAACAGCTGACAGCAACAGTTAAACCAGACTTAGGCTCCACAGGAATCAGTTACTGAAAGCTCTGATGGCATACAAAAGCCTCTGGTGGGAATTTTTAGACAAAAGCCCCAAACAGCTTGCAATGTTCTCATTATCCACAGAACAAAGTGTGCTAATAACTATGCCAAATCTCTCTGGTTTTGAAGTTTGTATGCTGCAGACTTTTCTTCCTTTCATCACTGAAAATTGGAAAAATATTATCTTTAACAGGTGAGAAAGCTGGGCTGGACACAAGATGCAGCTTAATATATAGAACACCATTAGCCAAAATAATTTGCATTCTCTTGATTTTTAAAAAAGAAACTCCTTCTATAAACTCATATTTATGTTACCATAAATGGAGCATTAATGAACTCAAAATAGTAATTTTCATGATTCGTCATTATGAATTTATTTCAAGTAGAGTCAACGACTTCTTGTAACTCAGGTCTCACTGTAATGTTAAAAAAAAAAGCATGTAAAAACAAATAGTTATGAATGTCTCCCCTGAAAAAAAAAATCAAACAAAAAAACCCCAAACTTAGTGAAAGAGGTGACACAACGTAAAGAAAATTGTGAGTGATCAAGACATAGACCTCAACTACATTTAGGCTTGGTAAAAAGACCATTCATGTGAATAGATCACATTCAAATTTGGTGTTTTAACATTTTACTTTAATGCAAAGTAAGTTATCCAAGTGAAATATATGAAGGTTGTTCACGTCTGTTATCGGTATCAGAAGTAGCATCACTGATAAATAAGAAACAATTAAGTCTGGAACATTACTGGAGTATAAAACCTGGGTTACATGTATCTATTTTAGTATTTACCTCAGTGTGCTTTAACCAACTAATAGGATCTGCAAACTAAACCAGTTAAAGACAGTGCACTTTCTTCTTATTCCTGAATATGAGAAAAATCACTGGCTGGACATAAGTTCCCTCAAAAACCATCAGAAGTTGAAGGTTGCACCATTTGTCAGTGGAAAGGTCATTTCACTAATTTTTTGAATCATGTCTCCTGACATATGACTTAACATCAAAATGACTTGAGCATATTACTGTAGCAATTTCTTTCCTCCAAACTAGTATAAAGATTAATGATGGTGGTCCAGCTGATGCCACTCTCTTGTACTCATCAGATAAAAAGAATGGAAAAACAAACAGGAAAATCGTGGATTTTCCCCTCCATCCTACTCTGCCTGATCCTCAGTTATTAGTGCCCTGTATCTGTTATGCAAGGGGAGCTGGTAAAACCAAGAAGATTGGGAGACTCTCCTGCCCCTGTGGGGAGGGACCTGTCTCCACTCCCCCTCATCTCCTGGGTCTCCTCCTTTACCAGTTTTAGCAGGGGAATAAGACGAAACTGAATCATCTCCTACCTGTGCAGTCTTCACCTGCTGCCCCTCCCTCAGGGATGGTATAGTCTGTCTCTGCCAGTCAATTTCCCCTTTACAATCCCATAGAGATTTTAGTCTCTCAACTTCCTCCTTAAGCCCAGCCACCGTACTGAGCAGAGCAAGAGGTGGATGTTTCAAATAATTTGCAGCATATCCCACACAGCTCAGAGTACACACATTCTCTTATAGGGACGTAGAAGCACTTAGGTTGGAAAAGACCCTTTGTCTGTCCTTCCTGCCCTATCTTTTGTGAAGATCCATAGCTCTGAGCAGCTCCCATGGGCTCATTTTATCACACACTGGCTGCTCCACCATTTTAACAATTCCTGATAGCTGAATAAAAAGCCAGCACTGCTGGACTGACCTCCACTGTTAATGACTTCTAGAATTCTCCTAATGGATTTAATTGCTGCTGTATTTTGACAGCAGTCATTCCATATACATCTAATGATAACTCCCTGCCTATGATCCAAAGGCAATAATAATGCCAGTTGTTAGGATTTTTTTTCTAAAAACTTCTCTTTCTTTACTGATAGACACTGTTGATTTATTCTAATATAATTTGTCTAAGATGAAAAATAAGCTGTATATAAGCTAATAGCTTGTCCTTCAGCTAATGTGGAAGATTCATTTCACAGGCAATGCTTTCTAGAACGTTATTTTATTCACCCACCTCCATAACTCTTCTGGGCAGGAAAGTAAACTGTGATTATGACAGTTTGTAAAGACTACTGGTTTGTGGGTGTTACTTACATGTAATGTTTCCACCTGCCTGTTGCTAGACAGCAAGTGACTTTACTAAGGTTTTGATTCACTGTAATAAAGACATATTTTATTTAACAGGAAGCCTGAATTCATAAACACTTCCTCAAAAACACACAGGATAAATATTAAGTGGTTACATGGAAAAGAAAAACATATTTTTTTCTGACAGAAGTGAAGAGAAATGCATTCCCACTAAGCTGCTGGGGGCCACACAGCCTTCCCTGCTGCTCAGCACTGGTTGAGGTCACATTGAAGTGCTGAGTCCAGTTCTGGTCTCACAAGTCCAAGAGACATATACATGGGCATCCTGGGGAGAATCCAGTAAGAGCCAAGAATATGACTAGGAGAGTGGAGCATCTCTCCTACAAGCTGACAGAGCCTGGAGAGAAGACTCAAGAGGATCTCATCCATGTGCACAAATACCCAAAGAGAGAATGCAATGAGGATGGATTTAGCATATTTTCAGCGGTGCCCAGTGACAGGATCAAAGGCAATGGGCACAAACTGAAACACAGGAGGTTCCCTCTGAACAACAGGGAACACTTTTATCACTCTGAGGATGACCAAGCATTGGCACAGGTCACAGGTGGTGGAGTCTCCCTCCTTGAAGATCTTAAATGCTGTCTGAAATCAATCCTTGACAAATGGCTGTAGGTGGCCCTGCTTGAGCAGAGGGGTGGATCAAATGTCCTCAAGGGTTCCCTTACAGCCTGAATCATTCTGTGCTTTTTAGGATGATCGCTGCTCCCACTTTTTCCCAGGCTGGTACAAATTAGCTTGCTGTACAAAACTGCCAGGAAAAGAAGACAAGGCAAGCAGTACTCCTTTCCTAATAAGACAAATCCTCTTAGCAGACGATAATATCCAACAGTTCTTCCTTTTATTTCTTTCATTTTCTCTTTCTTGTGATTTTAGGTGAGAATAAAAATAACAAGGAAAACATGGTTCATACAACAGATGGTGACAAAGTCCTTATATCTACACAGGAATGCAGGTGATGTCAGTAGTCATTCATCTCAGCTTAATAGGCTATATTCAGTGCTTCCATGGAGTAAGGATGAGGATCCATCCCATATAAAGTACTGACTTCATATAAGGCACAGCTATATATCTAATACATAAGCTAAAAGAAAGCTATCATCCAGATTTTCTAAATGATTTTCTAAAATGAGTGGTACTTTTTTTCATGCCTATCCTGATAAAATTGAAATATAAGCAGCTATTCAAGACTCTTGTTGGGAAGAGTGAACATTTAGGGTGTTTTTTTTTAACAACGTTCCATGTTGGAGAAAGAAGACATGAGATTTCTAACATGCATTTTAAATGGTTGGCCAAACAGGCCATTGTTATATAATTTTTTTAAACATCCACAAAATCAAAATTTTTACTTACCAGACAACATTTTACTTAGGATAATTCAATTTTTGGTCCACTGAACATTCTGATTATTTCCACACTTAGTTCCTAATGATATTTGCATATGACATCACCATAGTGGCTTAATTCTGTAATGGGTCTTTACCCTGGAAATATTCCTCCATTTTGTATGCAGATGTATTCACAGAATCACAGAATGGTAGGAGTTGTAGGAGACCTGCAGAAATCATCAAGTCCAAACACCTTTCCAAAGCAGAATCACCTAGGGCAGGTCACACAGAGATGAATGGGTCCTGAAAGTCTGTAGAGAAGGAGGTTCCAAACCTCCCTGGAAAGCATGTTCCAATGTTCTGTTGACCTCACAGAAAAGTAATTTTTCCTTATGTTGAGATGGAACTTCTTGTGTTCCAGTTTCCACCCGTTGCCCCTCATTCTATCACAGGGCACCACTGAAAAGAGACTAGTGCCTTCTTTTTGTCATCCACCCTTCAGATATTTCTAAACGTTAACAAGATCTCCTCTCAGTTTTCCCTTTCACAAGCAGCCTCAGGTCTCTCAGCCTTTGTATTATCCCTAATAAACAAGTTTACTGACAGCAAGGGTATGATTCCTACTCATCATGGCTACAAAGCAGTGGAATACAAACAGGCAGGAGTAACCAAAAGTGACAGGTCTTTCTTAAAATTTGGTTTACCAATAAGTAAAGATCTGTGTTTGCACATGCTCTGCCCTGTGCAGTATCATCCTGCCACTTACAATTAGTGGCAATCAAGTGCATAATGCCTGTTTCTTACAGAACTTTCTCTTGACTTTGGAAGGGTTCAGGGGAAGTCTTAATTCTGTATATTCTTAATCCTTAATTCTGATCAGACCCTTAATTCTGTATATTCTTATAGCAATGTAATCTTAGTTTTAACCATATTCATATATATCTGTAATTGCATGCAGAACTGATGCAAGTAAAGTTAGATTGAAACTGGCCATTATGTGTGACCTGATTGCACTTCGACGTGGTCTTCGTCTTACATACACGAGAGTAGCCCATGTCAAGTGATCCCTTTTTTTTTTTTTTTTAAACATAGAAATTTAACCACATGCAGAAGCAAACTATTATTTTTCATTCCCTTATTGGTATTGTATTTCATCACTGTATTTCCTCCATCTTTGGAGGAAATCATCACACAGAACTGAACAGAATCCTGCCTGACCAACCTAGAGGTTTTCTATGATACACTGCTGGCTTAAATATAGCTGAAATAGCTTCAAATGTTGTTTTTGATGCTTTTAATAAATCAGAAAATATTAGCAGTCAAATGAGCTATTCTACAGCATCGGTACAAGTTATTTTGCATCGCAGTATTCCTGACTGTTGTCAAAATTTCTATTCAAAGACCACGGTGATATATTTAACCTATGTCATCGTTTTCTTATTAACTATGAATTTATTCTTAATTTCTGCTCTGAGCCTGAAAAAGTCGGCTACCACATTAAAAAAAGAGATAGATCACACCAGGAAATGAAAACAAAATAATATCTCAGTCCAAACAGTGTCAGAGTCTGGCTGTACACCCGGACAATGTTTTGAAAACAATCCAGTCAGTTGTTTACGTAAATCAGGGTTGATGTTCCCAAACAGTCAATAAGGCTACAGAAAGTCTTTCTGCAGGTAGTTCGACTTCTCAGACAGCAATTTGTAATTCCAATATAAAAGATTCTAATATGCCAGCAGCTCAGGTTGCCCTAAATTCAAATCCATTTCAAGCTCCATCTTCTGTTAAACTGGCCCCTGCCAAAATGAAAGCTAAAATTGTGTCAAAACATGGGTCAAAAGAAGATCTAGGAAGTGGAACAAGTACCTCTGATGTCCAGCAGAAAGAGGAGGAAGAGGAGAAACTTAGCCTTAAACATCTGACTGCTTTACTTAGATAAAAAATATGAAGACAACATTAGATTAGCTAACAGGACAGAGGATAGCTCCCTGGAGATTAGAAATGCTGTTAGAAGAGTTTTGTTTGGCCAGGCACCAACAGACCAGGAGAAGAGGAGGAGAAGAGGAGGAGAAGAGGATGACGTCCAAGGCTCTAATGATCCCCTTAGAGAGGTCAGGGAAGTTAGAAAGGAATACTCAAGGGAATCGGGAGAGCCAATCCTAAACTGGCTGGTGAGATGCTGTACTATTGGTGCAAATGGCCTACAGGTAGGCGACAAGTCTGCAAGGCAGCTAGGCCCACTTGCAAAGGAGAGTGGAGTGGACAAACATCTGGCACCCAATCTTGGTGTGGTTAGCTTATGGACACATCTTCTGTTGGCTGTGGGTATGAGATACACCTCCCGACATGACTTGCTGTCCTGATGGGCATAAATTCTGCCCAGAGTTGGTTCACTTCCTGGGGTTCTCTCTCCGCTCTGTTTAAGGTCCAGAGGTGGGTCGCAGGGACAGACCGCGTGGTATTGGAACCAGGAAGTCTCAGGCCACATGGACAGGTCACATGCATGTGTCAGGTGACTGTGCTGTCTCTCAGGGTGTTAGGACCCGCCCCTGGGCGCGGGACTTCCGAATCAATTGGCCAGATAATGGATGCTAAGTGCCTATTGGTCAGTTCCATACTTCCTAATGAGGTATTTAAGCGGGCACAATTGGACATTAGCTCTCTTTCTCTCCACCTCCACGAGGATCACACATCTCTGCACCCCATCTAGCAGCAGCCACGTGTTCTGCAGCGTTACTCAGCAGTGGCAGCACAGCGTTTTGCAAAGCGGCAAAGACAAACTCCTTTCCTTTCTCTTTCCTCAGGACAAGCTCTTTATCTATCACACGTTCGTGAGTATTTTCACCTGCGGTTAGGATTGCTTTTGTTATTAGGCTCTCTGTTTCCTAAGTTCTGACTGTTTAAACTGTTTAATTCAGTATTTTAAGCAATTTTGTGTAGTTATTTTTGCCAACTGAACATCCAAATGAACCTGGGGAAATATTCCTGGAAAACCCGCGATTATTAACAGAAATAGAAATTAATAATTGCAACATTAAAATGGCAATGGGATGTTCCATCGCGCAAGTATTGCAGGAATTTGGGCATGAAATAGCAGTGTCAGAGTGTGCAGAAAGGCACGAAAGAGATCTGGCAAAGATTGCCCGGAGATTGCTAAAAAACCTGAGTATAATAGTAGCTATTTTGGCAGTTTGTCTTGTAGAGGGGCTTCTGGAATTTTGTAAAAATAGGGAGAAAATTGTATGTGTAGAGAGAGAGATCGAATGTGCAGGAAGGGAGATAATGGCACTGCAGGAAGAGGTGTCGCGTGCAGATGGCACACTGCCACCTTCCGCCTTTACGGGTTTTGCGGTCACGCGCAACACATCTTTCACGGGTTCCGCTGCAGTGAGCGGAAACACGCTTGACATTCACGCGTGCTTGCCGCTCTCTGCTTTTCCAGCCGCCGTGCCCGCCTGCAGCCCACACGCCGCGAACTCTGCTAAGCCAGACGAGGGCTTGCCACACAGCTGCGCCAATTCCGGGAATGGGACTGCCGGGGCAGCTGGCTCTTGGGAGCACCCGGATCCCATTGCGCCTCCCAATGTACCCCAGCTAGGCGGGGTTGTTCCATGCGGGTACCCCTCGGCCGATTCTGGGGCTTCTGCCGCTTCACCCCAGCCATATGCACGGCTGCTCACAATGGCACCGCCAACCACATCCCCAGCATTGGTCTCCATGGGTAGCGCCACTCCTGCATTACTTCTAGCAACACTGCAGCCGATGGGTTTTACGGCGCCGGTTCCTGTCTCAGGTCATGCCTTTAAGCCAGCCAATCCAAACCCCTTGCTGCTAAACCTCGCTCCCCACGACCAGCTAACATGAATGCCTCACTGCTAGCTCTGCCACCTGCACTGTTGCAAGCACCGCCGCTTGCTGCACATGGTGTTTGCCTGCAAAGCCGCTATTGGCAAGAATCTGCCTCACTGCCAAGAGCATGCATGTGTTTTTTGCCGGTACCCGACCAGTCTACGTGAATTTCATCTGGCCCTGGTACAACGCCACGAGGCTGCAGTCCAACCAGACAGGGCACGCCCACACCCCTGCTGACAGCAGAAGAGCTGCAAGCCCAAAGGCAGCAAAACCTCTGCTGATCTGCAGCTACAGCGACTTGGACACAAGCAATGAAGAAGATGTCTTGCTACAGAGGGCAGTCCGCCCCGTGATCCAACAAGAGATCACTGCCGGCAGCTGCGGCCAGAGGACTACCATGGTTAGGAAGGTTTGCCCATACACAGAGGAGCAGCTGAGGACTTTTCAAGAGACTTTCTCCCTCAAACCAGGTGAATCCCCCATGGACTATGTATACAGAGTATCAACTTCTGGGGGCGATCATGTCTTCCTCAGTGCCAAGGAAGCAGATGTGTACTGGGGGCCTGATGCTTTCCTGGATGCTGCGCTAGACGGGAATTGCTCCCTGACAGCCCGAGTAGCTTTCTGGGCTGGACAGCGGGAAACGGTTGAGAGAGGGGAACCCACTATTTTCTGGGTAAAAGACACTGATGAACTCTCAATGACAGTCTGACAGCTGGCTTGTGTCCAGGCTATGCATGACAAAGGACTTAATTCCTGTCCCATGGATGCCCCGATCAAGCCGAAGAGGTTGAAACCCATCGTCCGAGGCCTCCCAGCAGCTTTTAAGGAGCGCATACTTTCCTTGAAGAATGAGATCCAGCAGGTGATCGAGCGGAACCAGGGCTCGAACAGCCCTCGGGAGCACGTCATGACCTGGAAAGAGCTGGGAAGGACAATGTCAAATTTTGGACAGATGATTGGATTTGGAGACCAGAGACCTCCCAAGGGTAAGCAACACACTGGCACCCCCACCGCCAGCCACACCAAGAGATGGGAAGTGCGACAAGCAAAGAAGACATTATCGCAAGCAAGTCCACCCAGAAGTCCATGCCAAAGCCCACACAGCAGCCCACTGACCAGCCCACGCCTCAGCAGATGTCACTCTGGAAGGGACCAGGAGTGGGGCCGAAGACAAAAGCAAGCTTCAGTGCCCAGGAACTGGTTCCAGAAAGTTGTGGCATTGGGTGTGCCAAAACACCAGTTGGATTACATGGATCCAGGGCAAATAAAATCCCTAGTGCTCAGGGCTTAGAAAGGTCATGGGGGGTGGCGGAAGGGAAACAATAATAGCAGTAGTGAGGGTAACAAGAGTTCTCCTGCAGCAGACCCACCTGCTGCAGTGGATAATCCTTCCATCCCTTGCCATAAGGGATCAAAAACTAGTCAAAAAAACTAGGCAAGTCGATGGTAGCCTCAAACCACTCCCATCGCTTCATACACACATTGCAGTGGTCTGACAAACACAAACCTCTTCTTTTTATTCCCACAGGACCTACCCGGGCTACTGTTAAGTTTTCAATCGATACTGGTGCACAAATTAGTGTATTAAATGTGCAGCAGGCAAAAGAATTTGGAATTCTGCCATCCCACAAGAAGGTTAAAATCAGTGGTATTACAGGTACCCCTAGTGTTTGCCATCTGGCCAAGGTGAAGCTATGGCTCCCAGGTGATAAACGTTACACCATTGTGGAGCTTGCCTTGAGTCCATACCCAGGCAACATCTTAGGATTTGATGTCCTGGCTGGTAAAAGGTGGTATCTCCCCGATGGCATCCTATGGTCTTTTGGGTTCTACGGGGTGGGGACAGTGGGAGCAAAGAGGGCAAGCGTTGCTTGTATTAATGCTTTGCATGTTGCTCCAGTTCTTCCCAAATCTAGCCTGACCTGCATGAACCAGTATCCCTTGCCGGCCGCAGTCAGACAAGACATCTCCGAGGTGATTGCAGATCTGGAGTGGAGACAGCTCAGCAGGACGCATTTCAATCTACCACTCTCAGTTTCTAGAGATGTTATACCAAAAGCATATCTATGACCCTTAGGATCTTTGAAACAACCTTCTCTCTAAAAGTCAATTCCCAGAATGCAAGGCGCATCAGGACCAGTTACAATAGAATGCTTCTTCCACTCTTTACCAGTTAAACTTATCTCAGCCTCTAACTTAGTTAACTCTTGAGGTCCACCAGTAATTCCAGAAATAGTTATAACTTCTGTCCCTTTGCAATTTGATGGCAACAAAGTACACTGAGCACCTGTATCAACTAAAGCCCTGTATTTCC
>VWZI01011903.1:63217-86833 GCA_013396835.1 Psilopogon haemacephalus | reverse complement strand
AGAGAAGCATTAGCAGCAGGGCAAGGGAGGTGATTCTCCCCCTTTCCNCAAGGGAGGTGATTCTCCCCCTTTCCTCTGCTCCTGCCAGACCCCACCTGGAGTACTGTGTGCAGTTCTGGCACCCCCAGCACAAGAAGGACATGGAACTGCTGGACAGAGTCCAGAAGAGGGCCACGAAGATGATCAGAGGGCTGGAGCAGCTCTGCTATGAGGGCAGGCTGAAAGAGTTGGGGCTTTTCAGCCTGGAGAAGAGAAGGCTTCGGGGAGACCTTATAGTAACCTTCCAGTATCTGAAGAGGGCCTACAGGAAGGCTGGGGAGGGACTATTCACAAAGTCTTGCAATGACAGGATGAGGGGTAATGGGTTCAAACTTGCAGAGGGGAGATTTAAACAGAATGTTAGGAGAAAGTTCTTCACAATGAGGGTTGCAAGACACTGGAACAGGCTGCCCAGGGAGGCTGTGGCTGCTCCCTCCCTGGAGGTGTTCAAGGCCAGGCTGGATGAGGTCTTGAGCGTCTTGATCTAGTGGGAGGTGTCCCTGACTACGGCAGGGGGTTGGAACTGGATGATCTTTCAGGTCTCTTCCAATCTAAACCATTCTATGACACCTCTGCTGAAATAATTTCTGCCTTTTAAGGATAGAAGTAACCTGGAGTTTTGTGTATTTTTTTCATATACAATTGCTGACAAGTACTACAAGTTGTTAAACAACAACTTTAAACATGTTTAACTTCTCATTAATACAAGTTTAAGTCTTCTTAACTTTGATACAGACCAAACAATTCATAGGATGAGGTTAAGACTCTGATCTAGTTTAGAGCTCTGATGTTTATCTGCCATACAGGAAGCTCTCAAATTTTACAGAAAGCTTTGAGTTTATAAAGAGACAGATCAGTGTTCAAACTAAGCTGAAGCAAGCAGACAAATAGAAAGGATTTCTGAGTAACTCTCAGTGATGACCATATTCTTGCTTCAAGGCATCAGTATCACCTATGCACCGGCCTTCTGAGAAGCTATGAGCTCTGTAGAGACTCTGTGTTTCTAAATAAATTCTTCCCATCTCCTTCTGAACTTAAGTTTATTTCCTTACTTTAATACATCCTTAGTCTGTCTCTGCTTTTGCTACAGTCTGTATACTCCAAACTACAATTCAGGTAACTCTTTGCTCCAAAGTCTTGAATTAACATTCCCCTATACTCTCCATTGCCCCCAGGAGATGGAACACTCCTTTACACTCTTCACTGCCCCAAAAGATTGAATGATCCTCCCTTTCCTCCACTAAACCAGTAAGACTTGGGCATCCTACCAGAGTGCAGTACACAACTGATCATGCTACAAGGCATGGTGTCAGAGTAACTTGAACACATCACAACTTGTCTCAAAGAGCTGCTAATTTAAACAACAAAGTACATGGATAAGGCACAAATGGAAATAAGACAGTCAAACACCAATAAATACAATACAGACTTAACAATTATTTGTAATACTTTCTGGTAATTACAACATACCATGTCCATACCACTCCTGACTTTGTCAGTGCCAATGAGAACTGTGCACCACACTCAATCTGACAAACGCCTTGGCCATTCAGTCTCTCAATGTTCTGAGGAATGTTGCATCCTTCGCTTCCTCCTCGGCCCAGTTTTCCAAAATCACCATCACCCCAAGAAAACACCAAACCTGCCAAACACCAAACTGTAGGTCAAACAATGATCACAGTATTCCCATTTGATAGAAACTTTCTGGAACAAGATACTCCTACCTTCATCTGTCAAAGCAAGAGTCTGAGCATCTCTGCTTCCACAAGCAACCTGAATGACTCTGTGGCCAAGGAGCACTTTAACCTACAAAACAGAAGTAGTAAGCAAGATGTTTCAAAGAAATTGTGTCTTAAAATCCTACAACATTTTCAAGCCTTGTATCTGATCTTACTCATTCTAGCCAGTCTGACCATACCATTTAGCAAAGGATTATCAAGCCCTGCTCACTGAACATTCCACATCACTCAGTGACACTAGTAGTTTCCAGCTATGCATCAAAGTAGATGCAGTACATGAATGTTCAAAACAGCACTAGATATTTCACACCTCTTCCCAAGAAAGAGATTAGAACTTTCTGTTCTTTCTGAAATAGCATGCCTGTTATTAGAGATATGGAGATATGTGCACTAAAAGTTTGAAATTATGTCTTTATACCGTCTTACTAGTTTCTTTGGTTTATTTTAGAGTTTGTCGTTTATTAAACAAACACATTTGCACTTCATCAGAGATAAAAACATTTATTTTACCATTTTAGGCTTCAGCTGTGTGGTATTATCTCCATGTCCTAGCCTTCCATATTCTCCAAGACCCCATGTATACAGCTCGCCACTAGAGGTAATGGCAGCGCTGTGGGAACTGCCACAAGCAATGTCACGAATGCGTTTGGTTTTCAATGCTTCTATCAGTCTGGGTTTATCACAGTTCCTAGAGAAAATGAGCAAATAATTAATTGTTTTAATCATGGAAGAGCTGCACAATATACCCCAACTCAACAGGAACCTAAAGAGAAAAGAAGATGCAACATCATGATTCCAAGATGTACTCTTCAGTAGCACCATAAGGCTAAAGTTTGAAATACATTAAGATAGTGTAAAGTTTATTTAAATAAATATTTTTTATGTATGCTGCAAAACCTAGGTGACAAATCCACAATATCAAAGTGGTAAACAAATTAAAAAGCATGTAATATAAAAAGACAAATGATATCCTATCATTGCCTAAATTTGAGAGATTGTTAGCTCTGGACAGAACCAGGCAGCAAGATTAAAAGGTAACACTGCCATCTCAACTTTGCTCTGTACAGGAAAGAAATTAAAACTAGAATTTACTGTTAGGCTTCTATGATAAGACACTTTTACTATTTATATGGTTACAATATTTCATAAATTCAAGGAAAACTTCAAACTCAACATTTTCTAATAATGACTATCTACCAGAGCCACTATTAAGGTCTTATTAAATTATGCATAGCCTCTGAAAAATTTGCTCCTTTGAAATGATCAAGAATTTCATGTTCTCTTTCAATAAAATTACAGAAAACATGAGGCAGTTGAAAAACAGACAACAATACTGCTTTAATCTGGACTTCTCTTTTCATTGATCTGACATGCATGTCCCTATAAATATTTATTTGTTGTCATATAGTAACTGAGTTGGGCACTGTAATTTTATGTATTCCAGGCAAGTACCCAAAATGTATCAAAACAACAAATCAAGTTTTTCCAGTCTCTCAGAACATTTTTCTGTGGTGCATACAAAATAAAATCCAGAGAATTCAAATTCTCCTTAAAGTTGTCCTCTAGAGGATTAAAGTAGGTATTACTGAAAAGTACAAGAAAACTATTTCTGTCTAATAAGTCTGTGTACAAAAGACTAAAGAAAGGGTCTACAAAATACTGTCAAGGCTTACATTATGAACTGTTACAGCTCAGGAACGTAAAACTGCTATTCTTTTACACCTCAAAGCACCTCTGTAAGCCTTACCTTATAAAAGAAACTAAAATCTGTGTTCAAAAGTGTGCAATTTCATCAGTGATACTATAAAATACTACTCTCTATCCACTGATTCCAGTTTTACATTCACTGAATGCCTCATTTTTAAACAACTGAACACTACAAATGCTGCACCATAAACTGACAAACATTACTGAAAAAGGTCTTTTCACAAGACAGTTATTTATTCCTACTGGCAATGACAGGATTTTTAATACCATGGCAGTGGTTGGTTGTGATGTAACATGCAACACCAATATCCCTTCGCTGAAATACAGACAAACTTCATATCCTTACATTCGACTGAAGTGACCAAGTTTTCCATCATCTCCTTCACCCCATGAAAATACCTTTCCATCAACAGTTAGTGCCATAGCATGCCGGCCACCTAGTAGTAAAAACAGAAAGTCAATTTTTCAAGCTTTCATGCAGGCAGCAGATGCAGAAAACATCTCAGATATTTCATGTCCCTGTACTTCTACAATGCAATTGTAAGAATCAACATACAGGACCGGTTTCTTTGGAGTTTTTATGTGATTTAACTTAAAACATAAAATTTGTGACAGTAGGTTTCCTGGAACATTAAAAAAAAAAAGAAACAATCACTGAAATTGTTGGCTTTTTTCATGCAGCACTAAGAAAACCAACCAACCAAAAAAAAAAAAAAAAAAAACCCCCCCAAAAAAAAAAAAAAAAAAAAAAAAGCCCACCAAACACAACAAAAGAAAAAAAACACACCCCCCCCACTCAGCAATATTCAAAAGTGAAAACACTTTCACTGAATTCAGAAGTTACCAAGTTTAATTTCCAGTAAGTAAGAATCATATATAGTCCGAATTCATAGGTTTTAGTAGTAGAACCATTAGATTTAATCCTGTATTTTATGCAATGAACAGAATTTAACAACCTGTAGGGGTTTGATTTTTTTTAATTAAAATATCAGATATGCTGAGGTTTCACAGCACTCAAGAAAACCACAGAACAACTATCTGCAGGCTTAATATGTTGTGTTTATGTATATAAGTATAGCAATTATCAGTACCTGAGTGAACAGCCACCTTCTTTACCACATAGTTACTGAGAGCTGTAATCTGGCGGGGAATAGGCACAGTTCCACTGGAGATTCCTAAACCCAACCTTCCATTTGTGGCTTCTCCACAGGCATACACTTTACCCTCTACAGTCACTAAAATGCAATAAAATCATACCATTAACGTTTCACAACTGGAAATCTGTTTCTGCCCCTAAGGAATTACATTTACTTTAAACTTTTATTACCTGCAAAAAGACTTTTGGATCCTCCAGCTACTTGCACAACATTCAAGGCAGATAGGGTTTCAGAAAAGGAAGGGACCTTTATCTAGAACAGACAGGGGAAAAAAAAAAATCACTCCAATAAACATTAAAGTTTCGTACTTTAAAAAGAAGAGCTATTCTTAAATTATAAACCAGTTCATCTAACATGTTGGGGGATTGCTTTCGTTTTACACACATTATTCAGACACTTCACAAATACCAGTTAACATACACCAGGCAAAAGACAGAAATCAAGGCAAACTTTGGTACTGAAGCCATGATAAATGCAAAATTTGAGAGGAAAAAAAATAAAAATCAAATGTGATATAAACAAGGACTTCATTTTCTGTAAGGTTTTTTTGGGGGGGAAAACAATAGTACAGTAACCGTTAATTTTTTGTTCAAAAAGGACTCAAAATGTATACTATTATATCCTAAATGCTTTCTAAACATACTGTTTCAAACTAATAATATCCTAAACTGATTAACCATTTGCCATGTATCACCTATGTTGAATTATATTAAAAATTACGTATAAATGCCCATACACAGTTCCAATTCCATTGAAATTACACTCAACTGTAATCAAGTTATGCAAATAAAAATATGGGAATTCAACTTCATTTTTCTGGCCACCACTCCAGTTCCAGGTACAAGTAATACATTGAAAAGTTCACCAGAATCTCCATTTTATGCAAGCAGACTCAAAAGGAACAGAACATGTATCTAGCGCTACACATTTTTAGAACAATTACTTCACTTTTGTGTAACAACACACAATTAAGAGGCTGTTATAAAACCAAACTTCCATACTAACAATCAAAATGTAAATTTTCTCCAATGTTCCCCCCCAGCAGACAGGTACATATCTTAACAGGAAAAAGACATTAAAACCTATTCCTCCTAGCTTCTATTAGGAAACAGTAAAATTCCAAACAAAACTGATGAATTTTGCACAGCATTGAGACCCGTACATTTAATATTTAGCTGTTTCTGCTTTCTAGTGAAGTATGGAAACAAGAAACATACCTTGGAACCTTTTAGCCCTCCCAACTGGTCTTTGTCATTCAGTCCCCAGACAAAAACTTTGGTTCTTATTGTAGCGGCTGACTCAAGCCCAGCTGCCTTCTTTCTAACAAGACTGAGCATATTGAGGAAGAAAAACAAACAAACCCATAATACAAAGTCAGTTCAGCAACCTGCATGCTAGAGCATAGATGCCTTTTTACTGTGTTTACTGTCATAGTTTTGAATAGCTTCATTAGTCAAACTACACCACCACAGTTAATTTGCCACTGTAACAAATAAAAAAAAAAAAAGCCCAGAATGCTTCACCAAGCAGTGGTAAATACATGTCACATATCAAATATAACCAAATCAAGTTTTTAACTAAATTTTGCACCCCGAATATACTGCACAAGCAGTGAAGTTGTACAAAATGCTAACAACTTAAATTCTTTGCATTATCACACTTGTATTTATCAACAAATTATCAACCTACAAAGATGCTAGTTTCTCCTCATTACCATTCAAGAAAATTAAGTTGCTCTTCTTACAATAATCTCTTGAATTGTAGAAACACAGACACTAAGGTTCTTTATTACTTCCCCCTCACCCCCACAGTTACTTACCTCCCAGTGTTAGCTTTATCGTCATCCTCCTCCTCATTATCAGAAGCAAGGAAAGGGACTGCAGCCAAATCTTCATCCTCTGCACGTATACGTCCCAGTATGCTGAGGCCATGTATTTTGCAATCAATCCCAGAACTTCTGCACTGCTTGATTGCAATCTCAACGTACCTGTGGTACTATGAAAAAGAAAACTAAATTAACTTTACAAAATGTAGGAAAGAATTAGAATTTTGCTTGAGTTTATCAACTTAATACTAAACATTAACTTCAAATATTTTGGCTTTCCAGTCCTATATAATTCATACTTTAAGATAAGCGTATGGCTGCATTACAGGCCATCAGAATAATTTCACTTCCTATCTTCTAAAAATTCATTATGCATTCCTCCTTGCTGTTACATAAAAAGATCAGAACTATTATTCAAGATAAGCTTCATCATCCACCAAAATAATCCTCAGATTTAAGATGATTGGGATTTTTCTCCTGGTTCATAGGTATATTGATTTACATTGGAAAGCCTACAATATCTTTACTACAGAGGCTATTAGAGCATTACAGTGTGATTATGGTAAAAAACTTAGCTATACTAAACTGCCAGAAGTAGCACTAAGTTAAGTAAAACACCATGTTTTAATAATCGTGACACCACTTTTCATCTATCTCTTTCAGCAAAATATTTTTCTATTGCATACAAGTCTTACACAAACTTCACTTACTTCTGTACAGTCACTGAGAAGAGGCACTGTGGTGTCTGTAGGGTTTATATTGATTGTCTTTAGCTCTATAAGGTTATTTAAGGAATTCCCCCCTAGAAAACAAAACACAGAAAGAAAAACATTTTAAGATACTGTGTTTGTTTCACAAACAGGCATGATGTGTGATAAATAGGTAACAATGCTAACCAAAACCAGATAAATAACTGCAGCTGGATGTATAAAGGAAGTGGGTTTTAGGCTTCTCAGATAACATACACATACCTGAAACTACAACTAAGGAGGGCATGTAACTGCTGTCTGCAGGGTCCACTATCATCTTTAGCCTGTGAACAAGAACATCTGGAAAAATCTCCAAGCGAATCCAATGCTAGGAGAAAAACACAGAATTTCACTTTTAGAACCATCATACAGTTAAGAATAAGTGTGTGCTGGTTTTGAATAAAGAACAAAAAACATTTGTGAATAGTAATCAGCAGCTCCAACACGTGGGAACTGGTCAAAGGAAAATTGACCTTGTGAACTCACGTGCCCAGCCTCCAAATACAGTTGAAGCAAATGATTTAGTTCACCTAACAGCAACACCATAAAGAACTCTGAGAAAACACAATAACACTATCAAGATACTGAGGTCAGGAAACCTTTTGTTGCTGTCTGCAGACACTCTGAAGACAGGGTACTTGGGGATATTTTCAACATGGCTGTGAACAGAGTGCCAAACATGCGGGAAAGAAAAATTAGGAGGAGGGAGTTTGACTCCATGGGTCCCTTTCAACTCAACATATTCTACAACTCTCTGCAAATAACAGAGTGCTTGGAGCCAGTTTTAGGTAGTGAGAGCACAGATGGTTTTCACACTGAAATGAAGTCACTTAATATAATCAATGTGACCATTAAGAAGAATTCTCATCAGTTATTATACTGAAAAGGCAATTGTAACCCTATAACCAACTACAGAAAACAACAACTACTCTGCATTTCAAAACTCACTTTTCAAAACTCCCTCCAATACACATGAAATTAGAAAAATGAAGCACAGTTTCAAAAAGTAAAGGTACACTTATTATGAGAAACACAGTTTTGTACTTCAGATATCTATTTCTACCACGCTTACACACACACACACAAAAAAGCAAATACATTTCGTGAACTTCTTATCCTCTCAAGAATAAAGTATGCCACAAATGGCTTTTTTTTCCTGACCAAAATAAACCAGTGATACCTTTCCTTGTGACCCAGAAGACTGCCAGCACTGCTCACTACCATCAATAAGTCGTGAGGCCTGATTCACAGAGGATGACACATTCAGATTCTTAACTATTCTTGACCAATCATCCAATAACATTCCCCGCTGGCTACTATGTCGTCTCTTCAGCTGCTTTCCAGACCGCCCACAAAATACCGGAGACTGACCTGCATAGTTAAGTGAAACATTAAATATATACCTCTCAAAGAAAACTCCTTTTTTTAAGCCTATGAACACTTCGAAGGGAGATAAAACAAAGCAATGACTTCAGGTAAGCAGTCTAAAAGTAGAATACAAAAGCATGTCACAGAAGTATGGTAATACTACTCACATTTTAAGGGCATAGATCAAGATTCAAGCACTCTACAGTCACCTTTTCTATTCTTACACTTAGGATTGATTTGTACCAAGAAAACAAGCATAATACACAGTAAAGAGGAAACATTAAAAAACTAAGGAAAAACTACTCCTCTGGAATATAAGACATCAAGAGTTATTCCTAAAATTAAATGATCAAACATTACAGCACTATATAATCTTTGAACTGATTGAATCCTTAGACGACTAACATTCTTGACTTGAAAGAGTCCTTCCTTTTAAAACATAAATCAAAATTTATGATGATACATACTTCAAAATGCCGGTCCACAGCGCATGGATTTTGTACACCATCAGAGCACAGAAAAAAGAACCACAACCAAGCCTCAACAAAAAAAACCTTATTAGATAATAGACAAAGTTAAATTACAACACTCAAAACTTTTAAATCTTGTTCTTGAGGTAGTTTTGCAAGTTGCTGACTTCCTCCCTGCAAAAACCCACTTCTACTTTGCTCATCTTTGTAGCTTCTAGAAAGCCTGACTAAAAGACTATTTGAACTCCTCTATCCAGGGGAATGGGAAGGACTGCAGATTCACGCCCTTCTAGCTGTACAACCATATTAACTGATTTATGAATGGAAAGTCTTTCTTGCCCTTTAGACAAATCAATAGAAATATGCAATGCACATTTCCTAATTTCTAGTAGGGAATAAGTCTTAGCCATTTTCCAAATCAGCGTGACTATGTGTAAATATGAAGTTTAGTCCAGACACTGGCATTGCCTTGTAAATACTAGGGTACAGACTGATTTTTAGGCAGATGTAGAGGAAACAAATAACAGTTAGTGTCAGGTAAATTTTGCTTAATAATGAAAACCCCAAAAGTTTTTCAGTTAAAATGGCTGAACCTATTCTTGACTATAAACAAAAGAAACCTGATTATGAGTCTTTTAAAAGGCTTCCTCCTCCTACCACACTGCTCTAGAGTCTCCGCTATCATGAAGGAAATGAGGCAACAGCCATCACACTGACAAAATTGCTGAAGAGTAACTGAGGTGTAGGAAGGTACCTTAGGTATTTCAAGATGCACCTGCATTTAGGCTGGTATTAGAAGAGAGGAGGACTAAAAGAATTACGTTTCACTCCCAGTATAGTTGAAAACACTGTTCTGACAACAGAGTTACTGTTGCATAGCTGTATTTTTCAAACTTTAAATAAATAAAGTTTAAAGGGAGATGTTTCGGTCTAGTCTACCATACACGATTGTAGCAGTGCTATGATCTGCTAAAAACATTTTGTTGTTTAGAGGGTCAGACCAAACACTAATTTCCTTAAGAGCTGAAATTTTTAAATGCTTTAATTAAAAAAACAAGCAAAACTGCTAATTCAATGCTCTTTCAATTAATCTAAGGAACACCTAGCTTAGGGAACTTACCCGGTTCATTTATTCTGCCAAATGTATGTCGAGTGTTATGCTTCCTGGTCTTAAAACAGGTTTCACAAAAATCAAAATCATCACAGTTTCTGCACTTGAACCTGGGTCCATTGATAGGAAACATCTGACAGCCATCACATCTGATTTCACAAAAGAGCAATGAATAAATACATTTTTCACAGTTTCCATGGTAACAAGTTAATTGCAACACAAGTCCAGATAACGGAATCAAGACAATAACGCTAAGAGTAAAAACGTACTCTCAGATAAAACTAAAGAGCACTTACGTGACTCCAGGATGAATGCTGGGGACTAGTTCCATTTCTGACAACAAGCCAGTCCAATGAGACTGCTGAGGAAAGTCTACAATGACATCTTTCCCATTGGCACTAAAAGCTGTGATAAAAACATGCAGAAAATACAATTTGCTGCAAATCTCTACAAAATGAAGTGGAAAGTGTACAGTGCAACATCAGAGTAAAAGCATGTAATAAAAGTTTCTTCCAAAAGTAATTTTTTGTTTTAATGAAACTATGTATTAGCCTTATCAGATATCCTGGAAACAGGCAGAGGAGAAGAGACTTTTAAGAATTTTTTAAGATATATTTACTACTCTAAAGTTTTGATTGATTATCTGAGAGATTGCTAAAAAGCACAAATAATAATATAACCAAAATCTGTACCTCTTCAAAGAATCTATGCCTCACAGATTACTTCTATAACATCTCTTACACCTCGACACTAGTGCACCTCACTTCCTCCTCACATCCATATGAAGCCTTTGAGTGATAATTACTTCTCAAAGGGAAAATAAGTGTGGTACATCCAAACGATAAACGAGAACTACAACAGGAAGCTGCATAGATTACTAAAGACCTTTACTGTATGTGGAGTGGCTCAAAAAGCAGATGAACATACTAAAAAATAGGCTCCCACAGAATATCTCTCTATAAACATGTTGCTGACATCAAATGCATTTTATACTCTTATCATATTCCACAACACAGTGCAATTTTTAAGTGCATATAGAGGATTATCTCCTTAAACACGACAAAAATTCATTGTAGTTTCCAGCTTTATTATCACCACATGCTCCCCATTTTGAATATACATTACCTTTGACAACTCCTACACTTCGGTGAGTAACTGATCCCCATTTGTATTTGGGTGTGGTAACAGAGCTTTTCACACGCACTTTGTCACCTATCTTGATATGAGATGCAGAACTCTGCGGTGGGAATCCTAGCAATGCAAGAATAAATGCATGGTGAGTGGGATTTTCCCTTCCAAAAATAAATCTTCCTTAATGTAGTTTGGCGGGGTTTTGTTCTGTTTTTTTTGGTTTTTTTTAAATTAAAAGGAAGTTAGCAATGAACTTACCTAAAAGTTCAACATGGATATATCTGACCCAGTAAGTTCCACCCTTTTGTTGCCAATCACACTGTACGTTCAGGTCATGCAATCCATCTCGATCCAACTTAATAACTTTGCCTACATCTCCTTCACAAACCTCCTCATAGGTTCTGCAGCACCTAACCATCATCCCCACCTAGGAAAGGTAACAATGGAATGCCATAGATATGCGACGATTTTTGCACCAGAAGGAAATTAGTTTCAATATAGCTTTTGATTGGCATGCTTACCTGAATATTCTCCCTCACATACACAGCATAGTCATCATTACTTAAGAAATCGGCTCGCTTTTTATAGGTCTGGCTCTCTGTTACAACAGCACCACTTGACTGTGAGAAAAGAATATAATTGTTTTCAATTGAGTTAAGTAAAACTGCTCACAGAGATTGAATACAACCCAGTAAAACTAAGCACATATAAGTTGCATGCCGAAATGGAGAACATACCCAGCAAGTCAACTTGCAACACGGCTAATCACAGTAGCTTTAAGATTTACTTTAAAATTTATTTTCCAAAACTACTTGCCAAGGAACACAGCTGCAAATTTGCAAAACGTATGAAGCAAGTTGCTTTTATGAAATCTGTTTGCCAAAGAAAGCTAAAACAAGTAGGATTTGTGAGTAATTTACTTAGCCTTGAAGATACACATTCAGATTCAACTTCTTAGGGTATTTGTTTGAAGAGGAAAATAAAATAACTCCCAGGGGTGAATGGTAATATCTAAAGTACACTACTATTTTTTGTCATGTCATACAGTGGGGTTTAAAGTATTGTCTCATAAAAGTAAGCTGATGAATAAAGACAACATTGTAGTTATTGGAAATTATTCAAGACTTGGTTAACTTACAGTTTAAGAGAACTGCAGCTGTAATGTGAATTTTCAGAAAACCTTGTTCCATTTTCAGCATGTAATTTTTTTTTCTTTGTTTGGGGGTTCTTTTGTTTGGATTTGGTGCTGGGTTTTTCTTTTTTTGGGGGGGGTGGTTTGGTTTGAGGTTTTTGTGGGGCTTTGGGTTTTTTTTGGCTAGTTGGGGTTTTTGGGGGTTTCTTTTGTTTGTTTTTTTGAAGCACAGTTTCTCACTGCAATACTGATTAAGATACCAGAACTCAATGTCAGGTCAATTTCCTTCAAAATATAACACATTTCTCTCAAGTAAAAAAATTCCACATGTCAGAAAACTAAACTTAACCCCATAAAAATCAGTAGAAATACAGAACCCATTTAATTTTATCCTCAAATCCTTACCAAAACAGTTTCTGAAAATGAAGAAAAGATTAATATAAACTCACATTAAAGTAATCACACCCAACTGGAATTATAAAGATCACTTTATAGAATCATAAAATTGTTTTGGTTGGAAAATACATGTGACATCATTGCTAGTAAGTGAAAATAGCTTTTGCAAGGAAAAAAATCAAAATTGTTTCAGATATCTTTGTTGTTTTTCATACCAAAGGCATGTGGCGGGAAAAAAAAAGTGGGGGAAAAAAGAGTCCATTTCAAATATTAAATAATAACATTGTCTGTTTTCAGGAAACTGAAAGGAGCTACCAGGGATACTTATAGCTACTACTAGCGAAACACCTAGTTGCCTTCAATGTGCTACTCATACATAAATATTTACAGTTTATTCTTGTTATGACATGTCTTAGATACATACAATAAATGCGGTCCTTGTTAAAAGTCTGGAGAGCTAGGGACAGCAGAATGTCTTTGTACTTCTTTCCTGTTACAGACTTGGTTAGAGTACAAAGTTTGCAGCCAGCTAGCACAACTTCAGTTTTACTAAGCTGATACTCACCATGGGGCAAGCGGCTTCAGCTTCTTCTACCTCCTCTGCTATTTCCTCATCAGAATACTCATCAGAGATAGTATCAGCATCAGAGAGATCCGTAATTTGAACATCAGGGTGATCCAACAACCAGCCAACCAAGGCTTCCACTCCTAATACAAAAAGACTCAGTCCATTTCTAAGGGATTCTATGACATTCTTACAAGAGCATACACAAAAGAGAAGTACAATCTCTCCCTTGTAAGTAGCACTTTAAACTGCCCCTGACTTTCCTTCTCCTTCTAACATCTTTGACTTAACTGAAATTAAATACCTGGTAGTCCAGAAGCACTTCCAGAGGTTCCAGACAGAGATTTTAGTGCAAATTCTATGTTTTTCCTAGGAAATCCCATTTCCATAAGTTGAACTACAATGGGAAGGGGTGGAATTGGAGATTGTTTGCGCTTCTTTACTTTTGTGGGTCGGATGTGTTGCACTGTGATAGGTGTTGTAGCTTCACTAGAGCTGCAGTCTTCAAACAATGGAGTTGAAGGATGTGTAGACTCTACAGCCAGATACTGGCATACTGCCAAAGCAGCAGCCTAAATGAGAACAAATAAATCAGTCTAATTAAAACAAACATGTTTGCTATCTTTTTGAGGGTGTGTGTAACTGAAATTAAAGGTTATTTGCCAAAAAAGGTTTCAGTGTCATTCTTTAATAAAGCCTATACCTCAACAAGTTTCAATTGGAATGTGAATAAGAAATATTTATTAGGTTACTAAGCAGAAAACACAAAGACTACCTCAAGCTCTTGCTTGTCAAATATTGCTTTCACAGGTGATGGTTGCGTAGCAGCTGTCAAAAGTTGCTGCAAAAGAATCATGGGAGGCTGAGGTCCTTCTGGAGACATATCTCCTATGTCGGGAGAGGCAACTGCTCCATCCTCTTGAAAGAAAATAATTAGTTTAAACCAAACCCATATAATAAAAGTCAGTCAGCAGAGTTATTCTAGAGCTATTAGCTGATGAAACACTTTGTTACTACTCCCTTATTTCTCATCCACAGAAATCACACACTTAAGACTAAACCATGTGTGGCAAAATCTTCATGCAAAAAAAAGCAAATGGGAAACTTGAAAACAATCAATCATTTTACTAAAATACACCTAGAACATGTCAACCAGAAAACTGTTTAGTAGACACTGAATTTGCACAACTGTCTTCCAAGTTCATCTTTTAAAAATAAGTTTATTATAAGGAGGTTCTTCCAGGATAAATCACTTTATACAGACAACCAGCAGGCTCACTGATCTCCAAACAATGCATGTTTTTTTGATTGAGTCTAATACGCCTCTTGGAAGGAGCTACATATAAGTATTCATTGTCCCTTCAAAACAGTGTTATCTTTTTTGAACAAAGTGGTACATGATTCTTTAGCTTTTGTATTTTATTTTGAATTTCCATTGCACAAAAATTCAAGTTTCCTAGGTATCTACTGCTGTTGCCACAGAAGAGCATTCTCCCTCTTAACTCCGATAAAAGGAAGTTCCTATATTTGAAACAATAGCAAAAGAGTTAATAGCCCTCATCTAATTATGGTGTTCTAGCTGAAAAATTTAAAAATAGTAAGAGAAGTTGGGCGTTGGGGTTTCTGCTGCCTCTCTGCCTTTAAAAACTAATGGTAGATGTAAACCCATGTTACATTCCTGGGAAGAAAACTGATTATTTTATTGACTTAAAATCTGGCAACTGACAAAAAAAACCCTATACACAGACAAATAAATCAATTCTACTTAAAGCCTTTATATGGTTCACAAATGCCCAAGGAACTAATTATAAGGGCATCAATAATTAGACTGAAATCTGTCATGCATAGACTGAATGTATGTAGAGGATGAATTCAAAATATTAAAACTACAACTCCTTAAACTCCTTTTTGGAGTATGCTTACAACACAGTATCCTGTAATATGCAATTGTTTCACTGAAATCTGCAAAGCATTTGAAGTAAAAGGAATAACTAATTGAGAACTCATACTTTAAGCTTTGTAGCAGAAAAAAGAAACCATTGCAAGAAATCCCCAAGTTGGTTTTTTTTTTTATAATTCCTTACAAAGCTTACTAACTATAGAAGCCTTAAAAATTGAGCTAATTCAAGTATTTCAACTTTCAAACTCTTGGACCCACTTTGTCTACAAAACCTGAGTTAAAAAGTCAGAAAGTTTCCATTATATAAGGTTAAACACTCCTGAATTTTAGCTTTCAATCTTTAGAGGGTAAACCTAATTTCCACCCTCCAACTTCATCAGCAAGAGCTATGGTCACAAACTATCTACCATCTAAACAAACAGCAGCCCACTCAGGCTGTATTTCAGAATACCTGAAGAATTTAATGCACTCTCCTGAACAGCTGGCTGAGATAAAATCTGCCTTAGTGTATCCTGGTGAGAAAGCAGAGCTCGGCCTGCCTTCAATATATACAGCTTTAATTGCTGGCATCGCAGAAGATCCAAATCCACTTGACCTGTTAGAAACATTAAACAGCTGTCAGCACTAGGAATCTCTTCAAGTAGAGAATGAAGACTACCATTTATACAACCTCAGTTCAAAAATAAGTTTACATCTTAGTTCACTGTATGACAAGCCTATGGCTGTTGGAACTAGATGATCCTTTTGGTCCCTTGCAACCCTTACTGATTCTATGATTCTAAATACTGATGATATAAGACAGTCTGAACAGCACCTGGATAGGTCTGCAGACATTCTATGACACTACCTTCCTACTTTTCGCACCATGGAAAACCATCAAACTGATATGTAACACAGCAAGTGTAAAGATGTTACAGATTCAATACAAGAAGCCCAGCCCTAAATCACCTAAACATTTTCTTACCAAATTAAAATAGTATTCTACTTAAGTGCAAAGGAATTCACCTCCTAGCTAAATTTGTCTCATAGGAGTCTACTATTCAATGTCAAATAAGAAAAAAGGCAAGGTTCCATAAAACTCTTTTCCTTATTTACATTTGCTGTTAAAAATATTTCTCTTGGGAGTATACTGATATATTTAGAAACAAACAAACAAAACAAAAGCCCCAACAACAACCACCACCAAAAAAAACCCAAACAAACAAACAAAAAAAACCCAACACCCAACAAAGAAACAACCAAACAAAAAACCCCACCCAACTGTACCTGAAAGACTCTGACTGGGAGACTTCATCCTTTGTTTTTCTACTTTACTTCCTGCCAGATTTACTAGTTGAGCCCAAATAGATAACATAGGTTCAGTGAAAGGCAAGTTGTTCACATTAAAAGCCACAACTGGAAGCTAGACAGTGAGAGAAGAATCAAACAAAACTGCAGGTTTTTTTCTAAAATTTTACAAAATCAATTAAAAGTTTCAATGGTTATTAACTGAGAAAGAGAAAAAGTAACACATCTTACTGCTTTTGACCAGCAACAACTGGAGAGGATTTCTATTCCCTATATAGCTAGCTTCTAAGCCTGTATTTATACTATGCAATCGCAGGCTTGAGGTAAAAAAGGCAAGACAGAGTCGGAGCAAGCTGCAACTGCAGTCCTTGAAGCAGCCCAGGCACTTTAACTATGCTTTCACTAAGGCCATTAGCCAATTTGAGATTAAGATTCAAATGAAAATACACAAGGCTTTCTAACATTCATTAGTAAATAAAGTTAAACGCAATTAAGTAAGCTTCTCTCATTTAAGAGCTATAGATCACACTGTCATGACTTTGGATTTTCCTCAAAAGGGCTTCAGTTCAAATCTGTTCTCTTTCCACCTTCTCAACAAAAAAGGCCACACAGAGATCCACATGTGCCATCTTAGAGTGCATTTAGAACACTGAATGTCAATGCCTTTACTCAATAAAGAACAATATTTTCTTTGCACCATATCAGAGTCTTTAACCATAAATTCCCTGCATTAAAGCATCACAGAATCAACTTACTGGTTTTAGCTGATTCAGGGGGCACACTCTACAGGTTCGCATGTCATAGAATTGTACAGTGATCTTCCCCTTTGGGGTGATGCGTGTTACTGTGCCTTCTCCAAATTCATCGTGAACTACTTGTCCACCCAGTCTCAAGCGACTGTCTATGCCACCAATCACAGCTAATACTGCCATCAGGCCTCCCACCTCTGGATTCTCCGTGTCAGGAAAGTAGTCATCCAACACAGCCTGACAAAGAAGAGTAAAATAAACTGTAGGAAAAAAACACACTACTAGCCGCTTTAGAACACAAATTTAATCATGCATGTTTCAATTTAAAAATTACAATACAAACACATACATATAAATACATATTATATATGATTTCAAAATTAAGCTTAATATTGTTTATAAACATTTAATATTTATCATTTCAAAATAAAGATTGCTATAAAAATGAGCTTATTTTAAAACGTGGAAACTACCCCTTCTGACTGTTTTCCTGCAAAGATGTGGGTGATGGAGGTTAGCTGAGAGTTGATGTACTTGTTTATGAGTCCATTCCACTGGCTGAGTGAATGGAGTGTCCTCAGCAGTGCCACTATCTCTTCTGCTAAAGTACTACTGTGAGTAGCAGTTAGAGATGCTTGAGGCCTGGCCTTTCTCCTTCTCAGAGTAGATTCTAGAAAGACAAAGCAATTGCATAACAATTATCCATTGAACAAATACATTTTCTACACAAAAAAAACAATCCTCTGAGGGAAAATTCCTCTACCTCTGAGTAGTGGGATATCTGAAGAACAAGTACTAAGTAGGCTGCCTAAAAATCCAAACAGCTTTTCCACAAGAAATTTCATATCTCTTGACCTTTCATTTTTATCCCAGGATGGAAGTACTGCTTTCAATAAATGTACAGCAAGGATCTAAAAAAAAAAAAAAATTAAATCAATTCATGTTACTCAATTCTAATCAGCAAATACTTTTTAAAAATCCTTAAACAGGTGAAGTACAGAAGAAAGACATTTTAAAAGCTAGCTTTTCTTTGTAGTTCCTTCTATAATGCTGATTTCTTTCCAGCTGTGGAAGTTACAGTGCTACTGATCTTCTGTTAAGTTTGCAAAAGAATATTTTAAAAGAAGCTCAAAGTCAGTAGCCATTTTAGTGGCATGTATTAGTGAATCTTATCTCTTCAATACTCAGGACATGAGACAAACACATACCAAGAAGCAGTGTAAATGACTAAAACATACAGAGATAAAAAGGAATGCAGAATAGGAAGTTTTGTACAGATTCCAGACTTGAAAGTTAGTACTAAGATTTTATTTCATTATGAAATTTTCCAAGCATTCTGCAATGAAGGTATGGTAATTACAAATCGTGAGTTATAAAGCTGAAAGATAAAAGAAGGCAAAAAAGCAATCACAGTGACACTACATTTTTGAGTGTGTGAAACGGGGACCTTCTAAAGTAGTACAGAAGAAATGGACTAGCACCTCTAAACCTAGACATTCAGCACACAACTGACAACACAGGAAAGGG
The DNA here is from genome assembly GCA_013396835.1 of Psilopogon haemacephalus. Lineage (NCBI taxonomy): Eukaryota > Metazoa > Chordata > Aves > Piciformes > Megalaimidae > Psilopogon > Psilopogon haemacephalus. Next base: position 67,981 of record VWZI01011903.1, on the reverse strand, counting down.
GCAGTGCTGCAGTATGAAAGAGCAGATGGAGTTGCACATTCTGACCAGGAGTATCTCAGGGTTTGAGTTTCCTCATCTTCTACATAGAAGACCAGTACAAGTGACCAGTAACAGTGAGGAGATCTCTCTTCTTAGAAAGATGTGTTAATGACAGAGGTTTACAAGTTTTTCAAAGTTTTGTCTTTTTCTTGTTATTAAATTAGATGCTGGTACATGATGAATGCTAATTTCTCTAGAGTATTTGCTGAACAGAACAGACGACTCTAACATTGCAAGGCCTGGATTATGACAGAATTCTCATCATATTAAAAATACCAGCAAGAATTTGCTAAATGATCAGACAAAAATGAACAGCAGTTTATGATGCAAGGCTTTAGTTAAAAAATTAACAAGATATTTTGATGCCCAAGCCTTAAAACTTGTAAGACTTAGTACATAAGAAGGTTGCTTTTCAATCTCATGAAAGAGACGTTACAAGATGCTAAGGGTTAAAAAGGGGGGGAAAGGAAAAAGAGAAGGGAAAAGAGGACAAATGAAATACAATAACAATGTAAGATGCAAAGATGAAGCTTCTAAGAGAGACTGAAATTAAAATAATAAGTTTACTGTGGAAAGAGGAGGAACAGCTGATAACACACAATTTGGTTAACTTTTAAATGAAATTACATTTTTCCTAATTATCTTTTTTTAATTCTTTTATTTCAACTTCTAGGAAACATGATGTGGGAGCTTGTAGAACACATTTTCGGAACACTGTTCTGGCCTCTCATCTGTACAAAACTTTCAGATTTTTAATAGGAGAAGGGAGTCTGTAGTGCTCTGAATAAACTACAGATGCACAATTTTTAAAAATTAATCTCTTTTTCTAGTTAATGAAAAACTGATTTAAGGACATATCCTATCTGTGTTTTACAAGAAACTTTTTTTTCTTAAGGTCAACTAAACTCTACAAATTCATTGCCTATCAAAGTAAATTTGGAAATACACACATTACCTGTCTCTGTAGTGAAGCAGCAGTGAAAGATTCATGCCCCTCAACAATTTTCATTAGCAAAGTTATCCACTGAGATGTACTAAGAGTGCTGCACATCTGAGGCATGAGTGCTATACTTCGAATGAATCCCAACGTGCACCAACTCCTATGCTGTTCTTTATAAACTAATTTATTTGGCAAGGAAGCTAAAAACAAAAAGATATACACATATAACAGTTGACTTTTCCACCAGCTATGTAATTCTCTATATACTACACTGGGCTTTTTTTGACAAATCATAACACTGAACTACTCCACTGTCTTTACATCAACTATTAACTTCAGTTTTAGAGCCTGTAATTAATTTTTATTTACCAAGTCTTTAAAACAATTCTCACCTTTATACTGGTTCCTTATTTCAAAATAGGCAGCATCATTATTTCTGAAATTACAAAGAAGCTACGGAAATGAGTATGAGATACCCAGTCATACTCTTGTCTCTAAGCAGGAAAAGAAATTAAAAGAAATTCATTGCCTAAGGCAACTATACATCTACTGATGCTCAACATCTTCTGCAGCTCTTACTGCTTATGTTCCAAGAATGTTCAAGATCACTTATGTTGCTTTTGTTAACAACTGAGATTTTAAAAGCTCTGAAAATGCATTATCTAGCCTTTGCCCTTTTGGATTAAAAACTAGTAACAAAAGATTTACAAGGTTACAAGACAACAAACCACAAAACGGAAGAAGATACCAGAGTAAGATTGTTTCTATGTAAGATACCTGATTTATCTATTGTTCCACTCTCCACAAGCATACGGAGTAGGCCACACAAAGTTCTAGTAGCATCACTTTGCATAACTTCAGCGTGGACACCAGCAGAGAGACACAGTGTCTGCAACAGGTTCACTGTACTCGTCAGCATCATGGAAGTAGGGTGGAGATTCCGTTCAACTTGTTCCCCTTCTGAAAGGAGACATACTAATACTGAGTTCATCTGTTTCACAGAGTTCTGAATAAAAAACAGACACGAAGTGGATTCCTTATTTCCAACTGCAAGAGCAAAATATAGGCCAGATATTTTGTGTGGGTATTTTCAAGTTATTCTGGAGCACACAGCTTAACAGACATTCCAAAAGCAGTGCCACGAATATGGAAGTAGTGTGACCAACTGTTTAATTAAGCCATATAAACCCCCATATTTTAGAATGGTGTATGTTAAAATGTACACCTCTTGATGTACATTCCATTAGATAATACTTTGGCATATAAACATGCAACAAATGTGATACTATCTTTTTCTATCCTCCTATCAAACAGTAAAGATATCTCAAGAAATATTCAGGTCAGAAATGTATATCTATTAATTTAATCTTCTCTGGTAAGTCATTTACCTCCTCTGAAAGAAGTTTTTTCACACTGAATCAAATTTGGAATTCAACTAACATTCTGCCTCCACTTTCACTAAAATTTCATTTTTACCAGAATCGTCCTCAGTGTCTGAATCCTCTGTTGCAGGCTGCGTTGCTGGTGGTGGCTCAGCAAGTTTGAGATCGTATTTTCCCTCTTTCCCCATTCTGTAAGAATTTGTACTTCCAGTGTCCCACTGCACTCTAATCCAGCCATCTTCTCCCAATTCTCCAATAACACGACCCAAGCCTGGAGCAGGTCCATCCTGACAGAAGAGAGAGGTTTAACTTATACCATCAACAATGTTCATCTTTATCCAGAGACCACAAAATAATTGCTTGTTGGCTGCTAACCTAATAGTTAGGCAGCAAACATAGCACATATTTCAAAATCCAGCATAAAACTGGCAGGCATGTCCCAGTCTTCAAAGAGAACTACTTCCAGTAAACTGCAGCACTTGTCATGTTTACAGCTATTTAACTATGTGCTACGCAAGTGCTACACATCTAGTTGGCAGCATACAGTATCATAGCAAAAAAGTGACCCAGTTTCCTATTAAATCCTGGATCAGAATAGTCTCACTAAAAAAGCATTGTCATAGCCCAAAATAAGGTTAAACAAATAACTAATCTATTCTGTTAATTCTGCAAGTCTCTGAAACATAAAAAGATCTTTAAAGTCTGAACATGAAATTCAGACAGTTCATTGAATGGACACTTTAGATTTTAGCACATGAAAATCTGTATGAAAGAATTTGTACCTGATCACCCCATTTCCAGTCCACCCCTCTCACCACTCTGGTACCAATTTTCATCATGGCTGCCAGCTCTGGCCCAGACACAGGGAGCTGAACAGGGGTAGTTTCCTTTCTTGACTCTTCTAGGACTGTGGCAGAAGCTCCATGAGAAGAGGCAACCATATCTTCTTCAATATTGTCAGAACTAGGCCCTTAAAGGGGCAAACAAAAAAACCGCACAAGAAAAGTTAAAACCAGCTACAAGTTTTTATACATACTTTTGTCACACTTCAAGGCTCATATGATCTGCAATGTAAAAGTAAAAATTATGAGATACAGTGATATAATGAGGTGAGTTTTTAGGAAACCAAGGTATAATGGTTTTGAATGCACAAAAATATAAACATTTAGATTTGAACAGGTGACAAATTACAGAGACATCACAATGATGAATCCATGGCTAAATGGTTCTACTAACAGAGTTTTTATTAGAAAACTTCTTATGAATGCTCCACTTAAGCACAAGTTAGAAAAACAAGTATTTGCTATTATCTAAGAAAACCAAGACAAAAAGAGAACCTGAGTCATGGCACTAAACACTATAGTATTTCTTACAACAGAAAAAAGGAAATTTCCAGCTTAAATATGGAATCTGAGAACAGTTTTAATAGACAGAAAAAATGAAATAATGAGCAAAGAGGAAGCAGTTCTTAGGTTTTTCTTTTTAAAGTTTCCATTTTTAATGTTTCCACAAAAACTACACTATCACTCATAAATTCTAGTAAAGGATGGCCAAAATAAAGGCTGCATTAAGTACTGTCTTTAAGCAGCGAAGCAGTTCTGTAATTTGGGTACACTAACTGGTAAAAAAAAATACAGATTTATATAACGCATGCTTGCTTTCACAAAAAAAACAAGAAGATCACATACCTATCAGTCGCAGTGTTGTTTGTGTCAATGCTAGCATGCCAGAATTAAGGAGGAGGCTCAGGGTATTAGCACCATGCTGCAGAGTCAACATGTTGAGCATGACCAGCAGAAAACGTGCTTGTGGAATAGTTCCAAGACTTGGTCCTGCTGGATTCTCATTAGTAATAGTTTGCAGAGGAACAGGCTGCACACCTAATTAAAAAATAATGTAAGACAGACAGTTGACATTTGGAAGCTACAAGGTAATAGGTTATAGATTTGTCTGGTAACTTCTCATAATTTAGATTTTAATGGTAAAATGTTACTTAGGAGTAACCAATCACCTGTTGCTGGGAAAACAGCAACACTCTGTTAAACACTGAAAAAGTGTTGAGGAAGGGTTGGAGTAGGAGGGATGGAACAACAATGGATGGACAGAAAGCCAAACTAATTCTCAGGGCAAACCAAGGGAAAAGATTTTAGGAACCCTACTGGGAACTTAAAAAATCAAAAGAGAGCAATATGAAGTGAATACAGATCCCTTCCCAGTCAAAAGCAACAAAATGAGATTCACCTAGTTCTTTAAATTTCGCATTAGCATCTAGTAGGATGTTCCGGACATTCTGAATAGCCCACGCATGCAACTTGCCAAAAGTTACTTCCAGCAGCATTCTGTTAAACGGTGGGATCAGATCAACATCCTTCAAGCAGTCAGTAAGAGGTTCCCTTCACAGAA
>VWZI01011903.1:0-63199 GCA_013396835.1 Psilopogon haemacephalus | reverse complement strand
AAAAAAAAAAAAAAAAAAAAAAAAAAAAAAGACAGAGTAAGTTGTTTTTTGTTTCTCAATGAAGAATTGCAAAAGCAAAAGCAACAATAAATTTTACCCTATATTGGCTCCTTCTGGAATAAGCCTCTGCCATCCACAAAACATAGCATACTGCACAGACGGGAGCAAAAAATTCTTTGCTGCCAATTTCAGAATAGTATCTATTCCCTCCAGACGAACTTCTGCTCTTTCCAACTGCAAGAGAGGACAAAAAAAGAAAAAAATTAATTGTTGTATGCAAACTTCTAATACATGCAAGTCCTTTTTCATCCATATTACCTGTTTTAATAAACACTTTCTCATTTTTTCTACATCCACAGGCTCTTCTTTAAGTGCAAATTCAACAATGGTGTTAAGGAGGGCAGACTGTGGATACAAGCCTTGGACATTTTGCTTCAGCCATTTGTATTTGTGGACACCTGTTACAGTACTCAGAAGTGGCTGCCACTTATCCTGCAAAACAGGAAGGCAGCATGTTGAAACACTTTAAATAATTTATATCACTGAAAATATTAGTTCTTTCATATAAAACCATGTATAAACTTACAATCCTATGAGGGAGGAAAAAAAAGAAACTTCTTCAAAACTAGATTAGTACTATTTGTAGCTCATTGTCTTGTTTACAACTGTTGCATAAAATTTCAAATACATTCATAGAATCATAGAATGGTTTCAGTTGGAAGAGTTCCAACCCTCTGCCATAGGCAGGGACACCTCCCACTAGATCAGGTCACTCAAGGCCTCATCCAGCCTGGCCTTGAACACCTCCAGGGAGGGAGCAGCCACAACCTCCCTGGGCAACCCGTTCCAGTGTCTCACCACTCTCACAGTAAAGAACTTCCTCCTAACATCTAGTTTCAATCTCTCCTCTGCCAGTTTAAACCCACCGCCCCTTGTCCATTACTACAAGACTTCATGAATAGTCCCTCCCCAGCCCTCCTGTAGGCCCCCTTCAGGTATTGGAAGGCTACTATAAGGTCTCCTTGAAGCCTTCTATTCTCCAGGCTGAAAAGCCCCACCTCATGTTCAATAAAAGAAGAAATAACCCAACACTACCTTTTACTTGGAAGTGAAGCTTTAATTGAACACTAAGATTACCAAGAATCTAAAAATTAGAGAAGGCATATTTACATATTCTAAATATGCCACATATAAGCTTATTTTTAAGAATTTTTCCAGGTTTCACTAAAACAATGCATCATACTTAATTATATATACCAAACACCATTATCGGGATATTAAGTGTCAAGTTACAGCAATCATGGTTTAGGTCATAATTTTTTTCTCTTGTTATTTTTAGTCACAAGGTTGATTCAATACCTGATATCCTACCTTGGGTGACTTGATTGGTATAGGCCTTTTATCTATAGGTACAGGACTGTGAGGTACCACACACGATTCTTCTAAATCACTCTCATGATTTCCAATTTTGGATTCCTCCACATCAGCAGATTCAGATTTTTTTGGCACTAGACATGAAAAAAAGAATTATTCTTTCCTATAATCTGATAACATTCTACAATTTCACATTTTTAGGCTTATGCTGTAGTCTAAACATAAAAGATACTGAACATCTGCTGTAATAAAATGGAAATATATTCTTGGTGAACTCTATGTCCAATCATTATTAGCTCTGGTAATATCTGCAGTCCACTTCTATATTTGAAGACCAGCATCAAAAGCACCTTGCTGTTTGTTCATCACATTGTAATTCACTTCCAGTTAAACAGTTCTTTGAACACACTGCTTTACTAAAACACATTTTTCACTAAGATGCCACTTCTACATAAACTTTACTAAAACCAGAGTGACTGATGTTATCCTTTTTAATACAGTGGAATAAAAAGAAGAATGTCTCACCTAAACTTGACTCTCTTATCTAACTGTTCTTGCTATAGAAACCGATGTGTATCCAGTGACTTAGAAAACTTCTCTAAAATTCAGCAGAAAGCAAATGGCTTTGCTGCTTTAGCTAACCAGAGTTGAAAACAGAGTAGCAAACCCTGAAATTAAGTTGATTTTCATTGTTAAAATAGATTAAAGTTTGTTGCCGCCTTACCTCTTTTTTTCCTTTTTTCTCTAATTATTTTCTGAGCTACACTCCGCCATCGGGGCAGGGAACTCAGAAGTTTAAATTTAGACATTATAGAGAGATCATTGCAAACTGCAGGACGTAGCTCATTGAATAAGAATCTCAAACGCTCAATGACAGGAGCACAAACTTCCTTGTAAGAACGTCCTTGTTCTTGATGGGTCTAGAAGAGGCATTGAAAGATTAGGTTATAGTTTATTTTACAATAAAATGAGTAATGTAAAACTTTTCAGTAAGACAATTCAAACAAAACCTAATCTTAGCTTCAACGGGTAAGAGGCTTACCTTAATCAGTGAGCATTTTGCTTGATAGACAACACGACACACATCCACTACAGATTTTGGTAAGGTTTTGTGCTTTACTTGGTCAACTCCAAGGGTACCAGGATGAACAAGAGACAGTGCTACATGACCTTGATGGGAAAAGACAATCTCTGAATATGCATGTCTAAAACCTGCTCACAGGATTTTAAACTGGTCCAAAACATATTCTGGGACAACTAAACTGTAAGTCCACCTACCTAAATCTTCATGCTTCAGAAGACAACATAATAACAAACGTCCTACTTCTTCCACAGGATGCTCAGGAGGGAACGTGATCGGTGTTGTTAAGTGACACTGTTTACAGTATCTCTCTATTTGACACAAGAAGTCCTACAAAAACAAACAGCAGCCTATATTTAATTTTTGGGTTTAAATACGATTAAACAGAATCCAAAATACTGCAGCCAATATTTATATAATACAAAATCTCCACAATATGAACTAACATTCAGAAGTGGTATGTAACACCGCATGCCCTCTTTAATACGCAGAAATACAGTCCCATAGCACAAAGAATACCCTGTATCAATTCTTCTTGTATTAAGAGCAACATGACTCAAGGAACAAAGGTACTACTGCTTTTATCTCTTGCTGAGACAGCCAGGTCACCTAACACATTTTTTAATTGTCTTCTCCTGAGTTATTATTGTTATCCTACCCTTTCAAAGACTGTTTTTGGATTGGTTTGTTTGTTTTCTTCATAAAGAAGCTAAATTCAAAGGGTTACAAAATCTAAAGGTATTACAGAAGACAGTTATCAATGGATCTTAGAGGTTTTCATAATATCCACAACTCCAACTAGGTGAAACCCAAACCCCAAGGTATGAAGGAACTTTCAAGACAAAGGCTTACAAGCACTTGGTGCACAAACTCCACCTACACTTGGACAAAGAAAATCTCATCTTGGTTTAAGTGGATTTTCAGTTCTTCCACTCAAAATTTTGATATAATGAACTGTTAAAATATCAAGCAAAATACAGAAATCATATCCATTAATAGTATTCAACCACTCCTTTCTCAAAAAGCAGTTCTGAAATAATTTCTTCAATTTTTTACTTCTGAACAATTTTTTATCAACAAAACTGTTTCAGGCCACTACTGCCCACCCTTAAGTAACACTTTTTGAGAACAGAACAGGGCTTACCTTCACAGTGTGATCCTGAATATTATTATCTGCAATAGCTTGGAGAAAAGGTTGTGAATGGTCACTCAAAGTTAATCGATGTGAATAGAGTTTTGATTTATTTGGAGTGGTGTTACCAGGTGAACTGCAATGGTCTTCATCTTTTTCCTCATTGTAACTGTAATGAATCTGACTAGTTTGCAAACCTCCAGAAAAGATAGAGGACTTCAACCATACTAAAAGAAAGAAAACACAAATATGAATTCTTATGATTAATCTATCAACAGTTCACTCAAAATGCATATACCATTTCAAACAACAGCTCTTCCACTTGAAACTTTTTTCACACTAAAAAAGAGTCCTGCAACTAAGAAACAATTAAGTAATTGGGTAGCCATCACCTGTTTAGAGATGATAGGGTCCTAGCTATTTTTTCTGAAATTAATAATTAATTATGTCTTCTACTCACCAAACTAAGATACCCAACAAGATAGAACCCAACACCAGATGCCTCAGCCATTCTTAATTGAACACATTAATAAGATACAGTCTCCTTTCTATTGCTGTATCGCTTCATCTTGCGTATTGTGAAATTCTGGATATTTAACTCTTCAAAATTATTACCCATTTAAATCCTGCTAAATCACTGGACCTTGATGAATGTGGCAATTAATCTTAAAACTAAAGCGCTATTCCAGAAGACACTATAAAGAGGTGTTAGATCTTCAGTTAATTTATTTAGCCTGTGCCTTTTTCTTGCATTCTCTGGCAAATAATCATCAATTAAGCTCAAAATGAAGTTCTGCTTACTGGCACATTCAATTTCCAGAGGAGAAAGTGGTGTGCTCATTGCCAGGTAGGAAGCATGTAGTCCAAGGAGAAGACCCAAATTCCTTTCTGTGTCTATTAGAGGTGATGATAAAGTACTGAGATCTGGTGTTGTAATCACTTCCTGGTCAGGCTAATCAAAAAGAAATAGAAGTTGAATGCTAGAACTGAGCTCCAACAAGAATTAAAGTCACAGCAATATATGAGTATGAAAAAAAAAAAAAAAAGTGTCAGTTAATATTAACATATTTACCTCCACATACTGGCCAACACAGAAGGCATGCATTGACTCCCGTGTGTCCTCAAACTGTAAAGCGGCTTCCAAGGCAACAACTGGGTCCTCACCTGCAAACTGAGCTAATGGAAGAATGAGGTAGTCAGTCTAAAACTTGTTTATGCCATCTAGTTTGTAAACAGAAGTCATTTTTTTCTTTAATTCATATGTTGATTCTCACCAAGTATGCTACTGCCAGTTAAAGACTGTGTCTGGAAGTCCTTTATATCATACACTTTCCCATCAATCACTGTCCAAAATCCTCCATCTTTGTTGTGGTTCTCTAGATCAGCTTTACGTATAAGCATCACCTCCTCATTATTTCTGCTACTCTGGCCCGTAAAAAATGAACCTAAAGGTATAAAACAGAATTGATAATTTATCAACAAAGAAACAGAAACTGCAATTTTTTTCCTGAGTTTAACAGTTGCCTAAGTGAATTCTGTTCAGAGGCCACTTGTCTTTTCACATATCAAAACAGCTCAAAAAAGCTGGAACACATATTTCTGTCTACATCCTGTGCCACTGAATTGTTTTGTTTGTTGTAGTTTTTATACATTATTCTTTAATGTCACGCTGGCAAAGACCCAGAACTGTTCAACTGTATGGCTGTTTTGTTTGGAAGTACAGGAGAATAACCAGCATTCTAGCAAATCACTGCTCTAGCTGTTTCTCCCTCCAAATTCTTTCAGTCTTATTACATGTTTGCCTGCAAAGCATATTTAATTTCAGTCTAAATCCAGATTTTCAATAGAAGAAGCAAAGTTACATATACATGAGAGTTTATTGATACCTAGATTAGAAGAGCTATTTCAAACTAAAGGAAATTTCATCCAGGCAAGAAACATCAGAGTAATGCTTGCACACAAGCACCTGCACTGAAGTTTATTCTATTAGACCGCATTTTCACATAGCTTTCGCCTTCCCCAACACACCACTCTCTAGCAGTGTTACATTTAGCTCTCTTGGATTATGCCAACCATGTTTCATTCCTCCCTCCACCAGTAAAATGCCCACAGTCAGAAATACACATTTTCTCTCATATTATATACAATGCACTGCACAAAGAAAATGTCTGTATTTCAAAGTTTTCACATTACTCTTTATATTATGGATAGAATTCAACAACAAGATGTGCAATGTACTGCTAATTTTCACTGCAATTTTTCACAGTCAAAATGCAAAATGGTGGAAGGAGTTCTTTAAAAAGTTGCATTGTATTCTGCTTAACCCTACCTCTATACATAACTTTAAGAATTTACTGACAGCAATACTGCCACATGAATTGGTTAATAAAAATTTGCACTCTAACCCTGAGAGTAGTTGATAAACAGTCATCATTTTTACACAGCTACTTAACAAAAATAAACAAATATTCCCGATGCTGCTAGTACATACCCATTATTCCTGGCCATGCTAAATCCTCATTGTCATCCCTTTCCTTTCCAGGGGCTAAATGGTTAAATCTATCTAGATGTTCTAGCAAGCCAGCCAACAGAGGGATAGCACCAGCTTCCTGCATTAATCCAGCATTTTTACTGAGTAGCAACACTATAGAAACAACCAATTCTGGAAGAAGAATGCCTAAAAACACAGGAGGGGAAAAAAAAGGAAGGTATTTAGACTTTAATGATGCTATAAATGCAGGTCTTGAATAAAGTACATCACTAGGCAATACATTCTACCTTCTATTACTGCTTTAGTACAAAGTTCTTGCTTTCCTCATCAAATTTGCCCTCCTTTTCTCTCATTAAACAGAAGATTAAACTGAGTCTTTTGCAGTCACTTAAAACTTGCAAGAATATCCACAATAAAATTTTATAATTTCATGGAAGGGGAGAAAAGGAGGGCAGTGTAGGAAAACCTACCTGTTAAATCTCCATCCACAATACGAGACACTTCTGCAAAATGCCTATGACTAGTAGAAGCAATGCTGGTTGCCACAGGAAGTATATCACCAATGTGTGTGCACAGAAGAGCAGTGTATTTCTTCAGTAAAGAGCCAACACCTAAGAGGTCAGGACCTGCATAAAAATGAGGAAAACCTCTGAAGTCACCATCATATTTAAGTAACAGATTTCAAAAGCTGACAAACTCAAATTAAGAATCCATGTTTTCTTAAACTTTTAAAAATTCTATAAAAAGTTTATCTTCTAGGTGACACTACCTTTCAAAAAAATTTTCCTTTACTGAAAACAATTTAAAGAAACTACTTTCAAATACTTTTTTGACAGTTTAAGTAGATAGGCTGCTAAGTGAGACAAGAAGCTATCCAATAAGGGGTAATACAGAAGGGGAGGCTTTTTTTTTTACCCTCTTAAATAATAACTTACTGTATGCACTAGAGACCTGCCCAACACAATCTCCTGGGTAAAGTTTACTGACAAGCAGACGCTGAAAACGGAGCAACAAGTCCAGAGAAGCAGATCTCTCCTTGTTATTATGCTCATAATCCATGCAGGAAGAAATGCGACGAGCAACATCTTTTAGTTTCGCTATTGTCTGTGCAGCGATGTTCCTAATTGGTATAAAAAGTATTATCAAGTACTCAGAGAGCCAATAACAAAGACAATCCACAGCAACACAGGTTAAGTTTTGGCTAGGATTTCACACAAAAATTATATCTATATATATATATATATATATGGTGTGCCCTTGTTTGTAACAATAGTACCCACATAATCAGTGGGTTTTCTGGGGGCATTTTAACAACATTCATAAAGTACACCAGTTTTACTCTTTTAGCATTTATCACTCAATACAAGAAACAATCTGACAGCACTATGCTATCAGTGAAAAAGCAGAAAAAACACTCTTAATCTCATAATTAGCTCCTGCTACATCTGTTTTGTGTTAAATACTGCTGTAGTTGACATAAAGCAGCCTAATCTCCTTAGCAGCCTATTAGTTATGCATTCACAACTCTTCCTCAGTGTCAGGAATTTAAAATTCAGGTTTCTTCTCCACTTACAGACATAAATACAATCTCCTTAAGGTGAAATACTCAGTTCCACAAAAATGTTTCCTAATTCTCATACTTTATAAAGGACAGACTTTTGAACGTTTGTTCTCGATTTGTTACACAGACTTTCAGAGTACAAGAAGCAGTATCAAAATCTTAAAAGCAAGGCAGTAAGTCTCTCTAAAATCAAGTAATTAAATATAGAACTTTCCTCTTTAGCAAGCATAAAATTACATAACAATGGACAAACTAGGAGAACATTCAATGTTTTTACTTCTGAAGAGCTAAAATGCTAGCAGGAGACTGTTTGACAACCATAATTAGACACCCTTTAAAGTTATTTCATAAATCATCTACAATACACCTACTGTACCAAAATAAAAACAATTCAAAGCAATTACCTTAGTAACTGTTGAATTAACTGAACTAATGGTAAACTTTGTTTTCCAGCAGATTCATAGATTCCAGTATTAATAAGGTCTTTGTCCAATGGAGTCCTGCTCCTGTGAAGTGTTGATGCATTTGCTTCTTGTTCATCAATTTCTTTTTCCTTCTGTGCTTCTTTTTTTGCTTCAATATCCTAAAAAAGTAATTCAAGCTAAAACATGCACACAAATTGCCATAGTGAAAACACTGTGAAACATTTTATTAACAAGTATTTGCAATACTAGGACCAAGTTACTTTTGCCTATGCCAGAAAGGGAACAATTCCTGCCCACATGTACCATATATTCCATAACCAGCACAAGGCCACACCTTTTAAATACATATATAATACAAAAAGGGAGAACGTAGTGTGTGTATGTGTGTTTTGTGTGGGAAGGGAAACAAAAGCAGACAAACTGCAACTCCAGTTTCCACCAACGCAACAACTGACTTCTGTTCTCTGCATGTTTACACACGCCAGCAGCTGCTGCAGTGTACAACTCTGTACTTAAAGTAACAAAGTCAGTACATTGCAGAAAAATCTGAGATTTGCTGCTGAGCTATAGTCACACAGAATCAAACTGAATCAAATTTCAGACAACGTAAATGAGCCTGCGGAGTACTGAGTGCCGCCACCTAGATTACTTCCAGCAGATACCTGAAGTTGTCTCCAGTATCTCTGACATGTGCTACAACATAAATCGTAGAATGGATTGGGCTAGGAGGGACCTTAAAGATCATCTGCCATGGACAGGGACACCTTCCACCAGACTAGGTTGGCACAAGGCCCAGTCCAACCTGGCCAGGGAGAAGACATCCATAACTTCCCTGGCCAACATGTTCCAGTGTCTCACCACCCTCACTGTAAAGAATTTCTTTCCAATATCCCCCTTCAAGCCATTCCCTCTTGCCCTGTCACAACAAGCTCTTGTGAAAACTCCTTCCCCAGCTTTCATGTAGGCCTTCTTCAGGTATTGGATGGCCACTCTAAGGTATCCCCAGAGCTTTCTCTTCTGCAGGTTAAATAGCCCAAACTGTCAGCCTGTCTCAAATCATCTGTTCATCTTTGTGGCCTCCTCAGGACCCAGTCTGATGTCCTCCTTGTGTTGAGGACCCCATAATTGGATGTGGTACTCCAGGCAACATCTCACGTGAGCAGAGAGGGAGAATCACCTTGTTCATCCTGCTGGCTATACCTTTTGACAACCCAGGTGACAGTTGGCTTTCTGGGCTACAAGCAAACACTGCTGGCTCATGTTGAGTTTTTCCATCAACCAACAACTCTAAATCCTCCTCAAGACTACTTTCAAACCACTCCTTGCCCAGTCTATATTTATGTTTGGAATTGCTACAACCTAGGTGTAGGATCTTGCACTTGGCTTTGTTGAACTTTATGAGGTTGGCATGGGTAAACCTTGCAAGCCTGTTCAGATCCCTCTGGATGAAATCCATTTCCCTCCACTGTGTCAACCAGGACACTTTGTTAAACATACCCAAAAATTCTAATGCTAGATTATGCATTAATGTAAAACTTAATGCATGCATTTCCTGTGCATCGTTAAAGAGAAAATACACTTGGAAGTGTAAAACAAATTAAGAAACGAGCAAAAAACATTATTTTCTTTCCACGTTTATATTTACATAAATATTAAATTTTGAAGCAGTCTGTACAAATGTTTGTTTCATTCCTTAAGCATAAGGATAGTCCATGTCATAGTCAGTATCTGTCAAACATTTGAAGCAGTTTGAAATGGAACCTATGAAAATTTGGAATGCTCATCCATCTTGAATTCTTAAGTAATAAGACTGAAATTTCTGCTGGAAAGATATGGGTGAATTCAAGGAAGTGAAGAACTCAAGAATCCTCTAGAAAGGTGTTAAGTGCTTTGTAAAATTATGGTCCTATTACAGAGGTTAATGAAAAAGTTTGTTACCATTGTTACAATCATCACTCTAGGCAAAACAAAACCAGTCTACTAGAAAGGAGAGTATGATTCATGCTTCCATATAAACACTGGCTCAAGTTTCAGGTCACAAGAGGATAATACCAATCCACAAACTTCAGAAAACACTTGATAGATCTTATTCTCTTTAAACAGAACTGCAAGACTGTTGAAACATACCTGGATTTCTGCAGTAATAGCAGCATTTAGTGCGGACTCTAAGCCTCCATCAGCCATCAAGCTGCCTACCAAGAGGTCAATCATAAATCTACGGCCTGGACTTATATTCATTTCATTTCCTGAAACTAAGAATGCAAAAAACTATTAATGAACTACAAATGTAAGCACACAAAAAAAAAAAAAAAAAAAAATTTAAAAACTTAAAAACAACCCCCCCCGGGNCCTTAGAACCAACCTCCACTGGGTAAGAGCGCCGAGAGCGCCCTAGCTCGCTCTTCTGCTGTTGGCAGCAACACAGACCATCCACTCTGCAGCACTGCTTGAGCGGCCGATTGCACAGTATTAAGAACACCTGCATTGCTTGCTAAAGTTACCACTGTCTGTTTCAGGCTATTGAGCAGGATACTGCCCAAACCTAAGCCAAGGCATTCTGGATCCACCTGAAGACTAATGGCAGCGTGAAGCTGAGAAAACAAAGGGGAAAAGAAAAGAAAAGAAAAGAAAAGAAAGGAAAAGGAAAAAAAAAAAAAAAGGACAAATTGTAATTAAGGTATGTGAACCTCAGGGGAAAAAAAGAAAAAAATCCTGGAGCAACTAAGTAAATTCACTGACCAAGATAGCAACTTTCACCTGTGTAAAAACAAAACACATCCTGAATTTCAAGTACTATTCAAAGACTGTGAACGACGTTTCACTATATCCTCTAAAACTCTGAACCTGAAGAATAACCTAAACTGTTTTTACTTCACTACAGTATGCCAGGAAAGTACCACAACCTCAGTGACTGTCAGATACATTCTAAAGAAGACAATCTTAAAAATGCTATTTGTAAGTCTTAGAAATGCTTAGAATCCCCAAGCATATAGCTGCTGGATTTCAAAGAGCAGAAAGTGATACTGTACTGATTTCACCTCTTCAATCATTAGAAATGTTTTAAAGCACATAGCATCTGCTGTTTAATCCAAGCAATTTAGTGAAACATTTAACTCAATGACTACTCAATGTATAAGAAACAGCATACCTGAAGCCTTAGAAGGTTTAATGTTGCCACAGCCATACACTCCTTTTCCTGAGGAGGAGGCCAGTCAGAAGATCCATCCATTCCCTCTGTCACTTGTTTTAGTAACAGATCCAGCTGCTCAAATGTCATGGGGCAAACATCCACCACAAAAGGCAACCGCAAGTCTATTGACCACTCTGAACATGATGACCAAGCAAAACTCTATAAATGGCACCAATATAAGAAGTTGAATGGTTATTTTTCAAATATGACATTGATTAGATATACTTGTGTAAAGCTAAACTCTGCCTTCAAACAGTATTAGAAGATGCAGAAACAATATCAGCACATCTGCTGAAGAAAACCCTCCATTTTCATCCTTCTAAATAGACTTTAAATCCTACCAGTTCCAGGGGAAAAAAAAAAAAATCCCTTCACACATTTTCCAAAGTGCTGTGAAGTCAACTCAGATACCTTCCTATCTTTGCTGCAGGAAACATTCTGCTTCACAACTCTTCCACTGCTCTACCAGATGAAAAAACTGGTAAATTGCTATTCCTCTAGAATACCCAATAGAGGGAAAACTTGTCATCCCTTGTTGGTAGACGAACTGCACAAGATTTGCTTTTGCAAAGCTTTCAAAGTAAGAAACAAGAATGAAAAAAAACCATGTAAGCGCAGAAAGAAGGACTAAGATTATTGTGCAGAACGAGTCCCAGTAACAAACTGTAATTAGTGCTTCAAAATAAAGAACTTACCTGAGCAGGCCCACAAGCAATTCCAATTATATGCTTTCTGTCTAATCCTGGGAGAGCTCTGGGCTCTGGTTTGGTGGCCCGCAAAGTATCAAAATGTTGACACTGATCATTGCTTCCCCAGCTGTGAACTTCACTATCTTCAGTCAGTGCTAAGCAATGGGTAGATCCAGCTGCCACATCTATCACCTTTTTTCCTGGTAAACAAAAGACAAATAGTGATCACAATCAAGATCACAATCATTAAGAGAAAAATATCAGAGGTAAGGAAAATTGTGCTAATTACAACAATACATGACATCTGTGAAGTGTTCACAGTGAAGTCTCTCCTTTGCTTTAGTAGAGCATTAGAAAAGTACAGCAAAAGATAAAACAAAGAAATATTTAAAGATTCTTAAAAGACTGTATGGATTGTCTAGCTCATGGTGCTAAACAAGTCCTGATGTCTAGTGCACACAGATAACTCACAGGGTGTTGTAGAGGCCTTTACCTTGAGGCACTGTCTATATAGACACAACCCATGGGGAGCTGTGTAGGTAGCTCAGCCCTGAGCTATCTACAAGTCACAGACCAAACAGGGCACTGTTGTGCTGATCCTTGGAATCCCTCTATAATACTCTGAGTCTCAACTGAAACCACTACACTGTTGCCCAAAAAACCAAGACAAAAAGAAGTTGGGGAGGTTCAGTGTTGATTTTAGCCAACAGTCCTGTGTATCCAAACAACCGTAAGATCAGCCAAAAAGAACTAAACTAAAAGCATGTAAGTGAACTCTACCCATGGATAAAGAAAAGGGGAAACTCCCTGACACTGCCAGATACAAACATGCCAGGTGGTATAACCCACTCAGGTACAGTTTGGCCCAAAGTCACATAAATCAGGGGATAAAAGTCTTAAGATTCAAGTCCGAAACCAGAAGCTGCCTCCTCAGCACTACATCTGGCCTGCACAGAGACCATTCTGTCTTGGTCAGGACACCAGCCAAGAGGACACCTTCCTGGGACTAAAAACCCTTACCTAGAAGATTAAGCAAGTATTTAGCACATTCTAACTTTGTAACCTTGGGTTGCATGTGTAATGTCTAGTGCACTTTTCAGGTTGCTATGGTATATTCTTGCTTTTAAGCTGTAATAGCAAATTCTCCCATTCTATCCACAGAAATGTGTGATAGTGGCTTATTAGTTCTGAGTGAAGTTCAATTTAGTTATTTGCTTGGACCTTGCAGTTAAACCTCTAAGCAAAGATCAAACAAATTGCTTGCTTGAACCTCACAGTCTAGTTTCTCTCCTTGCTAAGACTGTTTAAATACAAAAGTTCACAAGTTAAAAAAAAAAATCTATTTTGTTTCCTATCTCATTAGATACTTCTAAGGAAGACATTATTTAAAAAATCTCATCCTCATTTATAAACAGAGTATAAATTTATATTGCAGTCATATTTCAGAATTCACTTTCAATCAGATCATTCTTCATATATGAATAACAATTTCAGGAAACACAGACCAATAAAAGAGGTTTCTTCCTCATCTTCCCCTACTGCGCCTTTGCTTTCTTACAAATGTAAGAAATAATCTTCACTGTGTCACAAACTAGTCAGAAGTACTGGCACAACCAGAAACTTAACACATTACTTATTGCCTCTGATTCCATATGCCTTAATCTAAGAATATATATTACACATATTACCTGTAAAAACACATTTTAAATAAACATTTCTGTGAACCTAATAGAAAAGGAGTGAGAATAAAGAGAACACAAAAAAAAAAAGTAGTCCTAACACAGAGTCTCTAAGTCTGCTAGAATTTTAAATATATGAACACAGTAGCGATGGGAAATGTGCACTATTACCTTTTTTCAACATAAAATATGACTGAGTATCTGGGCCTCAGAGTTAAGATCAGTAACATTTGGTAAAAGATTCCAACAACAGCAGAAGACCTTTGGAGTATCTCCAGCTATGGTACTTACCTTTCAAGCCTTCCAGCAGTTTGGGATAGCGAACGTGCTCTTCTGTCCCATGCCCAAGTCTCTGATTGTCACCTTTCCCCCAGGTGTAGACCTGGCCATCTTTGGTTAGAGCAATAGAAAACTGATTCCCACAGCGTACTTTCACAATGTCCAGTTTTTGAAGTCTTTCTATCAACTTGGGAGTCTTGCAACCTTCACTGCCTCCTCTTCCCAGTTTTCCATAATCTCCATCACCCCAAGACCACACTTGACCTTTAAATCAAGAGAAAGAAATAAAAAAATACTTATTTTGACATATAAGATTTTAATTTTTCACATTGCTAAAACTTAAGTGTAACACATAAGATGCAATGAGAAATCACCAGGGCATAAGAAGTTCTTAAAAACATGTTAAGTATAGGATTTACAGTTAACCAAGCCTGCAATATATAATTTCCAGTTAAAATATGTCTTTCATTATTATAAGGTGTTATTTATAAGAATTTGCAAAATCTTTTTCTTCATTAAATGGTCAAGTTGTCAGCAAAACCTGTTTTAACTTTCAGTTTTTGTCACTGAAACATTTAGTAGTGTGTATCAAAAGAACATTAAATCTAAGCCCTGATGTAGGAACTTAGACATACTCAAGTCATTTTGCCTAATGAAAGCCCTGATGGTTCAAGAACGGTAAAATCATGTTCAAAAATGGAAGTCTGGGTTTATTTTCTGATGAATTTATGTTCTCTATTTGCACAAGCTGGTCTCCAAGGTATTTTGATAGCAATGTAGGCATGCAAGAAGATGCCAAATGTAAGAAGAATTAAAGGCAGAGAGGGAAGCAAAAAACCACCCACAAAAACATCCCGCCTAAAAATGGGTTTCCATTTCCTGGATGAGCAAATCTTTCAGCTTTTAAATGTTTCATATCACCATTGCCAGCTGCATTTTAAAGTAACAACTAGCTCCCAGCACCATTTGCTTTCTAAGATATGACTCTGGGGCTTAACCTCACAAAGTGGAATTCAGGTTTTGAATCTGTCTCATTCTAGGCACCTTGCTCAGATTGCTGGGAAGCAGAACTTCAATATAACCTCTCCTTGGCACTTCCCAAGGGTTAACACAGACAACTCTCCTACTCAAAATTCTGGCTGTTGTGAGTTATTTGCACTACGAGTAAGGCATAGACTTATATGTACACATATGTATTACTTTTTGCATAAACTGAAATACATATTTGCATACTCATAATAAATATATTGCATGGAAATATATTTGCATACATGATCATGCAAAACGTATAAATGCATATATATATATTTTTTTTTTCCTCAAAGGAATTTCAGCTTCAAATTTTTACACAGTTCAAGTCACTAGAAATAAGAATATCTGCAGCATAAACTTCATCAGAATGAAAGGAAGAAAAAATAAACTTGAAGCATTAAATAGTATTTTACTACTAACCATTTTCAGTTACTGCAAGAGTCTGAGCATCTCCACTTCCACAAGAAACATCAATAACTTTGAGTCCTTTCAGCCCTGTGACCAGCATTGGGATAGTCTGATCTTCATTGGAACCTTCAAAACAAAGTAGTTGTGAGAAGCAAAACTAAGGAGGTGTAGGAGATTCTTTGTTTGGGGTTTCTCTGTGGTTTGTTGTTTGCTTTCGGGTGTTTTGTTGGGGAGTGTGTTGGTTTGGTTTTCTTTTCAGGTTTGAGCATCAGTACTAGTTAGCTAGATACAGATTTAGCCCATGAAACAATATTTGCTTCACAATGAAAGGAAAGGAGATCAGTGTAGAATTTTGTTCTCCATTCCACTGCTTCTTTCCACATACCTCACAGAAGTGTAGTGGCTTTTCGACAATCCCTCTCACAACTATTTAGATTCCCGTGAAACTACATTTGGTTCTCAAATCAGCTTTACTTACACTGAATAGATCATTCAAGACAGGCACTAAACAAACAGTCAACAAATAGCTTACTTCAAGGTATCAGGCAACATACCATGACCGAGTCTGCCATAGTTTCCTCGCCCCCATGTATATAGCTCTCCTTCAGCAGTAACAGCTGCACTATGGGTGCTTCCACATGCGATATGAACAACATGTTTCCCAGCTTGCTTCCCAGATAAAGCAGATATCATCTTAGGTTCCTCCAGAGGGCTAAAGAGAAGGTAAGATATTTCAAGAAAGGTGATCTGATGAGTAGATACTGAAACGTGTGACTTCCTTGTCACACGATTGGTGCAATTCCACCTGCAAATCTCATTATTAGTCTGAAGTATCAATACATTAATAGAGCCATAAAAATTAAGTTCAGATTGTTTAACAACATGCAAACCACTGAAGGAATGTCTGACAATTGTTATTTCCATTTCCAATTAATGTAGTGTTTATTTAAAAAATTCTATTATAAATAAAGACTATGTAATTACTATATCTGAACAATTTTGTGACACTGCTAATCCTTGTGTAGCAACACCCTTGCTTCATAGGGATTTCAGCACTGGGGGCAGACACTTTCAACAGTATACCCATATAGAAGACTTCTACCCGAAAGTGGTATAGTAATGCTACCACATAACAAAGGAGGGAGAAATGAATGATAGATACAACATGACTGCATAGGAAATGACAACATCTGAACCAATGTTGGTAGAGAACAATTCATTGTGTATTCATAAAACCACAAATAAAAGGTTTAACAACAATGCAAACACTACTACACCCTACTAATTGAGAAAGTAGCATTAATACAAAGCTGGGAGTATTATAGGCAGAGAATATACACAGGGAGATTGTAACTTCTGTTCAGTAACAGATGAGTATCAAATGCTGAATGTGTTTATATATGCAAGTAGATAGTTATGACAAATTCAGAACACTAGTAAACAAATTATTATATTTATTACATACACTGTATCCCCATGACCTAGTCTTCCACCATCTCCACAACCCCAAGAGAAAACTTCACCATTTGCTGACAAAGCAAGATAGTGATGCCCATCTGAATGAGCTGCTATCTTCACAATATTTCTGGAAGCGAGACTCTGCACCAGCTGTGGTCCCTGTGAACCAAACGAAAGCAGTACACTCATAAAAACCGCTTATATTTTCCATCACTTGTCTATATACAGAACAACTAGGTAATGTTTCCCTAAAGTTTTATCCTAACAGTGCATTCAAGTTAATTAGGCAGAGGTATAAATAAAAAAAGAAGGTCTGATCTGCTATTTCAGTCTGACACACCAATGGTTTGAACTTGTTTTGCTACCATTTTTATAAGGTCTTCAGTATATAAGAAAGTGGTGTTCAACAAGCAATTGAAAAGTGACAGATAATTCTCAAAACCATACTATAACAGAAACTACACAGTTTGGGCACCATGCTACATCACTGAAAAGTAAATGCCATTTCCTATCTGCCAGTTTCTATGTTGTTACAAGACCTGAATATCAATGAAAGCAATTTTCATTGTAATCATAACCTCTAGTCTGATAGAAATTACAGAAACCAGATACATTTCCTCAAATCAATATAAGAGATTAAAAACTCCACAAACAGCGCAGAAGCTGAAAAAAAAAGCATGCCTCTATCTGCTCTTCCAAAACACTGTAAATAGTTAAGGGAACAGACTTATACTATGAAGTAACACAGAACAGAATGTATTAATACAAACAGGTGAAAAACCACTCACCAGGGTATCACTGTTGTATGCTTGTGTATAAACTCGTCCGTTCCTACATAATATTAGAAAACGTTTCTCTGCACAGGCAACCTGAACAATGCCAAGATTGGCAAGTCCTTCACATTGAATTGGACCATTCACATTAGCATAATATTTCCAACCTATTAAACCCCAAGCAATGACCTCTTGCAGAGATCCCTGGAAGATAAGAAATTCTGTAAGCACTTAATAAAATGCATAGAGCAGACTACTTTTTTAAACCATTTTATGTCAAATGCACTCAAATCTGTGACAGTAATAACTGCCACAAGTCAATTAAGCAGGCTCAGAAGTTAATTTTTTTTTATTTTAATACATCAGACACAACATTAAAAAAAAAAATCTGATCTTGAATATTTACTCCTATAAACACAGGAAAGAGATCAAAATATGACAGAACTAGCCGTAGCATTGTAATAAGAAGCAATCATTCACAAACCATCAAATTGAACTCCAATGCTGACTGAAAGAGTGCTGATGTAATAGGAAATATCCAAATAAGACAAACTTAGACATTTCAAGGTTACCTTTTGAAAATCAAAAGCAAATTCAAAGATTTTTAGGATTTGTCATATATCCAAACTGAAAATCAGTTAAACTTTTAGGAAAAATGTCTTACTAAATTTGACGTTGCAGTTACCTTATGAGATGTAGGAGAGCTACACTGTGGAGGCATACAAGGTGTGGCCAGACGATCTAAATGGGCCATGATCACTACTGCTGTCTGTCTCAGATCAATTGCTAGCTCATTGTCCTGTGGTAAAGTCAAGTATCTTAGAAAACTTTCATTCGGACTCAGGGGGTATGTCAGGAGCTACAAAAGAGAAAACAGCAGTCAGAAGAACATTCAGGGTATTTCCATACCACTGTCACGTACAGATATTCAGTCTATCTGAAATATGCTGTGTATCTGCACTAGTTCAAGAGAAATCAAATTAACTCTGCACATCATCTGTTGAGAAAATAGTCATATTGTGAAGAGAAAGTTACAAGTGTAATAAAACAACTAACTATATTTTATCAACCTCAATAATAATCACTAAAAGTCATAGTACAACTAACTTCAAATAAAAACAATGCTAGTATGCAGAAAAGTTTAACTGTCTACATCTCTAGTTATCAGAAAACCATTAACACTGAAACACAATGCTTACATCTAACCATACTGTGACCTTTCTCCTCCTACCTCAAGAAACTCAAATGTACACATACAAACCCAAGCAAAGGTGGTGTACATACATCTTAATGGAAAACACTACTCCAAAGCTTGTTTGGATCATTTTATAATCACCATAGACAACCAAATGAAATTTGATACTAAAATAATGCCCCTTTCAAAGAATCGAAAAGGTAAGTACCTGAATCTCTTCCTCAGTATTGGGCACATCTTTATTACATATTATACTCTGAAATCTTTGTAGTAAAGGTAGAAGGGGTGCACTTGTTCCCTGTGCAGATCGCTCATTATCTGTCTCCCTCGTTCCATTATCCCAAAGCTGAAGCAACAACATAACTGCAGACAGCATTTGGCTGAAAGAGGAAGTTTACACCATCAAGCATTCCTAAAAATGTTATTTTAGGCTATCCATACAATTAATTTTCTACAGTTTGAGTTCAGCAATATCAGACATCACAGCTTCAATTTTAAACCAATAATCAAAATAACAAAAAATTGATTTTGTAATCTAGTTAACGTAAGATTACTGAAAGGGTTCACATGCTCTGAACCACAATTATGATGATAAACCCAAACACATGGAAACTGAAAACAAGCACTACCCAGGCCAGCCTCCAACAGAATGATGGTTAACCATTAGCATACTTATACCTCTCACCTTAGTGTACCTCTCTGTACTGCCAGTTCTAGCAATATGGCAAGTGCCAAGTGCTGGTCTTGTAATGGAATGTTTCCTGGCCCTTTAGTACTCGGAGTTCCATGCACATCTCTGTTTAAAAGTCAAACAATATACATTAAGAAGTAACTTGAAACAATACATATTTGCTTACCAAAAGCATCTACAACACACCAGGTACCACTAAACTCATAGGAAAATATAAATTTGGTCACACAAGCAGTTGAGAAGAAAAGCTGACATATTCCGCACAAGATTAATTTTCAGAGTAACAGCTAGGCTTTAACACTGTCTCAAGCTTCACTATCTTCTCAACAGCTCTACTAAACATGCCAAGATCATGAAAAACATTTTTCATAGGTGAATTCAAATATCCTTTATGATATGACTGTAAGGATGCAGTTCAAATATTCCAAAGGTAGTTCATTTGAAGTAACTATTGCAAACGAGTAACTTTCAGCTACCTTAAATAACCATGGAAAACAGAGGAGTGCTTGAAGTCCATTAGTTTATTTTCTTTCATGTGCACAGAAGCCTGCATTACTTTACTACACTAGAAAGGCACAATTAAGTGTATATATACATACAGTCTTCATGTGGATACACTATACATGAATGACTCTATTTTCCAGATCAATCTACATGCAGAATTCTCAGATCTTTCTTAAATAATTAAAGGAATTACCTCATATTTAAAAGCATAATTTCAACAGGTCAGTATTCTTTTGCTTTCCTTTTCTGATACTATACAAGCAAGCAATCTTTTTCATTTTCCATAAAATATTATGTTTATACCATCAGCTGCTAAGAGATCTAAGTTTGCAATTTAACAGCTACTTCAGTAATGCTCAAAAAAAAGGAAAGAAACTTACCCAGTAACAACAGACCTTAGGAATTTAGTAGCTCTTTCCACTACTTCCAGCCACACAGAAGACACAGTCCCTTCATCAAAAAGGGAGGCTTCTGGTAGAGCTCGGAGTGCATCAAGTGATTCCTGTAACAATTCACTACACAGGTCTGCATCTTCACCTATGGAACACAGTAAATTGGTTACACTCCCAGGCTTATAGAAGTTACATTTTTGTATACAATGATTTGTGAACTTTAACTTCAGGCTTATTTAAGTTACTTAATAATATGTACAAAGTTCTCAATTTTCACACAAACATTTGACTGCAAGACCTCTGAAGTACCATCTGCTGAACAGAAACAGATTTAGAAAGGTGACAATTCTTAAACCAGTTCTTCACACTATCCATCTGCTCAGGGTATCTGCTAGGACTGGCTAGATAGAGAGTGAACCAAAACAGCTGCCTTCTGAACAAAACAGCGCAAACTGAGAAAAACAAGCAGGTTAAAGTGGCAGAGATGACAACTCTGACAGCCTCTGCAACTTTTCAATCTAAACACAGGTTTCACACTACCACTCCAAACTCCTTTTCTAAGCTGCCACTATCATGTAGCAATATAATGTATCAACCTTGTCTGGAGAATAAATTTACCTTTTCTGAAACCTGGCATTAAAAATACATTCTCTTCATAAAATCCCAATTTATCTTCCTAAGCACAAAGCTATCCCAACGCAGCACAACACTGGTACTGCCTTGGACGGCTTTGATCAGCAAGAACGTTGCTGAGCATACTATCATATAAAACACAATTATGCAAATCTAGCATTTATAAATGTATATGCAAGTATTTAGTACACACAGATGCTTGAATGAATCATCTACATTCTATTAAGAAATATATGCAATATGCTACAAGGTAGACCTACCTGACCTCCAGGCTCTACGAAGGAACGCAAATGCAAATGAAAGTGCTGCTCGGGATCCAACTCTTGCAAGTCCTTCTATACCTTTGCCTACAGGTCTTGGGCTGAACAATAAATCTGTATTAGTTGTGTAACTTGAATATTCAACAGTTTGATAATTTAGATATATGCATGCATATATAACTACACAAGTTTTATTCATAAAGAATTGTAATTGTCTTTATCTCTCTCAGCCAACAGTCTAATTTCTCACTCAAATTCTCCAATTAGCTCAAACCAACACAATTGAGAATTAAGGTGACTGACATCAAAATGTTAGCAACTGTAATTTAACTTTGGCTGTTTCAAAGGCCAGCCTATTCAATCCCCAATAGCAAAAATGCTTCACAGCAGAAAAATTACATTGGCACAATTGACTGCCATCAAAAAGAGGCCTATAGTTACTCAGAATAAAATTATGATGATGTATTCAAAACGTACAGATGTTAAGATATTTCACATACTTGTTTACTCAGGAAGTTTATATACTTCTAGTTAATTTGCACTGCATAAACTACCCTTAAAGGTTGGGGTTTTTTAAATGAATCTTGAGTTACTGATAATTCCATCAATTTTGTCATTTTTATCTTCCCATTTAAAGGTCAATATTTCTCTTTGTAGCTTCTGTGTTGGTGTGTTAAGAGAGAAATAGTTTGATCTTTTCTTAACACACACTGGAGCCACATACATTTCTGTGAAATGATTGTGATCGTTTGCATAAAAAGAAAAGTTAAGTAAGCTTTCCTTTGTACTTAACAACAGATGCCCTACTGTTTCCTCTCAGAATGACACCAACTCTTTCTGATCTCATGTGGTAAAGTGAACTGCTTAGGACTTTTTCAATAGAGAAAAAATTTCAACTGGCATTTTTAGCAATTTGATATATTTAAACATAACAGTGTTCTTTTTAATCAGAAGTTGGCAGGGGGGGATGGCAGAGGGGGAGGGAAGAGTAATGAGTCAGAGAAATTTTTCACAGAAAGATCACTGTCAGAAGTCCAATCCTATAATAACTGGTCATGATATCTGCTTACTATCTCCTTTCATATTTTAAGCTCAAGGCAATCTAACAAATGGCTGAACTGCTCATTGTCAGACAGCTACCTTGTTCAGCTACTGAATAGCTTCCTTAACGCTTTCTATGTTCTGTGCTTTAATGTTTCCTATTTTAGATCAGTAAGCTATGTAGACATGGAAAGCAATCAGATCATTTTTTATTCAGTTAGTTCCCCAGAAAGTTTCATATAAAATGTACACTTGCAGCATTTCTCACACAAACTAGGGAAAACTATGACCATCTTTTATGTATTTGTATTTTTAAATTAGTTAGGTGCCTTAATAGAACAAATATTGGGGGAAAAAAATTGAAGTTATTAAAACTACATAACCTCCATAAGAATAATTTCCAAAACAGGCTTCTCCATACTTTATAGTGGAGTAGAACAAAAGGGATGCCTCAATAGATGCACACTTACAGCCTACAGATTAGTATCTAAAGCAATGCATTACAATAAAAACCTAACAGTATAAACAGAGATACTATAAGCAATCATCAGCCAAGGAGGAAAACTGTGTGACAGTTACCACCACATAAAACTATTTTTTAAGTGTTTCATTACTGATACATTTCACAAGGAGGAAAAAATCACCACATTATGCTCTCACACAGGTTGACAATCTTTCTGTGACTTTCCTAATGTATTAACTTTTTCATGCATATGTTCTTACCTTTTCTTATCCACAGCTGGCAGAGGAATACTACTGCTTTTCCACTTAACTTTGACATTCTCCTGGAGAACTGTTCTGTTCAATGCAATGAAATATCGTTCCAGGATAACTAGCCTCTGCTTTAGCCTCATAGCTGAAAGAGCTGTTGTAGCAGTTTGTGCAGCCAGAGTTTGCTGTTCCTTCACTAGTACATGAAGGCACTCCTTCAATTCGTTCACATCTGAGAATCAGAGAAAAGTATCATTTCATGGGTGTTCAACTTCCTTATATACTGTGTCAAGAAAAATCAAGACAAACTGAAGACTCTCAACCAACCAGAAGTCTAAGACTCAAAATGTGGTGAAACTCCTTGTCACCATACCCAATACACACATTTCTAACTCATGGTATTACATAATCACGATCATACTTAATATCTGTTTAGATAAGGTGTATCATCAAAACTCTTTCTGTGAATACATATGAAGTCTCATATTTTATGCCATAGGATATATTTATGCATTAAAAAAAAAAGTTACCAAATTCTTATCATCTGACCTCAGAGGTAGACTTCTCTGAAGTGCAAGCAACAACCTTACAAGTCCTAAGGATACGCTTCCATTTTGCACTGATACACATTATCTCAAGTTTCTCAGAAGTCACAAAAGTACTCTCAGAAGCACTAGGATCACTGCCAAGTGTTCCTAAACTTTTAAAACAAATAATGTCAGAAATCTGAGATACTATTAGCAAGTAAAATACCTCGCTTATGTAACAACAATAGAGAATTAATTATCCGGTAACCAGAAAAAAGCAGTGAACAGCTCAAAGTTCTAGTATTCTAATAGCACATGGTATCAAGCACATAGTGTCAGGCACAAAAAAAAGAAAAAAAAAAATCCACAACACTTTCAATTACAAAATTGGAAATCGTGTAATTTTACGTTCTTTTGTGTTCTTTGTAGCTTTAATTCGTAGGACAAACTTCAACAAAACGTAAGCTTGGAAAGGTTCTTAGGTATGCTTAGAAGGGTTTTCTAACAGTTTGATCACTGGGCCACCCTACCCTGCTTTGCACTGATCCATTTACATTTGCTGCCTAACTGCTGCACATTACCTTTGTTTTTAACTAACACCTGACTAAGGGGTACAAAAAAACCTGTATCCACATGTATTTAACAGTGTTTATGAGACGGAACACAGCTTTTAAAAAAACGAAACAAACCACAACAAAACAAACCATACAGATCAACACATTTTTTTTAAACAGCTGACTCCAAAATACAAAAGTTTAGAGACTACTGTAAGTGTGCCCAGAGTTTAAAATGTTATCTAAGGAAGAGTAATGCTTTTTGCAGCTATAACCTTATAAAGTATTTCAAAGTTACTCTGCAATGCATCTTTGCTAATCCAGCAGAGAATTCAAGCGGCCTTCTCTGCCACCAGATCACATTGCACAGTCACTTAGCAGCCATCACCCCAGCCTGTTTTTAACATTGCTACTCACATTTCACTCTTTCATAACTTATTAGATTCCTTTCCCTGAGACAATTTACACCTTTCCACCTGACTATGAAGAACAACCTTTTTCAACAAGAATAAACAAGCATTTCTTGCAATTTAGACCTTAAAAAAAAAAAGGCAGCTATTACACACATACCTATCATGACTCAAACAAGAAGTACACAAAGAAGTCACACCAACTTAAATACCACCCCTACAAAATTCTCAAAGAACTCTATAGCACATTTGAATATCAACAAGTTCCATACATACAACTACTTCAGATCACATTGTAAAGCAATATAATAATAAAACAGATGCTTTCCAAAGGGATAGTTTTATTTGTTTGGTTTGGCTTTTATGACATTCCTTAACATGGCTCCTTAAGTTTACTTGGAAGACTTACCAGATGTCTGTATCAATACCCAGTCTGAAGCTCTGGTGTATCTTCTGATTGACCCAACCAAATTTTTGTTGGATCATTAAATACCCCTACTTTGAGGGAAAATTACCCCTACTTTGAGGGAAAATTCTGTTATAAAGTGTTTGCTTTCCTCAGAACAACAAAGTACAACTTATCCAAAATACAAAATGCAATTTTCCAATGCTGCTGCAGTAACCTTAGGTGTGCTTTACCACTTACTATGTAAATAAATACACACAAAAAAGTATCTTGCACCACAAAGTTTCTGCACTTCAGAGTATCCTAACAGAACACAGAATCATAGAATCAGTTCAGGTTGGAAGAGACCACAAGGATCATCTAGTTACGATCCCCCTGCCCTGAGCAGGGATGCCCTACCCTAGATGAGGCTGCCCACAGCCTCATTCAGACTGGCTGCAAACACCTCCAGGGATGGGGTTCCAACCACCTCCCTGGGCAACCCATTCCAGGCTCTCACCACTCTCATGGTGAAAAACCGCCTCCTCACGTCCAGTCTGAATATCCCCACCTCCAGCTTTGCTCCATTCCCCCTAGTCCTGTCACTACCTGATAGCCTAAAAAGTACCTCCCCAGCTTTTTTGTAGGCCCCCTTCAGATACTGGAAGGTCACAAGAAGGTCACCTCAGTGCCTCCTCTTCTCCAAACTGAACAGCCATAGTTAATACTGACATGCGAGTTTCATATTCACTCTAAACAAACTATCAAAACAGGTAAAATCAGGGTTTGGGAGTTTTTTTCTATCCTTCCTGAACACCAGTCCTATAAATCTCTGAATACCACCAAGATGCAGCAATGAAGTAGAAAATTACCATACTCTGCACCACAAAGTGAAATATTGTTTGTTTTGGTAACTGCTCTCATTCTGCAGATTCACTTCCCATATCATGGTCTTGTGTATCTATGCAAAAAAGTAAATTAAGTCAATGAAGAAAAACAACAAGGCACTTTAACAACTAATGCACCTATGTTTGGGGAAGAGAGAGTCTATGTTTGGTGACACAGAAATCAAGCACTAGGTGCCAGACTCAGCAGAATCTATAAAATAATACAGCATTCACCATTCCTTCCTGACTGCTAAGTTATCTAGTGGCATATATACCCTCTAAAATTACTCATAAGCATTGAAGAACTAGACAAAAAGGCCCTTCAATTCAGAGTAACATGTTTATTAAATTTGTCATGGGGACTATTGGAAAGAAACACTTAGGACATGCACAAGGAGCTTCTGCTAAAAGTCTAGAACTGCATGTTTCAAACCACTTTTCAATCAACCAGAGCACTGCTGTTACCAGCATCCAAGCCACTCTGATGCAGTAGGTGACACTACTGTATGAACTCTGAATGCTAAATGCTCTGAAAACAGACTCCTGTGGAAGCACATACGATTTATGCACATCCAGCAGTACTAGTTTTAAAGCTGGCCATTGTATACACACATGATATTGTCTCTCTACAGAAAGTTAAAAAAAAAAAAAGTTACTTTGGTAGCAGCACCTACATAATTCCCAACTGTTCATCAATACACACTGAGGGTAACTTGTAAGATACTCAGCATCAGATTCAATAATCTGGTAAGACAACTGGCTTATCTGACCAAAAAGACAATAAAATTGAATTACTGTACTCTAAATGCTTTAAAGTTCCAATCCCATTTTAATATAACAGTCCGTAGTTCTTTGAACTGTACAACGTTTCACAAAACTAAAAACTTGCAATAGCATCTTCTGAAGGGATTTTAAAAGCACATTATTTTGCTTTCCTGTCAATGAAGTAAACAACAACAAATAAAGTCAAATTAAGTTAATAGAAAAGCTAGAAAAGGAATCAACTAAATTTCTGTCTTCACTTTTTACGAAGAAAAATGGATGAAAAGAAATCACTTTCCATGTGATTAGCCCTAAAAGAAAAAGAACCACAAAGTCTTTACATTCAGGAACAAGCACCAGGACAACCTGTTCACTTACAATATACTATTTTCAAATGCTTAAATATCACATACATTTTTTTTTCTAACAGAAAATATGATTCCACCTCACCAAGATTCAAACCATATAAATACCACCTGCAAGAAGCATGAACACAAGTTTGATATATTTAGTTCTGAAAAGACATGGAAATAGCTTTCAGCTAGAAGAAGCTAGGTTTAAACTATATGTAAGGAAGAAATTCTTCACTGTGAGAGTAGTGAGAAATTGGACCAGGTTGCCCACAGAAGTTCTAAGCCATGCTGAACAGGGCTCTGAGCAGTCTGGTCTAAGTCAAAACTATGCCTGTCCATGGCAAGGAGTTGGAACCAGATGATGCCTCACATCCCCAGCTACTCCATCATTCTATGAAAATTCTTCTTTCTCCCTTCTCACCTTGCCCTCACAATCTCAAATGGATACAATTATAGAAAGGCTTTCTACCAAAATTAAGCAATTCCACTCTTAAATATTTTCGATACTTAAATATCTTAATACTTTATATAAAATATTTCATACTTTAAATAGATTAAATACTTTTCAGTAAGCAAATACGCAAAGTGTTATAAAGGCTGAACAGTTGAAACTAGTCCTAAGTACCTTGTTCTATTAAAAGTAACACTATTTAAATGTATCTATACACTTCCTCACTTTAAATCTTCTCTTATCCCATCACTAAGTTTATCCTTACAAAAATTCAGTTAATTTTTAGAAAGACTTAAATATATGTGGGAATCAATCCAGTGAAATTAATCTAAGTAAATCATCAAACCTGAAAGAACACTTATTACCAATGAACTAAACAGACTAATGAGAGAATAGTAATGACTCAGATTTCATCTGAGAAAGTTATAGAGATGTGTCCAAGCAAAACTCTTCATATACCATTATGCCAGCATTTGATGCTAACCATCTCTTGCAACGCTTTGTTTTGTCAGTTATTTTGTGAAGGTTGGAGACATTATTTACCTAATCTGTAAATACAATGTAAGAGCTGAAGTCACACTATACCGATAGAAATCCTCAAACAACCACTAGCAGAACGCTTGTTAACTGACAACTACAGACATGTTTCTGGCCACAGTAGAGATAGAGAAGGGGTTTACCATTTTGTCTTAAAATTTATCGTATCTCTTCCTCCCCTCAGCAACTAACATAATTACATGTTTTCACTACTTAATTCTTCCTGACAGAAGTTCTCTGCATTAGAAGGAAAAATAGTGGTACCATTTAACCCAGATTATCTGACGAGAACAGAGTTTAAAACTGACATGTCGTTTAGGTATGCCAGCAAAACCAGGGGTGCAAAACAAGCTGCCAAAGACAAGAGCTTCTTGAAGCATCTCGGCCACAGCCAGATGACTATCTGGACATGAGTTTAAGACTGATAGCCTATCCAAGGCATGTATGCTCCTGTTTTAGCAGCTTAGGGTAACAAAATTAAAAAAAAAAAATCCACACAACATGCTAAATGATTTCTTAATGCTTATTGCATTAGCTCTTGTAGGGAACACCAAAGGCTTCTAACTGGTTAAGAAAGGACCTTAAAAATGTCAAAATCAAACTAAAAAAGTTTCAAGGACTTTGGCTGAGTCACAAGCTTTAGTAAATGCAAATATAGCCATTAGAGTGAAGAGAGATTTCAGATCTAAAAACTCAAAAGACATTTCAAACAGAATTTGGCAAGAATTTATTGTTATAACGAGCATACATTTCTGTCAGCAGCAGCAGAAATTATGTGCTCTAATTTCCTAGAGATTTTTATATTTTGACTCCTTTCTCGCCTTCTACTACATGGTATTTCCATTAGACAAAAAGCATACAGAGGATGCAGTTGGCTTGGCTTAATAGGCATTTAATGATCCTGCAAGCATTTGCCACAGAATTAGTGGATTCAAAAGTTACAGGGAAAATATAAAAATGTTATCACATACACATAATTTCCTTCAGAAATACAGCTAAATATGTTCCAAGAATTATTTTATACCACCGAAGAATGTAATTTCTAAAGGGCATTTTTAGCTTCTAGCTTCCTTCTCTGTTACCCTGTTCAAAAGATGACCATTAACAGACCTCATCTTATTAGTATTCAGCAGGAGAAATAATGAATAGTTGCATGCACATTCAGAATGCACCTCATTATGTGGCTAGGGTTTATATTGTGAGCAAAACTTGTTAGAACTGATGCTTAATAGCAAGAACTGAGACTCCTGTGTGTGTAAAAATACTTGGGAGCCAGACAACAGCTTTCAAGTTGGGGGAGGAGGAGAATGAGGCAAGTTAAAATCTGTTCCAGGAAAGTAAAAACAGAGATGAAGGAGTTCTCAGAAACATAACAGAGGTGATCAAATTTCATCCTTTGACTGAATCATTCTTTTATCAGCACTTTAAAAAAAATCAAGAAAAACTTTTGAAGTTGAAAATGTGACTATAAAGGAGACAAAAACCACTTTTTTCAATGCCATGGCTGCTTTTAATCACTTTTGTACACAGTACAAATTTAGATTTAATCATGTAACTAATAGTCCTTACAGAATGAAAGCTGTGCATTGTGATAACTCTCTCCACAAAATGAGCAGAAAGATTTGACTGCTGTTCATTGTCACACATATCTCAACAAAATCTCATGGGTAATTTTAACCTGCTTCGTTAGGTATTGCCTCTAAAGCAATTCTTAGTGAAATCAGCTACAGTAATATCAGAAAAACAAGAGCCACACTGTCTGTAAACAAGCTCTCACTCATATACAAGGAAATCCTTGTGTATTGCTCTATCATGACACTGATTTAACAGTATAATAGCTTAACTCATTGCTAACATAAACCAGATGTGACTATACAAGAAAACCATACTCCCATTTCAACTGTACATTGCTTATTCATTTAGTGATATTTGCATTATTTCCTCATTCACTTTTTGTCCTACATGGCAAAAAGAAGAGCAGCACTGCTACTAAAAACTTCAATGTGCCTCTTCTAGTCAGACAGCAATTAAGGTGAATTTGAACTAACTTTGTAAGCAATGTTTAGTATCTTAAGCACATAAAATAAGAATAAATTACAGTAAATCTGAATCACAATCTATTTAAGAGCTTTTACACCAGGTGAGCAATGTCTGCTTTTCTAAAGAAATAAAAATTACCTGACCTCAAGTGGTATTAACTAAAAACTACAGCCACAGTCAAAATGAGCTGACTATACAATTTTAAGCTGTGAGAGAGCTTTAGCCACTTATTTTCCCTATGTTAAAACAAACAAAAAAACTCACAAACAAAACAACCACCAAAACCCCCACATACAATCAATTTTTTTAAAAGTCCAGGATTCATCTGAAAGGAAAGCTTCACTTTTAGGTGAAGTCAAAAGCATTCAAATCTCTCTGATTTTATAACTACAAAGACATGGTATGTTG
Source organism: Psilopogon haemacephalus (assembly GCA_013396835.1). Lineage (NCBI taxonomy): Eukaryota > Metazoa > Chordata > Aves > Piciformes > Megalaimidae > Psilopogon > Psilopogon haemacephalus. Next base: position 32,886 of record VWZI01011903.1, on the reverse strand, counting down.
AAGACATTTCTCAACACCCAATGGTGATACACATTAAATGTTAAGGGCTAGAATTCTTAACACTGATAGAGACACATATGGAATGCACCAAGGAGTATGAATGAACAGCCAGTATACATCCAGGGACATTTGTATAGATTCCTCTGCTGTTCCACATTTGCATAAACTGTGTGGAAATGCAACAAATATTTAGGTCATTAGGACTGTTGGTACTACAAGATAATTGCCTGCATATTTTTTGCAATTGACCATCAAGTGCATAAAAAACGGTAGATGTACACTGATGAGCAAGGGAAACAAAATCCCAGGTTTTCCTGTTAAAGAGGCTCCAAACAACCTTACACTGAAGAATGAGACCTTGGCACTACAGTAAAGCCTTTACAAGAAGAAATTGGTCCACTATTGTGGAAGCTATCCAGCCATAGAAGGTTGTCTTGGACAAACTGTTCCTCTGCCACCAAGGAATTTCGCCTCCAACAGACTGTTTCACTACTCCCTTTTCTTTGTATTCAAGGACCCATGCAGTTCAGACACTGCTGGGTGCCTACACCTGTGCCAACTCGTCACTTCATGACTGAGCCTGCACAAAGGTGAAGCAGCAGTCACAAGGAACACTGGGGGTGCTCACCATTTCACAACTACCACAGCAAGATGCACAGGTACCCCAAGAATGAGTCAGCTAAACTGGTTCTCAACATGCCTGCACCATCACAAGAGCAGTGTGTGACCTGCTCTGCTATGGGAACACTTCTACCAACCACCCCCTATCAGGGAATAAAGAGAAATTGAGAAAGAAGACAGCACCATGAACTGTCAGTGTGCACCCACCACCAATAAGACATTGACAGCATGGGACACCACTGGAACTGAGAGCAGTAATACTTTTCTCCTCTTACATCATTTTTCTCTCTCACACACTCTTTCTGGCACATACTAGATAATTGCCTTGCCTACCTTATGAACCACTGTATGATCAAATTGATCTACATAAACTTGTAATCAATAACTTGCCAATGGTTCTAGCCATTTCAGTGTCCGTTTGTCTCACTGTTTAGGTATCACTAAAAAGCCTTCTGCAAACTCTTCCTCTGAAGTTAGGTATCAAGATAAGACTTTTTGAAAATTGTGAGATATCCACAGCTGAAATAGTATATGCAACTCCCAAGTCATCTTCCCTGGCATGACAATATAGGCAGGGAAGAAAGAAAATAAAAGCAAAACAAAGAAAAAGAGAGGAAACCTGTTTAGAATAGCTTTTGTATGTAAAGAAGTTGCATGAAGCAAGATCTTCAGTGAAGGAAAGATAAAACTGGGGAGTGACAAAATTCTTAAAATGCACTAAACCTATCCCATCAGTGCTGGAGAAGACAAGTAAGGGACAATGATCTGCTGCCTCTTTCAGTGTTAAGAACAACAGGACATTACATGAAAACAACAGATGTCAAAACCAAGTCAACAACTAGGAGAAGTCCTTTGATAGCATAGTCATGCAAGAAACAGATTAATTACAAAGCTCCTTGCTACTACATATAGCTGTGGANGATTAACAACAAAAATATTAAGGCCTACTAAGTTATACCATGCACACATATGCAAAGTAAAAGAAGTGATGGGGACCCCAAATATACATTCACATAACCCTATACCACATCTGGCTCAACATATATTCTGGCTACAGCTTATGTGTCAGAAACATGGGACCTAATTATTCATTTGGCTACTGCTATTTATGCTATTGCTGTCAAGACATAGGAACAGACTCCATTTTTTGACTCCACATAGTCAACCTTGAGAATATCATGACTAAGAAAGAAAGCCCAAGGAAATAAAATACTGCTCTATTTTCTGTAGATTTTGAACAAGCACTTTTTGTCCCCTACATGCCAGGGATGTACAACTTGATTTCTGTCCATATCATTCAATATGCCAAAACTCAAATATTTTCAGAAAAGAAAACCAAAGGAATTAGTAAAACAATATTTTTTATAAATAATCAGAACTGGTAAATAAACACAAAATGTGGTAGGAATAAGATACAAGGAAGATTTTTTAAAGACGCACTCAGTGCAAATTAGGCTAAAAATTAGTCAGTTAAGAGCTGAACATGAAATAAACACTAAAATGCAAGAGAAAATTAAATACCTTTTCAAGTCAAATAACTGTTTACCCATGTATTCATTACTATCTTATATATTTTTTTACAGTACTTGGCATAAGAAAACATTCAATTTTTTTTTAAAAAGCTACAACCTCTTTGCCCTATTCTGGCAGAGTAGTTATAATTTACACTGAGATCACTATAGAAAGCATTCTGCTTCTCTGAATTTGTCCCAGGACTACGAAACACATGTGGGGTTGGAGCGGGACAAAAATTACTGATCCTCAACACAATTTATAAACAGTTTTTGTGTATTCTCACAAATCTCTCAGCCCAAAAAGGAAGAGATGTCACATGGCCCACTGACCTTCATAAGCTATTTTTAGAGTAAGTATCCATACGTGCACCAGTAAACCACACTGTATTTAAGCACCCAAATATAATATAGCAAGTTATTTCTTTCTGAAAAGGCCAAATGCACATACATTGCCTTTTCATTTAAAAAAAGAAATCTTAGTTTTTAAGAAATACTTTTAATAAATATTCTTGCTTTATTCTTCAGAACAAACACTATGTAAAAATACAAAACAAAAATAACATGACCCTCATCTTACATCTCTTCAATGCATTCAGTTCTCACTCCTCCTTTCACTATAGTGGAAACTCTTTTCATTCCTCCTATGCTGCAAAACTCTTTCCAACTACTAGAGCGACAGCAAGTCCATCTGTCCTCTTGCTCTTAAGAAAGGAGAGCAAGCTGGCTGGCACAAAGCAGAGGACAGCAGATTGGCAGCTGACCTGTGGCTCTACAAAAATCAAGTGATTCCCCAGAAAAGGGGGCTACACAGATGCAGATTCTAGTGCTTTCCCCAGGGATCTTCAAGTTTTTCTGCATGAGAGGAAAGGAAAAGAGAACAGATGTCTCCAAAGTTTGTACATGCCAGCATCTGAATCAGACAATATCATACACCAGAAATACAAAACTAATCACTGAAGTGCAGCTTCTTCTGATCCGCCTTTTTAAAACATGGACAATTTTATACAACAAACTGATGTTCTGCAGTAACAAGAGCCATGAACATCAACTGGCTTCAATGTTCAAAAAAAATAGAGAAATGGAGTTATACATGAAGATATAAACACAAAACCAACTTTTCTACTGCCATCACAGGTGAGATTACTGTCAGCAAAATTCAGGACAGAGTTAATTGAACTAACAATTTCAGCCTTCCTCTTATGATTCACTCCATCAGACAAAAGAAATTGCAAAGAAAGATCACCTCTTAAACCTTTATTGCCCACAGAAAATTCAGGCTTCAGAAACTAAGCAAATTCTTTTAGTGTCTGCAACTGAAAATAGGTATTCTGAATACATCATAACATTTCATTATACCACTGCATTTGTTCCAAGTCAATTTATCGTTCCTTCAAGCAGCAAGAAAGGTAAAAATAGACTCTTCAAGTCATGAGTCTAATTAAAGGCAATTATAGTAAATGTTTAATTTCAGTCACAGTTAACCACTTATCCAATTTATTCCACCAACCCAACAAACGCATCTGTTAGCAAGTGCATTTGATCCAATTACTTCCTGATGCTACAAAAGTAGTGATCAATATAGAATACACAGTGGGTGAGAATGACCAAAACACCTCTAATACCTGGTTGTTTGCCCCACACCCAACTCTCAACAATTGATTTGGCCTTGTAAGTGGGCAGTGGAGTCTCTTCTTCATCTTTCTTTTCTTTGTCATTTTGTTCTTCTTTCTTTGATGCAGTTTGGCATTCAGTGCTATCATCTAAAGTAAAAAATGGAAAACAAACAAAGAAGAGCAGTTAAGATAATTACTCCTTTTATTCAGTTTTAGATTGAAAATATAAAGGTGAAATGCCCAGTTTAGAGCAATAGTGTCTGTCAATACAGGACTGTATTTTACATTAACTGTCACAGGTGCTAGGTGTCATGTTACATTTTGCAAGAGTGATCTTATAATCCAAATGTCATTGCTGTAACCTCCTAGAAGAATGAACATTTAATATCACAAAGGATGCACTGTAAATCAGAATTAGCCCCCAGTCATCCTTATTTCTGTAGTATTTACTTGGTTTTGTATTCCATTTCCACCATAGAGAGATTTTTTTTTTTAATAGCAATTCCTTTCATTTAAAAAATCAAGGAGAGCTATATACTGGCATTTACACTAATTTTATGCAGCAGTATTTCAACATTTGTAACATATCCAGAATCTTAGTAATTACTGGCAAGTAATGAAAATAATACCACCACTTTCAGCACAAGAAGCAAAACAGCATTTGCAGTCCTTTTCAGGTTACCTTCATAAAGCCAGAACACAGATATCAAGTCACTTCTCTGTGTAATCAAAGGCATCAAAGTCCCAATTTTCTAAACTCAGTAGAACTAAACAGCTGGAAGTCTCTCCTATTCATATAGGGAATATTTCCAGTCAGTTCAACGCACAGGATTGCCTTACAATTAAGGGCCGCATTAGCAACTCCTTTCCTCACTTCTAAAAATATCCACAAAAATTTCTCAAGTCCAGCATTTGAAACTTATCCATGAAGAACTTAGCTCCAGACATTTTCACAAGGCTCTTAAAAATGACTGGTCCACAGTTCCTACATGCCCATCTAGTCTACAGAGACTCCCCACCAAAATCTCACAGCCACAAGGCAGGACAGCACTAGAACTTTGTTCTCCTATCTCAGGCTCCAAACCCAAAGCAAGAAGTTTACAGGTGCAGCCAGCCACAGCACATCTGATTGTAGCCCACCTGAGACTCAGCATTACTCCCCTTGGAGATCAAAAGCTCTCATTACTTCAGAAAATATAAAATACACCTATCATGATGTACAAAAACATTCAATTATTCTTTCCATTCGGCCTGAAAAAGAAAACGCAAAATTTTGTAACTAGACATGCAACTACCTCCTATGTTAAACCATAGACAATAGCACCTCCTAAACCAAGATTTTTAAAGGTGTTTTAATTACACAAGTTTTTAATTAAAGCCAGTGACTTCTAACCTGTAGAAACAGTGCTCAGGAAATGGTAGATGAGACTTGTGTAAAGCACCTGACACTGTCTCACATGACATCCTGGTCACTAAATTGAAAAGACTGGACTCGATGGGTGGATATCCACCAGGATAAGGAACTGGATAGATGGCAACACTCAGAGAGTTGCATTTGATGTCTCAGTGTCCAAATGGAGACCAGTGGCAAGTGGTGTCCATCAAGTATTGATACTGGGACCGGTGCTGTTTAACACCTTTTTCAGTGCTATGGACAGCGAGATGAGAGTGCACCCTCAGCAGGTTTGCAGATGACACCAAGCTGTATGGTCCAGTTGATAAACTGAAAGGGATGGATGCTATCAAGACTGACTTGGACAGGCTTGAGAGGTGGGCCCATGCCAACTTCACAAAACTTAACAAGATCAAATGCAAGGTTCTACACCTGGGTTGGGGCAATCCCCAAAACAAATACAGGCTGGGAGAAGAGTGGCTTGACAGCAGTCTGGAAGAGAAGGACTTGGAGGTGTCAGCTGACGAAAACCTCAGCATGAGCCATCACCATGCACTTGCAGCTCAGAAGGCCAACCATTTCTTGGGCTGCATCCAAAGAAGTGTAACCAGCAGGACAAGGGAAGTGACTTCTCCACCTTACCTCTGATCTCTTGAGACCCTACCCAGACTACTGTACCCAGTTCTGGTGCCCCCAGCATAAGAACGACATCAAACTGCTGGAGTGGGTGCAGAAGATGGACATAAAGATGATCAGAGTGTTTGAGACCTCTCCTATAGGGACAGGCTAAGAGAGCTAGGGCTCTTCAGCTTGGAGAAAAGGCAGCTCTATGGAGACCTTACAGCTGAAAGGTGCTACAAGAAAGCTGGGGAGGGACTTTTTACAAGGGTTTGCTGTGATAAGACAGAATGGATTGATGCTTGTGGAAGAGAGATTTATACTGGACATTAGAAAGAAATTCTTTACAGTAAGAGTAGTGACACACTGGAATAGGTTCCCCAGGGAGGTCATGGATGCTCCCTCTCAGGAGGTGTTCAACACTAGGATGGATGATGCCTTAGCAGTCTCTTCTAGTGGAGTGTCACTACCAATGCCAGGGAGGCTGGAACTAGATGATCTCCAAGATCCCTCCTAACACCAACCATTCTATGAATGAGTACAGTATTCATTCTATGAAGGAGAACAGTAAAGAAGGGAAAATAACTGCAGCACGCACATTGCAGTTGAAATTGTGTGCTAGGAAAGGAACAGCAAAGTTGCTTGAGAAAAGCAAAAAGGAGTTCGGACAGTACAGCAGTCATCAGCACAACAACACACATCCAAATTCTGACTGAATCCAGGCATTTCTATTCCAAGGCACAAGCAAATACTACTAAAGGCACAGGTTCCATTATAAAAGTTAAATCAGTGACTAAAGACCCTGTTTAGACTCAATAGTTCAGAATATTCCCACAGTAACACCATAATCTCACTGCTTCTCCACTCACCCACACATCTAGAGGCTCACTCTACAGGGTCTGTGATTTTAGTTAGTGAGTAGAAAGGTGTTAGCGTTGTGCCAAGACACTGCATTTCAAAGGCAGCTGTAAGAAAACTTGTTATATTTTTTAACAAATCCTTGGCAAAGGGCTACAAATTCAATTATTTTGCCCAGCTCCTTACTACAAATCAAGAAGGTTCCAAGTCCAGGTGGGAATTAAGCTTTATACTGCATAAAAACACACAAATCCACAAGAAGGACTCTTGTGGATTTGTGGGGTAATGAGAAAAGAAGAGGTACTGATACCAGTGCCAGCTGGCAGGTGCAAGATGGCCAGCAGCAGCAGTTAGAGGAGAGAAAGACAGAGATAAGGACAGTCAATCAGCTGTGGTCCTTTTCATCCAACCAAGACAGGGATATCTGTACCCTCAATATAGATATTAACTTTTGCTGCACTTTTGTTACATTAGAGCTATTGCAAAGGTTCGTGACTCCAACTGCATCAGATACTACACAGGATTTATTAACCTGAGATCATCTTGTGGTCAGTGACTAACGCTGACAATCCCACACCTGTTGTATCTCTCTCTTTGAACAATTAAGCCATTTATTTGTTTCAGCTTTCTGAAGCTGTATCAGTGCAAGTCCTTACTGGTGCACTGGAAAAAGAGAGGCAAATGTTCATTTTGCCAAACAGTTCCCATAAGAGTCCTAGACTCTGAAAAAAAGGAGACATTGACAGGTAGTGAAAATCAACATGGTTACAACTGTGTAACATTTTCCTGAAATAACTTTCTCTTTCTCAAACTTTCTGGTTTACAACCTTAAGTCTCCAAGCTGAGGCAGATAAGCCAGTCAAAAGTGAACAATCGAAGTAGGCATCCCCAGTTAAAATCTAACCCTCAAATCAAAGTGCAGTGGCTTACCATATGTGCTCCTATTCTACCTAATCCCATATGAACAGAAAGTAAAAAGGAAGCAACTAAAGGTGGAACTTACATGTTACATTCAATGAAGAAAATAACTGACATCACATAACTTCCAGCAGCTGTTCCAGTATGATCTTGTACTGCTCTTAAATGCCAATGAAGAATCCCTCAGTAGAACAGTTGGAACAGTTTCCCAACAGATGTTCTCATTCACAAGGAAAAACCTTGAGCAGCGTGCTCTAGGCAAAGACTGCATTTTATGACAACTCTAAAATAGTATTTGGTAGTCCCAGGTCTAGGAAATATTTCAGATGTGATACACAATAATAACATCAAAGAGTTTTTATTTTACCTATATACGTGCACTTCAGCTGATAGCTCTTTGTGCAGGAAGGATCCATGCCTAGCATTTGCAAGCCACATTTTCACAGCCTTCTAGGTGTAGGAGTCCAGAGAACAGAAGATTCTTACTTCCTAATCAGAAACAAAGTTTCTTTTCTTCCCTAGAATACTTTTTTTTTTTTTAATGCATTCTTTCAATTATGTGTTGCATATTAATAAAGCATTTTACACTTACGAAGTCAAATTGTCTGACAGACTGACTACAGACCTTCCCCCTGTCCTGCAGAGAGTACAATAATCCACAACTGAGCACTGAATGATCGAGCCACCAGGTACAGCCAATAAAGCTGGGTTGAGTGAAACAGAAAAGGAGAGAAAAGAGGCACTTCTCATTTTTAAAAAGTTCCTTCCAAAACAAAAAAGAAATGAGGATCTATGCCTGTTTGCCACTATGGTTTGACACATCTGTGGTCTGAACAGTAGCCATCATAACCAAATTCCACATACTGCTTCTATCATAAAGGTTTGGTTTCTGCCAGCCTCTCTGGAATCACTTGTGGCATTATCTGTTCACAGCTGCAACACCAAATGAGGTTTGTGGGTTCAATGGAATCAGGCTGACACAGATCCAACTCTCCTGAAAGTGTGAATCTAAAGAGAAGAGGAAGTCCACAGTGTTTACCAAAGGCAGGACAGAGGCATGAAGCTAACTATTCTATATTTTTGCACCAGAACTTAAAATAGCTAATTGAGACAAATTCCCACCTATATAAAATTTAAGAAATGAAAAACTAAAAATTGAAGAAACTAACCCTCAAAAAAAAAAAAAAAAAAAGACCTGAGTAGTCAATGATTATATGTCTCAAGAATTTACAGTAATGGTTCTCTAACAAAAAATTAGTAAGAATAACATTATTGAATACCTTTTATTATTTTCAGTACATAGCTTCCACTATACAAGATACTAATTTCATCCAGATTTCCTGAGGGCAGCCTGATTATCTTTTAAGTATAAGCCAGGCCTCAAGTGCACCTGTATTTGGACATCACTACTGTCACAGCTGTGTCCTCAGATGATACTTGGAAACATGCAAACACATTCTGCTGAAGGCATTTATCAAATATGTTTCTCTGAAAGTGCCATGAAGAAAAAACAAAGAGGTTATTCCTAATCAAATGTTAGAGGAAAAAATATACACTTTCCACTATCAATATCATGTTCTTCCAGCCTGTCACCACTGCTGCTATCCACTGGAAAAATGAAGTGCCTCTTCTCAGCAGCTCGGTCAACATCAAAAGAGAGCTCAAGCACTAGTGAAGCAGAGGAGTTAAAAAGTCTGGGCATAAATCAAAACTTCTTAAAACAGACTGAATAAAAATACCTATTTATCACCAAATTAGTCAATTTAGCAGCAAGATATGAACACTGAAATTAATATTTATATACTGCTTTTACATTAAAAGTACTGGGGTTTATAGAAATCCATTTCTTTCCCCACTTTCCTTGAAATACATTTGTAGGTCCTTTATGCAAAAAAAAGGCAACTACCAACTAAACAGACTGAAACACTCTGGACTTTAATTTTATTAAATTAATTTTAAGCTGCAAATTCAGAGGTCCAAATTGACCACCAACTTTTCTGGTGCCATGACTCAAAAAAGCCTAATGGAATGAAATACAGTCTGATCAGCACTGAACAAAAATAGCCTTAATTAGCATTTTCTTCTCAAAGCTCAAGTCTAGTAACCAAGATGGTTGTATTTTGCCATTCCATTAGGCCAGCACAAAGGCAGCTATGAAGGCTAGTTTCACTCCAAGAGAATTCATACACAAATTTTAAGAGTTAAGAGATGCAAAAATCTGTATTTAATTTTTTAAATCATTGCAGCTTTTCAAAAAATAAATGTTTTAGATGCACCTATGTAGAATAGCATTGACACTCCAGTCATGAAAACGAATGGATGTGATCTCCGCTAAATAATACCTACATTGAACCCTTCCAGAAGGAAGGCAGAGGGAAATGTATTGTTTTAATTTTTATCTTTGCTACTCATTAGTCAACTCTACCTTAACTGGCAACAAATTAAATTAATTTTCCCCAAGTCAAGTCTATTTGACTCATGACAGTAAGTGGAATATTATCTCCCTGGCTTCATCTTAACCCAGAAACTTTGCCACTTTATTTTATCCATCCATCCTGTTGAGGGGGGCAGCAAGTGAGAAGCTGGGTGGGCAGCTAGCTACAGTCAACACACCACAGTATAGTACTGGAAACAAGTGGCAGTCTTGTTTCAACAAAACAAAACACAAAAGCAAAACAGAATGCCACAGATAAAAACAAGCTACCAAGTCTCATCTGTTGCAGTTAGGGACAGGCGTTCTGAAGAATCTCGCGTTGTAACGGAAAGATAGGAGCCCCTCCTTTTAGCCAATAGCCTTGAGTTAGGACGTAGAAAGACGGATGTGACGTTTTGTATGCTATAGAAAGCACTGCCATGTTTTAATAAACACCATTTTGCCTTTTGCTATCCATCATATTGATGTCTGTAGCGGATGGCCCGAGCAGCCTGGGTTTGGCTGTTCTTGTTCCCCTTGAACCAGGTCGTCACGCCTTCAGAGTAAGGCAACACTCATCACAGCTTGGCCCACTGATATTTTAAGGTAAAATAAACCACTCCTCTCTACAGAAAACACCAGAAATTCCAATGGTTTAAAGTAACAGCATCCTATAGCCTGTAACACTTCACGCCTTTTTGATCTTTCAAAATCGTGAGTACATGGAGCCAGCATTAAAAAAAAAAAAACAAAAAAAAAACCAGCACCACACAACCACCTCTGTATCATTAGAAGTTTCCCACATAGGGAGCTCTATGTGAAGTCACAGGTCATTGACCTCCTTAGCACTTCTGTTTTTCCTCTTTATACTCCTCTCCAGATTTGTTTATCATATAGGTTGCATTTTTCTAGTTGATATTTCAATGATTCCCCTAAAAATAAAAGCCAATTATATTATTACATCTTTCTATAAGCTTTCTCAGAATCACTGAAAGCACTACAGCACCATTCTTGATGCAGATAGAGTGGAGGAACCAACAAGGAGAGATGTACTGCTAGACCTTATATTAACTAATAAAGAGAGACTGGTTGAGGACATTAAGGTCAGGAACAGCCTCAGGGACACTGATCATGACATAGCGGAGTTTAGTATTCTACAGGGTAGAAGCAGACCAGCAAGTAGAATCACAACCCTGGACTTCAACGGAGCTAAATTTGTGCTCTTCAGAGACATGTTTGCAGAAATCCCATGGGCTAAGGCTCTAGAGAGTAAAGGAGTCCAAGAAAGTTGATTAATTTTTTAAGACCACTTCTTTCAAGCCCAAGCTAGGTGTGTTCCCCAGAATAAAAAATCGGGTAGAAGTGCTAGGAGACCTGCATGACTGAGCAAGGAACTCCTGAAGGAAATCTCAGAGAAGAAAGAAACTTATAATTCATGGAAGAAGAGATCTGTCACTTGGGAGAACTACAGAGAAGTTGTCAGGGCATGTAGGAAGCCAGCAAGGAAGGTCAAAGCCCTCTTGGAACTGAAGCTGGCAAGGGAAGTTAAAGAGAACAAGAAGAACAGACAGTGAGGTAGATTAGGAACTGGTTACAAGATCAAAAGAGTGGTGATCAATGGTGCCAAGTGCAGCTGGAGAGCTGTAACTAGTGGTGTCTCCCAGGGATCAGTGCTGGGTCTGATGCTGTTCAACATCTTCATCAATGACACTGATGAGAGGACAGACAGAGTCTGTCCAGCAAGTTTGCTGATGACACCAAACTGGGAGGCTTGGCTGATACACCTGAAAGCTGGGAGGTCATCCAGAGAGACTTGGACAGACTGGAGAGCTGGGCACAGAAGAACTAAATGAGGTTCAACAAGGACAAATGCAGAGTCCTGCACCTGGGAAGGAATAATAAACTGCACCAGTACAGGTTGGGAGGTGACCTGCTGGAGAGCAGCCCTGTGGAGAGGGAGCTGGGAGTGATGGTGGATAACAAGTTATCCATGGGACATAAATGTGCCCTTGTGGCCAAGAGGGCCAATAGGATCCTGGAGTGTATCAAGAAGAATGTGTTGTCCAGCAGATCAAGAGAGGTTCTCCTCCCCCTTTACTCTGCCCTGCTGAGACCCCATCTTGAATACTGCGCTCAGTTTTGGGCTCCCCAGTTCAAGAGGGACACGGATCTGATGGAGAGAGTCTAGTGGGGAGCTACAAGGATCATTAGGAGACTGATGCACTGCCTGATGAGGAGAGGCTGAGGGACCTGGGGCTTTGTAGTCTGGAGAAGCGATAACTGAGAGGGGAGCTAACACATGTTTATAAATATGTGAGGGCTGGGTGTCAGGAGCAGGGGGGACAGGCTCTTCTCACTTGCTACCTGTGATAGGACAAGTAGCAATGGATGGAAGTTGCAGCACAGGAGGTTCCACCTCAACACAAGGGGGAACTTCTTTACTGTAAGGGTGACAGAGAATTGGAACAGGCACAATCCAGAAGGGCTGGGGAGTCTCCTTCTCTTGAGACTTTCAAGGTCCATCTGGATGCATTCCTCTGTGACCTGAGCTAGATTGTATGGTCCTGCTCTGGCAGGGGGTTTGGACTCAATGACCCTTTGGGTCCCTTCCAACCCCTGACATCCTGTGATCAACTGACAAAAAAAAAAAAATTCTCTGTGTTATAAAGATATTGGAAGAACAGTCTTCTGTCAAAAAACAGCACAGTTACAACTTCAAAAACAATGGTGCCCAGTGATAGGACAAGGAATAATGGGTACAAGCTAGGACACAGGAGGTTCCACCTCAACACGAGGAGAGACTCTTTTACAGTGAGGGTAGTGGAGTACTGGAAGAAGCTGTCCAGAGAGTTGTGGAGTCTCTTTCTCTGGAGACTTTCAAAACCTGCCTGGATACATTCTTGTGAGGCCTGCCCCAGGTGATCCTACTTTGGCAGAGGAGCTGGACTTAATCTCTTAAGTTCCCTTCCAATTCCTAACATTCTGTGATTCTGTGGTTCTTGTTAATGGATGTCTGGCACAAGAAAAAGAAATTGCATCAATTTCATTTGCAAGGCATGTATTTAATATATCATCTTTATTATTATTACAAGTGTTTGCTATCTTTCTGCTATGTGAAAGCAGAGTGTCGAATCATTATACCACCACCATCTTCACACCTCTGTCATGAGCTGTCAGTGAATGTGAAAGCTTCACCACAGTTCTTTCAGGGGAAGACCCTTCTCTTCTCTGCATAAAGTTTATGACAAATTTTAGTAATCTACATGAACTTAACCAATCATAAGAAAAAATACTACACTACCTCTATTTCACAAGCAGCTGTAGTAGCCTTTCTGGTAAGATCAGCTGTATTTTTCTCCAGTGTGAACATTAACATTCAAAATGGCCAGCAGCAGAAACAGGACCAAATGAAGTTTTCTGACTCTGAAATGGTTATAGAATCACCAAAATCATTGAGGTTGGAAATTACCTTTAAGATCAAGTCCAACCATAACTCAACTACCATGACCACTAAAACAGATCCTGAAGTGCCACATCTACATGCTTCTTGGACACATCCAAGGATGGCAACTCCACCACCTCCAAGAGCAACCTGTTCCAATGCCTCAACCTCTCTCAGTAATGAAATTTTTCCAAATGTCCAAATTAACCTCCCCTGGCACAACTTAAACCCATTTCCTCTCATCTTCTCGCTAGTTACTTGGGAGAAGGGACCAACACCACTAGTAAGAACATAGCCACTCATGACCTAAACTACTTTTTATAGCTTCTTTCCTGTAAAAATAACTTCTAGTCAAAAATACTTCCCTCTCTACCCACAATTTTTAAAGACTTTTTTTTTTTTGTACCTATGATTTATCTCTGCAAGGAATTGAGCATTACTGGTTTGAAATGTCATGTCTCTACAACAGTACACAAAGTAACAGAACTTCATTACTACCAAAGATAGCATTTCCACCTTTCTCCTAGACATGACCTCACTTATTTGGAGTCAAATACATTACTGAAAAAAAATAATCTGACCATCTGGGGAGTCCATTTTAGGTAAGTTTAATTTCCTCTTCAATAAGAAGTCAAAAGAGCACCAAAACTAGAAAAAGGAAAAAAGGCAAGAGCAGAATTGCTCCATTTTGGCATAGCACACCACAAAACAAAATACACATCCACCAAAGTAACCTCTCTAAATAGATGTATTACTCTGTGGTTGAACTGCTCTCAGGTACTATGATGGTTAAGGGGTTGTTCCCCTCTCTGAGATTCAGCAGCCTAGCTCAGACTGCTGGAAGTAAAATGAATCTACATTTACAGCGTAGCATAGTATTTACAAGCATATATAGACAACACTTAGAATTATATACAAGTTAGAAATAACACAGAAATTCAAAATCCCTCCCAAGCAGCGAAACTGCTCAGGAGGGTTCCCGCTAACTCCCCTTTCTTCTTCCCACTCCTTGTTATCTCAGAAAATAAACAAAATAAACCCTTGTTTGAAAGCTTATGAGATTAATTCAGAGATAAGCAGGAGTGAGATGCCAGAGATTATAAAGGGGTTAGAAGGAAATTATTAGATCAAGTTACATAGGTTTCATGCAGACGAGTGAAGGCAGGATGCAGCTGGGCACACAGACCAAAGATGCAGTGAGAGATTTTGTTTACATTTTGACTATTTATGTCCCTCAGCAGAAGGAACAAGTAATACAGCCACCAATATTATTTTCTTTTCACAGCCAATTATCTAATTTTTCTCATTAAAACATTCTAATTATCCTCAAATCAGCACAGGTACACTGGAGAAAAGAAAAAAAAAAGGGGGGGGGAAGCAGAACCAAACCCCTACATTCTCGGTGAGATTGGAGACAATTTTTAGATGACCTTTAATTAACTTAGGAAGACTGTAAACAAAATTAGAAATAGCAGTATCTGCTTTAGTCCATTCCCTCAGTCCACTTCCTTCAAACAAACACACCAAGCACACCAAACAAAAGGACACTGCCAAGCTTCTCTCATGACAACATATCCAGTTATGAAGTTTAATTTCAAAAGGCTGGAACAGATTTAAGCCTTCATTTGAAGGCTTAAACATTAGCCTTCTGTGCACTTTAAAGAGATCAGTTCCAACTGTACCTAGTTCAAAACATAAGACCTGCAAATAGTATAGACAAGTGATGATAAACAATATGAAATTTCATTTTCATTATGAAAGAACAAATGAACAAAGAAAAACCAAAATAATTCAAAATCAATACCTTTTCTTGGAGGTAGTTCACCACTCTGCATTAATTCTGCTCCAGGATATACAATCTCCCCATCTTTTACCATTTCATTCCACAAGCCACATAGTCCATCTCTTGTAAAAGCAAGCTGTTAAAAACAATGTTATATATAGTCACACATAACAATTTTCTCTCAAGCCAACTCAAGATGGCATTTAAAATACATCAAATTTTATATTTTGTCCCTGAAGAAAGAAGACACAAGCTTTGCTTGTGTATGATAGGGATTTCAAGATCTCCAGTTCTCAAGATATGTTATTTTCAAACTAGAAGTGCAAAACAGTAGTTTTTAGATAGGATCAAATACAGCAAGATAATCTTTCAGTGCAAAATTCTGATCCAAAACTATCCATACATTCAATAAGACATCATGCAATAATCAGGAGTGCATAGGGTGTCCTTTTTGTCCTTCAGGAAGAACTCCTCAAGTCAGTCGAGCTGTATCAAGTCACCAAACAGAGAAGTACTAAGAAAATCAATGAAGTCCCTTCTCCAAATCAGCAATTTAGCAGCTGGGCACTCAGGTAGAACACATGACATCAAGGCACAGACTCATAAGAATATTTAATCAGTTTAAACTGGTCCTGCTGTGCAAAGCATCTCTCACAGCCGTCTCTCTTTCTTCCAGCTGCTATAATGCCTCCTCTTGCATTCAGAGTAACACGTGTGTGATCATCTGCTGAACCAGATTATGGAACAGACCAAGACTAAAACCAGCTGCACCTGTGGGAACAGCAAGGCACCAACTCAGCCTCAGCCCAGGTCAGCTTCCAAGTGAATTATATCTCCCATGAAGAATCCTAGCAATCAGAATAACCTGTCTTCTAGTGTTGTTCTCTACTTTATAGAATGCTGCAAAACAGGTGTCAACCTCCCAAGTGAATTCCATAATAACCAGGGTATGATTTATAACTGTATAGCATAAGGGAGGAGGAGTACACTGAAAATCTGAACACCTTCAGCATATCAATGTGGGGCAATGGAGACTGAAAAAAAAAAAAAAAAAAAAACTACTGAAGCTTATTCAGAAGCATCTTTGTTTTATGTAACTGGTATTCAAATCCAAAGTCCCTTAAATGAGGAGCAATTCAAAGATGCTGCTTGCACAAGTGCTGTAAAATATTTATCATCATACACAGACGTTAGTTTATACTTTATACATTTCCTAAAGACATTTTAAGGATTAAAGATTACAGTTTTTAAGAGCTACAACTACCAGCAAGACAGTCATTTGCTGATCTGGCTAATATCAGTTAACATGAAGAATTAAGGGCAAGTTGCATGTTTTGCCACCACTGTAACACACTTGATTACCATAGTAGTTTCACTATTTCATATTGCATGTTTCACAAATTCACTCCAACATGTATTAATTATTTTAAGCACTTTTCTTCCATACCACATATAAGCTGACACACTGTATGGGTCACTTTATTTCCTGTTCTCAGGGAGATAAGGGGGAAAAAGAATCACACATTGTGAGCTAAACATTTTTTAACTGATCTGTGATATACCAACTGTGTAGCACCAGAATTACACTGATCACACTTTGTATGTCCCTGCTCTTCAGAGCTTTTGCAAAGATACTGTGTTCTTGCCCAAAGCTTCACATCTGGCTTAATTTTTTGAAAATTAAAATAGTCTGCAGTTAAGTTGCATTTTAACAAGGATAAAGAATTCAAACATTTCCTATAGATTGAGAACAATGCAAGAAATTCAACCAATAAGTATTTTTAAAACAAAGGATGTTCACTTTTTCCTTCAGCAGATGCTATCATCTTTAACAGGGTACTTCATTTTTCACATTTTTTTTCTTGCAAAAATACCTACATATACCCATTTCAAACTTTTTTGTTCATATGTGAGAGAAATAAAATAAATAAACATTCACCTGTTGAATACTATATTAAAATACAAGCTTGTAAAATGGTAACTGAGGCAACCCTCCATATGGGTTGCTCAATAAATTAAGTTTTTCACAAAGTTAAGACTTTTGACTGATAAACTGTCTGTTCATACACTTCGTTTTACGTTCTCAGATCACCTTGGTATGGAAAATTATTCTCCCTATCCATAAGCTTACAATATAAAGGCCTATATGCTTTTAATTCAAAGTACTTCATAATGCAGTATTGTCCTATTCCATAAAACTTACTACTTTTGTAAACATTGCTGTCAAGTAGAACAAAGAATTGTTTTCTCCAGTTTAACTTCTAATCCTTTCACATGGCACACAAGTTCACCCAAACCTGCCAAGCACCTAAAACCTTGAAATGTAAACAAAATTTCTTCTACCTTGGGTTTGGCATTCAAATTCTTATCTTTGTCAAAGTACTTCTCTTGGGACGTTGCCTAAAGATAGAGCAACCATGAAGATCAGAAAGCTCCCCGCCTCCTCATGTGAAAGCTTGCACCATAAGCAGTCTTCAGATAAACAATTTCATTCAGGTTGCAGCTTGCGTTTTGTCAGTGGTATATGTGCCAGGGGAAGGGTAAAAGGGTACATAAAAGGACACTGGACTTTTTCTGTAGCCATAAACAAACCAATCAACTGAAAGGACAATTAAGAAGCAGTATTTGCAACCAACTCATCCAGCGCAACGGAGGGCAGCTCAATTCCAACTGTTCACTATTAAGCTACTCAACATTCAGCAGACATATGAAACAGCAAATTGCCACAATGACAGCCAAAAGTAGAAAAAAAATCCAAGTTTTTAAGTGATAAAATTACTTGCATAATTTATTTTCATGATACAAAAATTCTATAACCATAGTAGAAGCTTCACAACTCCCTTCAGAGTAATATTTCACTTAAACAGCAGAAACAGGGAGGTGTGGCAAGTATGCCAGAGGGTCACACTGTGACCCAGTGAGATGCTGACAGGCTGGAGAAATGGGCTGAAAAGAAACTCACAAAGTTCAGCAAGAGAGAGTGCAAAGCACTGCACAGGGGGAGGAACAACCCCAGACACCAGTACATGCTGAATGCTACCCAGCTGAAAAGTAGCTCTGCAAAAAAGAACCTGAAGATCCTGGTGGGCACTGAGCTGAATGTGTCAGCAACATGCCCTCGCCGTGAAGGCTAAAGGGCATCCTGAGCTGCACTAGAAGTGTCGCCAGCAGGTGAAGTGAGGTCATGCTTGCCCTCCATTCAGCACTGGGAAGGCCACAAATGGAATACTAGGTCCAGATTTGCACTTCCCAGTAAAAAAAAAAGATATGGATGTCCTGGAGAGAGTTCAATGAAGGGCCACAAAGATGAGTATGGGACTGGAATGTCTCTCCTGTGAGCAAAGTGAGAGACAGCTGGGACTGTTCAGCCTCAAGAAGGGAAGGCTCAGAAGGGAAGTTCATGAGTGTATATCTGAGGGGAAGGTGTAAAGAAGATTCAGCCAGGCTTTTATCAGTGGGCACACCCTGAAACACACGAGATTCCCGCTGAACAACAGGAAACAGTTTTTCACTGTAAGGGTGACCAAGCACCGGCACAGGTTGTCCAGGGCAGTTGTAGTGTCTCCATACTTGGGAGACATAGAAAAGACATTTGGACCTGGGCCTGGCCAGCTGGCTTTAGAAGACCCTGCTTGGGCCGGAGAATTGAACTAGATGACCTCCAGAGACTCCTTACAATCTCAGCCATTTGAGATTCCATGAAACCAGCAGCTGAAGGCAATGGTATGGTGGAAAAGTCAAATATCTGCTTTGACTACACAATTCTGCTTTTCTTTCTTTCCGCAGTGAGTATCCTAGCCAGCACAAGCACACAGTCCTTTCTCCTTTTGCACTCATCAATACTTCTTGCATCCAGTCACTTGAAAGGAGTCTATCAACACAAGCACGTGCTGAGACAGGAGAACTAGAACTTTGTTCAGAATAAATTTGGCAAACATATCTTTTTCATTAAAAAGTATGACTCTTCAAAAATACATCACTGCTCTCACACAATGTTTTAAAGAAAGTTCACAAGGCAATCAATAGTACAGTGTCTTCATCATTTATGACTTCAAAGTGAACTTCTACTGTACTGTAAGCTGGGCAGCCCTCTAATCTTCTGCTAGTTTTATCTCTGCAGTTAAACTGTAATTTATTTTGTCTGATACAACAATTAAGTTGAAAGGCTCTGTAGCTGGGTTGCTGTCATATACTGCTGCCATCCTCCAGTAAGTCTGGCAGTGAAATTTCTGTCCATCCCCAACAACTCTAGAATATAAGGCATCTGCATTAACATTTCCTTACATTTCAAGAAAATTAAATCTTGCTAGCATAACTGAGCAAGCTGAAAATTCTCAAAGCATCACTGTAATTTCACTTTTTAAAAGTTATTTTAAGAATAATCAGTAACTGTGACTTTAGAAAAAAGTCAACTGGCTTACTCCATGTGGTATAGCAGACCATGTTCTTGATGTGGTTTCACAATCTTTCTTGCAAGAAGTATAGAAGCCTGCATAGAAGTTAACACAAGCTCAAAAAAAATGAAATGGCACAAAAGTACATGGACTGATTCAGGTAGTACTCCTGATTATGTAACTGCCCTGGAAATTCAAGTGCCTTCATAATGACAAAACATAAATATGGATTTAAAATGTAAGCTACTTAAATAATCTTCACCTCAGAACTGCCAGCGGGGAGAAAGGGAGAGAGAATATATTCTTCCACTCAATTATTTCTGCGTTAGCCATTGGCATTAAAAATATTTCCCTTTAGAAACAGATTATTTTTTTTAACTTTTTTTTCTTCACTGTTGCTGGGCTGAAAAAAATATCATAGAGCAGTCCTTTCCCAAGTCTTTCTGTTGTTTTCACATTTTTTTAATCCATTCAATTTGTATTTCCTTTTTTCATTGTTGTTGCCTCCAGTGCTTCTTTGTCCTAGCTTCCTTGCTTCCCCTCTGAAGCATGCCCTGAAACAACAGCTGCTTACCACACCTATGCAAAGCACAGGGAAACATCATTAGGTGTAAACACACTGCTCTAAAGCTCTGATTGCAACGACAGAGAAGTTCAGTAGCTCCACATGACTTCTCAGATTCCCTAGGATCTGTAGCTAGAAACGTCCCCATAAGAGTCTACTGGCCTTTCATTTCTAGCAAAAGTTAATTAACAATTAATGGTCACATGCAAAGAAAAACTATCCAATTCCCTCTAACTTAGAAGATTGTTCCTCTAACTTCCTCCATCTGCAGAACAATAATTCTGTTTGATCCAGAAACATTTGCAAAAATGTTTAATTTCTCTAACCTACCACTCCACATATGGTCCTCACTACTGCCTCAGGAAATCATTTATTTTGGAGGGATAGGATTACTTCATTTTTAAACTAATTTAAAAAAAAATGAATAAACAAACAATGCTCTACTGCAAATTTCACTTCCTTTAAAAATGCAGGAGTTCTCATTTGCATTTTGCTAGAACTTTCAGGTAGGTTCTTCATTTTTTTATCAGAAACCAAAAACTGAGAAGAAAATGGACAGGAAATCAACAAAATGAAAAAGCAATTTTCACTAACTTCTTTAATAGTGAAGACATCACTTAGTTAAATTATCTTCTTATATGCAAAGATCTAGATGCTAGGAGAGTGGGATCTTCTTGAAAGCCAAAATTCTGCATGTAACTTTGAAGACAAGATTAAAATATTTCAGTCCAATGCAACTTCTAGAGGTAACTGTTTCATTTTAAAAAGCTCCCTCTCATCACCACAGCAAAAGAAGATGACAGCAATAGCCCGCCAACCACAAACTTGATGAAAACTGATTACAATGCATCATATTCCTCTTCTAGAAAGGTCCTACACCTTTCCTAACTGTCACCTGAAGTTTTTTCTTCATTACAGGAAAGTAAGTTTTTCACCTCTAACCCCTGCTATTAAGAAGAATAGTTCTGCACAGGATCCAGAATAAGCAGGCTAATTAAACACCATTCCAACACACACACAGGCATCCCATTAGTTGACAGCGATTCTAGTTTTTCATTATTCAGCCATCACTAATTAAAGTTCTTTGCATAAGGTTCTAAATTAGTAGTGCGGTCCATCTATTGAATCATAATTATTTCAAGCACTGTTTGATTCACCAAACTGAGTATTTAGGATTAAGTAAGCCATTTTCATCTTCTCTTTCATTTGTACATTTTTTTATACTTTATAAAGATTTAAAATATTTTCCTTAGAAAAGGCCATTAAAACATAATCTCCCATTACACAAAGATTTGGCTATAAATGTGATGGTTTCTACTAGTAATAGACATAAATAGGTAGGTGTCTCGAGGTGCACTAATTCAAATCTAAAAAAAAATTTAAAATTAAAATTGGAACTTCAAGTGGCACACCAACCTACCAACTATGTTAAACATGATCCACAAACAAGTGGCCTGCACTAAAACACACCCGGTTTTGAACTTCATAGCATTACTGTATTAATGACAATGTCATACATGTATTATTAATACATGTAGTATGAAAAAATATTACATAATCTACTACTGATACTACCTCAGATTGATCTGAATTATCCTAATTTTTCACTTGTTATAACAGTTAGGAGGGGGTTTCAGATAACACAAAATAGCTTAATTTTGTTCCACCACAAAAATGGGGTTTTAATTAAATGTTTCTCACTGGTCCAATTTTTGTATGATTTACAGCTACTACCCTAAGTTAGTAAGAGGAAATGGAATATTTATGAAGTACACCTGAATCTTTGTAGAGTATTCTAGTTTCCCATAATATTGGCTAGTTTCAGATAAATTAATATAAGCAATAAAATATATTGTTAACATAGAAGTTCCATTAACATTTCACAATACTTCAGTTAATCCCGCAGGCTAGAGGCTCAATGCTGTTACAAAAGGGCTTGTGTATCTGGTAATTCTCTTAAGAACAGCAATAATACGCTACACCACACTGGCTTTCTCTCTTCTACAGTAATATCCCAAAACTGAATAAGAACATTCAAATTTGGCTTGAATGATGCAACAATGATGCACACAGGTGATTAAACACAATCCATGCTAAAATCCATGTATCATTCTTTTCTTATTATATTAATACCACTATACTATAGACTTACTAATGCACACTGTATTTTAATATCCTGTATTACATTATTAATGCAACGTTGTTTTGAGCTAAAACAAGAAAGAATCTGATGATTTTCAGACAGATTTCAAGATTTCACTGTCTTAAATCTGCAGTAATATTATACTCAAGTCTGAAGAGCAAACTCTTCTGGCATAGTAACAAAAGAATGTTTTTTTTAAACTTCACTTCTAATTCTACCTATACTCCTCAAATTTTGCAGCAGCAAAGAACTTCATTTAGAAACAAAAGAAAAATTTAGTTTTAAATACTACTTTATCGATGCATGTCTGCTAAAGTAAGAATTCCCTGACAGAATTCCATTTCTCCAAGGACTTTCACCTACCTGCTCTTGAGACTGCTGCACAGTGAAAAGTTAAAAACCTAACTGCAAAACAAAGAGTTTCAGAGTCTAATTCCAAACAATAATTTGTAGTCAGCTTGATTCATTCACATGAATTAATGTCTTTCTTCAAACCTCTCCTAGATACTATCGTCATCTTTTCAATTCCTGTTGATAGTCTCTGGAACACTAATAAGGTCTTTCTATAGTTAGCTGGTAACAACATTCGCAGTAGGAAACCAGCATATTCACTGCACGCAGAACTTAAGGGACTAATAGACAGGATTTATACCTATGAAGAAATTTCACATGCAGCTAGTCAAACTACCAGTACCTAAAATAGTCAATCATGCAGTAGTAAAATTCTCCAGAGCCTAAAATCCCTTCACATGACATTTGCCAGCCAATACGTTAAAAAGGAGCAATTTAAGAATGTACATTTTTAAAAATACTGAGCACACCGATCCAGATATGAGTTCTGTAATGAGGACTCGTGTAATACCAAAACCAGTGAACCCAGTAAGAAAACTGTATTGTACCCAGGAACCCTGGGTAGCCTTCAGATTCCAGAGAAGTGATGCTTGTGTCCAGCAGATCACAAATGATTACTGTTCTCTTATTTCATTAATGTCATTATTTTGACTACAGCATGACTGGAAAAAAACAAAGGGAGCACCCTGGCAATTACAATCTAGGTTGTTACTACTCATACAGAATTATTAATAAAAGAGAGTTTATTCATAGAATTTTTTTACAAATTAAGATTTTTATTATTAAAAGCAATTATTACAACACATTAAATACACAGTTTCATAAAGGAAAAATATTTCATTGCATTTACATGCACTGAGTTGAAAACAACCTTTAAAGTTTGGATGGCAACTGAAACCCTCTTGTCAAAAGTTTATATGAACAGAAAAAAAAGGATGTAAAAGGCTCTACAAATGGCAGGAAAAATCCAACATGTCAAAGGAACAGTCACATTCTTCACACCATGTAATACCAAAGAAAAACAGGCAATGCATAGTCAGTAGCTGTTACTAAAGACTGACACTTTCAGATAAAATTCTCCTCTATTCTACAATAAGTGAAGTAGCATATTTGAAATCTAAAAGCCAGCCTACAGGGAACCATATTTCTTAATAGGGTTATTCTCAAATTGTTTTCTGCTATATGTAAATACCACATTACCAAATTACCTAACTTTGGATCATAACTTTTACTTTGATAAGAATAAAAGATGAAACAGAACTAATCTAGCCACATCAAGAGCAAGCCTTGTCATTTCACTGCATTTATACACAAGACCTACTAAATAATGTAAACTCTAAGGCTATATCTGTCACTTTTGATTCCAATTTAGCTTGTTTGATGCAAAGTATTGGAGAAAGGCTGCTGCTGAATCACAACTGCTAGACAAAAGTCCTTGTCTAACCACAAGAACAGCTAAACTCAACGATTCAGGCTATCAGCATGTCATCTGGGGCAAAGTCACTCAGGATGCAATTTTTCAATGTTTTTATTAGTAATCTGTAAAAAGGAGTAACACTTGCTGGCCCACCCCAGGAATTCCAGAGTTTTGAGCAGGAACCCGGAAAGGTTACTCCAAGTAAGGCAACATCTGGGAAAAGAAAGACTGACAAGGACTTACTCAAGTTACCGATTTCATGTGAAACAAGCATTTGACTTGAACCACTCTACTTCTCTGTATTTTCCACTTAATTTTCAAACATGAACTGGAAAAATGTGATAGTACCCTGATTCCTGTGTCATGCAACTCTGACAAATGAACAAATTAATCGTCTAAGACAAAAGAAAACTTTCACTGAACAACCAGCACATTTCAAGCACTTCAGTCATATACCTTCAACAAAAATTTCACTTCCTCAAAAAATGGCACAAGTTAAAGGATGCCTATGCCCATTATATAAACAACTGCAGTAAAAGCTAAACTGAATTCTTCAAACTGTAGGCTAGATTTCCACTGCTTTTCACTTCTGAGAGAAGCTGTTAGGTCATATGCAGGTAAGAACTTCAGCAACAGCCTAAACAAAGAATTTATAGTTCTAACAGTAATGCTACACACTCAGCTGTGTGCTGACATTCCGCAAAGATAGCATACATATTTAAGTCCAGCTTGTTTCTAAGCAGAAGGGAGTGGACTAACAACACAGATCTATTTGCAGCTCAGAATAAGACAGAGTTTCAAGATCAGTTTTAGATGTATAGCAGGGTTTTTTTTTTACTATGGTGATTTATCTCAAGAGCAGTAATACAGTATTCAATTTATCAGCTATTTAGGCTAAAAGCATCCTTGATCTGCACTTAAAAGGTCACAACCCAATACAACTATAAAACTCCTTACCTGTAAGTCTGTCTTCAACCATTTGGAGTCAAAGCTAGCTTTAGCAGCCAGACAAAAAGATTCAGAAGACATATTTCCTTCCCCAGCCTCCTCTCCAGGCTGAGCAGCCCAACCTGCCACAGAACGAGGAAAACAACAATCTAGCAGGTGAAATAAACCACACTAGGTTGGGTTTTGTTCAGAATATCACGGTTTCCATTTGATCTTTAAAAAATTCTGAGAGGAAGAACCTCCCTCGTTCATATCCCCTGCAACTGCATAGGGAGAAACACACGTATTAAGAACACTATTTGAGCCCCCCCAAAAATTACACTTCCCTTCCCTATAACACTCGTGGAAAGAGGCCTTCCTTCTGCTGCCGCTGATCTATACCAAAGGCCTAACGCTGCCCCTCAGACCCCTAAGTGGTGCATGAAATAAATAATTGATCGTCGATTACGCAAGCCGTAGGCCAACATAAAGCGATTATCAGGGTCACCCGCACCCCCTCCTGCCTGCTGCCCCAGGCGGTAGCCGAGGCTCCAGGACTCCTCGTTGTACGAGCCACGGAGCCGGGAACATATCCCCGCCCTCATGGCCCGCTGTCACGGCCCGTTACGGTCACCAGCTGCGGCATTAACCCACCTCGACCAGCCCAGGGGAAACAGAGCCGCGGGGCCCGGGCGCCGAGATCTCGGCCGGTGGACACGGCCCGGGCGGGAGGGGCGAGCGAAGGCCCCGCCCGGGCAGGGGTCGCTGCACACGGCGCGGGGGCTGCGCTGCACCACCCCACCCTTCCCCTCCTGCCGGTTCCTTTGCAGACAAGCTAAAAGCCTCCTTCCTCCGCGTCCTCCGCGCCCACTCCCTCCACCCCCACTGCAGCCAGCTTCACGGGAAGGGGGGAAACGCCCTCGCCCTCTGTCGTCCCCCCTCCCCACCGAGCTATATGAAGATGTCGGGGAGCACGCAAAGCTCCTTCGCACTCACCGGCGGCGACGACGGCGACGGCAGTAGCTCCTCACCCCTCGCCTCGCTCTACCGCCGCCCGCTGGGTCCGGGGCAATCCTCGTCCCTCCTCCCCTCGTCCGCACACCCCCCGCCCGCCCCCCTCCGCCCGCAGAGCCGCTGGCCTGTCCCTCCCTCTTTCCCTGGGCCTGGCGGCAGGGGAAACTCAGCCCATTGGTAGCACAGCCCCCACACGTCAGCAGAGCTCTTGGCCAATCAGGAGCGGGGGGGAGGCGGGACATCCTGTCCCAGGGCGGGAGACTGCGAGGGGCGCTGGAGTTGGCTTAGGGTGGTGGCGTTGTCGGCAAACCTCACGGGTGCCGCTGAAATGCAGCGAGGAGAAAAGGTGCTGAGGGAGAAGGCAGGACCTTGGTAGGGGTAGGTACTGGTGGGAGTCTGAAGTCAGCTGTAGTTGTCTGGTAGCCCAGCTGAGAAGCTGCACTGAGGGAAACGATTATGCTTCAGCCTAAATTGGTATTCAAATTAGGCAAAAGTGAAAGATCTCATAATAATACCTCGACTCCAGTTCCCCGGCAGCTAAGGAATTAGGAAGATAGGAGCAAGGCTTGGTAGATGGGAGCGTAGTTTGCTTTGGTCAACATGAAGCCACAGGCTGAATTTCAGTGAAATTCAAACACGACTGAGACCATTTGCTGGCATTTAGGCAAAAGTACACGACTTTTAGTTATTTCATTTAAGAAGCGCTGTAGTTAACCAGAGTGAATTCGATTCTCCTGTGTTCATTTTCAAAGTAACAAGTGCAACCGTGAACTAACTGCTTAGCCTTGCTTGCTGCAAGACATCTCTTGGATCAATATACAGTGGTCTGTTTATGTAAAATACTGTACAAAATTTCTGTAATGCCTGAAAACTTATTTTAAAAGACACAAATGCCGGGTTTCCTCATTGCTCCCTGAAACTTCAAAATTTGCCCAAATGCCTGCATGTCAAAAGGTTTAATGTCTAACATAACAGTGTTATGCCTGCATTTCAATGTTAAGGCCCCCGAGCCCGTATTTCTAAGTGTATCTGTACACTTTTTTGGTTTATTGGGTTTTTTTTGGTTGGTTGGTTTG
Organism: Psilopogon haemacephalus; assembly: GCA_013396835.1. NCBI lineage: Eukaryota > Metazoa > Chordata > Aves > Piciformes > Megalaimidae > Psilopogon > Psilopogon haemacephalus. The sequence continues at coordinate 5,826 of VWZI01011903.1, read as the reverse complement.
GGGTTTTGTGCGTTTTTGTTTAGTTTTGGGTTTGGTCCATGGCATAAAGCCTTAAGAGTATTTTTACCATTTGTTATGGGGTGTTCACTGGATGTTTTAGGAACATCATTATCTGCAAATGTGAGAAGCCAGCCAGGTGTCTAATCAGCTCAAAGACCATCTTTGTGCTTCAAATATATAACGCAGCTGTAGATAAGAAAAAAGCTAGAGTTGTTTAAGGAACATCCTTATCTTGTAGAGGAAGTTAACCGAGTGAGAAAACCTTGAAAGTCCCCTTGATAATGTAAAAGGATAATGTGAGAAGGCAGCTTGGGCACCCCAGACCACATGCGCAAGTGCAGACACACAGAATCCTATGACTGGAGTGTGGCTACCAATGGCTGCCAGCTGTTCAGAAGGGACAGGAAAGAAAGAAGGGGCATGGAATTTTCCTCTGTGTCAGGAAATTGATAGAATATGGTGAGCTGTCCCTGAAGAATAGCCATGAACAGATCAAAAGTTTATGGATAAGAATGAGAGACAGAAGCAACAAAGGGAACCTTGTGGCTGGCACCTACTACAGGCCTGATAAAGAGGAGCGCGATGATGAAGCCTTCCTACTCCAGCAACAGGAGGTTTCTCACTTCCAGCTTCACGTCTTTGTGGGGGACTCCAACTACCCTGAAATCTGCTAGAAAAGTAACACTGCAAGCCATAGGCAATAGAGAAGATTCTTCAGGCTGAAATAATGTGGGCTTTTCAGTCTGATAGAAGGCTTTGGGGAGACCTTAAAGCAGCCTTTCAGTACCTGGAGTGGCACAGGAAAGCTGGAGACTTTTTATAATGGCAACAGGACAAAGGAAAATGGTTTTAAATTAGTATGATGGTTTTAAGCTGGAGACTATGAGGAAGTTCTTTATAATGAGAGTGGGGAAATACTGAAACAGGTTACCTAGAGGTGGTGGAGGCCCCGTCTATGGCAACATTCAAGGTCAGACTTAATGGCGCCTTGTGCAGTCTGATGTAGTTGGAGGTGTCCCTGCTCATTGCAAGGGGTTTGGAAAAGATGGCCTGTGAGTGTGCCTTTCACATCAACACATTTTATAACTCTGTGTTTTGCTGAATCGTGCCCCATGTGTATGTATTAGAAGGAATAATTGTACTAGACAGGCACTGCTTTTATAAAACTCCTGTATAAATAGCTGTGGGATGCCTTTGCTGGCATGCATTGCTCTGGGAAGCAATCCCTAATGTATTTTGGTGCACTGCAATAAAGAAATGCTACTCTTTAATTCTATACTTTAACAGTATGACAGAGTTTGATTCCCAGCTTTGGTAGCAAGACTACTGGAAGTTTTATCATGCATATCATGTTGTGTCTCTTCTGACTAGTCAATGGCTAAGCAAGAGCTAGTATGGGAAATATTTCAGTCTCTTCTTACCTAGTATACTTGAAATAAAAGAAAATAACAATGGAAGAGGTTGCCCAGAGTAGTTGTGGATGCCCTGTCATGTGAAGTGTTCAAGGCCAGGTTGAATGATGTTTTGAGCAACCTGTTTTTATGGAAGGTGTTCCTGCCCACTGTAAAGAGATTGAACTTGATGATCTTTAAAGTCCCTTCCAACCCAAACTATTCCATCACAATTCCATTACAATAGTCATATTGTCATATTCCAAGTAGGAATAAAAGCTTTTTTATAATTTATGGAGCCCAAAACAGAGCAAATTAGTAAAACTTGGTTAAAACTACAGTGCCTACTGATTATGCCTACTTCTTGCTTAACTGATTTGCAAGTCAGAACTAAATGAGATACTTTGCATGTGTAACATGCACTGCAGTTTTTTGTTTGGCTCTCAAAAAGAGATCGTTTTCTTTATTAAATAACAAATGGCAATATCTTCTTGCTGACACTCTTGATGTCAATAGTTTCAAAAGTGCATAACTAACTCATTAGACTTGAATCACTGTTCCAATTAGCAGATACATATTAACTTCAGCAAAAAGTCAAAACATATCTGGGTGCGGTAACCATGGAAATTCAAAGCTAGAGATGTTTCTGAAGAATTTATGGGTTGTTTTCTGTTTCCATTTTCAGATTTCACTTCTGATGAATAATTTTTATTTGTATTTGAAATGCACTGTAATAGCACGGTGCAATCTCAGATGTCAGTTTCATTTTTAAGAAATATGTACCCACCAAATTTTCCCAGGCATGATGAAATACTTTGATAACAGTATTAACAGAAAATTTATTTTCACAAATAAATAATGAGAAAATTCAGAGACTCTGGAACTTTAAGTGTCTACATGCAATATTTGCAGTATTAAGTTCATCAATAGCTGTTATTCTGATGTTATTTAAATAGCAATAATATGTTGTTTCACTTCAGTAAAAGAGGTGTTGTACAGGTATTGACAGACTTTGGAAGGCAAGTAGAAGGCAAGCAGTTGAAGTATCAGTACTCCAGCCCTCGTGCTCCACTCTTCTGATGCATATTTCTGTCTTCAGTTATTCTTTAAATCAGTTCTTCATCCATAATCTTTTGTGCCTCAGCTTGGGTGTAACTACTTTACACCCAAGAAATGCCTTAATGTGGATCTGATGTCCCTGGCTTAGAGATGCCGACATCCTCGGGAGCTGCAGGGCAGACAGCTAGTGAGGTAGAAGTAACTTCAGCTTTCAGCTTTCACTGTCTGCCAAAACCCTTGCACACTTTTCTGTCTTTCTCCAGCGAAATGACGGGACAGGGGAAAATCTAGTTTCTATGGGCAGACACAAACATTTATATGTGTCTTACTCCAGGCATATGCTCAAATCATTATTATAGATTAAAGTAAAAAGTAAATATATCAGAGTGAAAGGTGTATGGGCACCAAGGGGGTACATTTTCTAGTCCACCCCTTAGAACACCAACAAACAATACACAGTGCTCAAAAAATGTCTCTGGGACGGAAGAAATCTTGCTCCTCTGGAAAGAGATATTGTTAATCTCTGTCCTCTGGACCTTGACAGAGGGGCACAATAATGATTGTGTTATGATGCACTCTTCTTCATGGTCTTCAGCTGAGTTAGAATGCTTTCAGGACTAGTATTCAAGGGATCCACAGGAGACAGTGACAGTGCAAGCACAGATCAGGTTAGAAAAATTAAAGCAAATCTAGAGTTGAATCTGGCTAGGGACATTAAGGGGAACAAGAAGAATTTCTTCAGGTATATAAGTGAGAAAAGAAGGACTAGGGAGAACATCGGCTGGCTGATCACATGCAAAGAGTGGTGATCAAGGGCACGATGTCCACCTGAAGACCAGTAACAAGAGGCGTCCCTCAGGGGTCAGTGCTGGGACCAGTGCCGTTTAATATCTTTGTCAGTGACGTGGACAGAGGAATTGAGTGCACCCTCAGCAAATGTGCAGATGACACCAAGCTGTGTGGCACAGTCGACTTGCTAGAGGGCAGGGATGGCATCCAGAGAGACCTGGACAGGCTGGAGAGGTGGGCCCAGGCCAACCTCATGAAATTCAACAAGGCCAAGTGTAAGGTCCTGCACCTGGGTCGCTGCAATCCCAAGCACAGATAGAGGCTGGGTGGCAAGTGGCTGGAGAGCAGCCCTGAGGAAAAGGACCTGGGGGTCTGGGTAGATGAGAAGCTCAACATGAGCCTGCAGCGTGCACACACAGTCCAGACAGCAACTGTGTTCTGGGCTGCATTAAGAGAAGCATTACCAGCAGGGCAAGGGAGGTGATTCTCCCCCTTTCCTCTGCTCTTGTCAGACCCCACCTGGATTACTGTATGCAGTTCTGGCACCCCCAGCACAAGAAGGACATGGAACTGCTGGAGAGAGTCCAGAGGAGGGCCACGAAGATGATCAGAGGGCTGAAGCACCTCTGCTATGAGGACAGACTGAAAGAGTTGGGGCTTTTCAGCCTGGAGAAGAGAAGTTTTCGAGGAGGCCTTATAGTAACCTTCCAGTATCTGAAGGAGGCCTACAGGAAGGCTGGGGAGCGACTATTCACAAAGTCTTGCAAAGACAGGACGAGGGGAAATGGGTTCAAACTGGCAGAAGGGAAATTTAAACGGGATGTTAGAAGGAACTTCTTCACAGTGAGGGTGGTGAGAGACTGGAACAGGTTGCCCAGGGAGGTTGTGGCTGCTCCCTCCCTGGAGGGGTTCAAGGCCAGGCTGGATGAGGTCTTGAGCATCCTGATCTAGTGGGAGGTCTCCCTGGCTATGGAGAGAGGTTGGAACTGGATGATCTTTGAGGTCTCTTCCAACCTAAACCATTCTATTATTCTATGACTCTATGATCAAGCCCAACTCTCCCAGCCTGGCCTCATGGCAGAGCCCTGCCAGCCCTGCTATGGCCTGGATGACCCCGGAACAGACCCCACAGCTGCGGCGGCAGAGGAGCCGTCGGTGGCATGGGGCAGCTGTGGACCCTGCTGCACCTTGCCCTGGGCAAGGATGCCAGGCAGGGGAGAGAGAGAGAGGTTCCCGCTGGGCTTCGGCTGTCCGGGCTGGGACGAGGCTGCTGCCCTTGCGAGCCTCGGGCTGAGCCGGCAGGGGACAAAGACGTGCGGGTCCCAGGGAGGCCTGGGGAACCCCGGGAGGGAGGGAGGTGGCCTGGGTGCCTCTTATGATTATTATGAATCGGTTATGAATTATTAACATTTTTTTAAGGAATTTTGTTTTGTTTTGTTGTTGTTGATATTCACAATTTTGGGAGAATTACCTGAGGTTCTTTGGGTGTTTGGTCAACAAGAGGCAATTACACAAAGGTAATTTATAAGCACAGCTGAGTGCATGGAGATTCAACTCCATCCTCGTTCGCCTGGCCCTCTGTTCCAAGGGCTCTGCACCTGTTGTGTGTGCACAACCGGGGAGACTGCGGGGATTGTCAGGAGACTGGCCTGCCTTCCCTGCCTCCCCACACAGGGACCTGTCCCCATTCCACCTCATTTCTTCAAAGGCACACCTGAATCTCTTCCCCCTGTTTCTTGGGTCAACTCCCTCTGCTAGTGGGGTGTGCAGAGCCTGCTACCGTATGTCCAACTGCTTTTCACATTCCCTAGGAGACCTTAGTCTTTCAAGCTCATCCTCAGCTCAGGCATCAGGCTAAGCAGATCTTCCATTTCTTCACGCCTAGCACAGGTGTTGACTCTGCTGCTCTGCCTTTTGAGTGCCAGGCTCCAACGCTCACTGCAGCCTGTTGCCTGGACAGCTTTATGCTTGTGCGTGGCCTCCGCTTGGGTACCCACCTGTTTGCGCCTGACCTCTCTTTGGGTACCACAGCTTCTCGGGCCTCCTTCGCCCAAGTTGTAACCATGGCTTGACTTGGTTTGGTAACCATTTTGTGGTTTGGTGGTGTTTTGTTTTGACGTTGTGGGTTTTGGGTTGAGGTATTTTGTTTGTTTGTTTCTTCGTTTTTATTAGCCTGCCCCTCGCACACGCTGCTAGAGAGAAGGCTCTGCCTCTCCCAGTGTCTGCCTCGCACTGAGACACTCTCTCTGCTTCCATCTGTGGCCTCGCCAGTGCCAATCCAGAGGCACAATCTGGATACGTGGTCACCATTCACCACAGCCCCGGGCAGCCTGGCCTGGGCTTGCAGCTGTGTACTGTGAACAGGAGGTTGGGCAAGTGTCCTCCTGCCGCCCCTGACAGCATCACTGCTGCTGGGATGCCATGGACCTACTGCCGGCCGCTTGAGGGTATCTCGGCTCCTCACAGTGTCCTCCCCAAGCCACAGTTTCTGTGCCCAAAGAAGGCAGCAGTGAGACCCTGGGACCCTGGAACCTCAGGGCAGCCCTTTGCTGGTACCCCCATGCTGCCTGCCTTCCACACAGACACG
>VWZI01011902.1:115679-135541 GCA_013396835.1 Psilopogon haemacephalus | reverse complement strand
TTAGGTCTCCCTGGAGCCCTTTCTTTTCCAGGTTGAACAACCGCAGCTTCCTCAGCATGTTCCCATAGGGTAGATGTTCCAGCTGTTTGATAGTCTTTGCCCCCCTTCTCTGAACTTGCTCCAACATATCCATGTCATTGGGGGTTAGACTAGATGACCTTTGGTGGTCCTTTCCAACCCAAAACATTCTATGATTCTTACACTGGAGGCCCCAGAGCTGCATGAGAGCACAATTGAGGGGTAGAAATCACTTCCCTTGACCTGCTGGTCACACTGCTTTTGATGCAGCCTGGAATGGAGTTCAGTTTTTCATCCACCAGTATCCTCAGGCCCTTCTCTGCAGGGTTGCCCTCAATAATAAGTTTGTATCCTGGACCTTAAGCAAAGCCTTTGACACTGTCCTGCACCACATCCTGATCTCCAAGCTGGTGAAACATGAGTTTGCTGAGTGGACCACCAGGTGGACAAAGAACTGGCTTGATGGCCACACCCAAAGAGTGGCTGTCAAAAGGTCCATGTCCAAGTGGAGGCCAGTGACAAGTGGAGTCCCTCAGGGATCAGTCCTGGGACCAGTCTTGTTCAACATCTTTGTGGGTGACATGGACAAAGGCATTGAGTGCACCCTTAGCAAGTTTGCTGATGACACCAAGCTGTGTGGTACAGCAGACACACTGGAGGACGGGGACCTAGACAGGCTGGAGAGGTGGGCACAAGCCAACCTCATGAAGTTCAACAAGACCAAATGCAAGGTCCTGCATCTGGGTCGAGGCAATCCCAAGCACAAATAGAGGCTGGGCAGTGACCGGCTGGAGAGCAGCCCTGAGGAAAGGGACTTGGGGGTGCTGGTGGACAAGAAGCTCAACATGAGTCAGCAGTGTGCACTTGCACCCAGAAAGCCAACCAGATCCTGGGCTGCATCAGAAGTGTGGCCAGCAGTCGAGGGAGGTGATTCTCCCCCTCTACTCCACCCTGGTGAGACCTCACCTGGAGTACTGCATCCAGTNTCTGAGGTGACTTATTGTGGCCTTCCAGTATCTGAAGGGAGCCTACAGAAAAGCTGGGGAGGGACTTCTTAGGCTATCAGGTAGTGGCAGGACTAGGGGGAATGTCACAAAGCTGGAGGTGGGGAGATTCAGACTGGATGTGAGGAGGAAGTTCTTCAGCATGAGAGTGGTGAGACCCTGGAATGGGTTGCCCAGGGAGGTGGTTGGTGCCACATCGCTGGAGGTGTTCAAGGCCAGGCTGGATGAGGCTCTGTCCAGCCTGATCTAGAATAGGGTGTCCCTGCCCATGGCAGGAGGGTTGGAACTAGATGATCATTGTGGTCCCTTCCAACCCTGACTCATTCTATGATTGAATTGGTGTTCAGTATAAGAAAAGTCCATTTAAAATGAACGAAATTAAGCCCGGTTAAATCATAAGTAAAACTGTGTTTTTGCTTGAGACATCACCATAAGTTGAAATCAGAAATATGGCTTCCAGAGAATTTGGTAGTAGCCTGCAATTCATCTGTGCAAAAGTTATTATATATACTGATGAGGTTGTTTTGGTAGCTGTGCTGGCCAGCAAGTTTTTTGTTTAGACATTTTGATTTTGGGTCTCCTTTTCACAGACAATTCTGTGCTATGCAGGCAGGCTGTTTAAGAAAACACCCTTTTGTGTCTTGCAATTCCTTGCTTATAGAAGCAAAACAGTAATTTCCTATGTTTGCTTACTTTTTTTTTTTTTCACCAGGAAAAGATTGTAAAGTGTTTCAGTTCTATATCTGCCTTTCCACTAGCCTGTATATTTTGAAGGAGGGGAAGAACAAATAGTTGGTCATATGTAATCCACACTTGGAAACCCCCTCTAGGTAATTTATGGAAGTTCTAGGATGTTTACAAGCTTCCTCTTGAATTGTTTGCCTTTGCGGGCCATTATTTGATTTTATCAGCTCTCTTCAGTTAAAGAGATGGAATGCACATTGCCGTATTGTTAATCATATTTAGAAAGAATATGGTTGATTATTATTACTCTGTTAGAGTGAGTTCTTCTTAGTTGACTTATTTTCTTGAGCTTGTATGGCAGGTTCCTGACACTAGGAAAAAGCATCCAAATGTTCTGATATGCCTGGAGAGATTACTTTGTTAGTATCTTTGTGTCTTAAATACATTCCTTTTAATTAGTTTTGTGGAGTAAGAGTTAGTTCACAGTAGATTAACAATCAACTCTACCTTCTAATAGTCTTTGTTAGTCTCTAGGACTTCAGGGAATCATAGAATGGTTTGGATTGGAAGGCACCTCCAAAGGTCATTAGCGGCATCTAGATCAGATTGCTCAAAACCTTTTTAAGCCTCACTTTGAAGATCTTCAAGGATGTGGCCTCAACTGCTTCACTGGGAAACCTGTTCCAGTGGTTCACCACCCTCATGGTAAAGAACTTGTTCCTAAAATTCAATCTAAATATTCTCTGCTCTCGTTTCAAACCATTGCCCCTCATTCTGTCCCTGCAGGCCTTTGCAAAGTCCCTATGCAGCCATTTTATGGCCCCTTTAAGGTACTGGAAGGCTGCTATTTTGTCTGCCTGGAGCCTTCTCTTCTCCAGGCTGAACACCCCAGCTCTCTCAGCTTGTCCTCATAGGAGAAGTGTTCTAGCCCCCTGATCATCATCACAACCCTCCTTGGACACATTCCATCAGGTTCACCTCCTCATTGTACTGAAACTCAGAATTCACAACTCAGTTTTGTCATTTAAAAATATGTACTTAAACCAAAGTGACTGAGAATACAAGAAAGACCAGATGATCACAAAACAGCTGAGGGTGTATGGAGGTAGCTTTCTTGTTTGTTTTGGGAGACTAGAAAGGAAATTGCTGCTTGTAAATGTAGATGCTCACTAGTTAGGAGTGAATGTCAAACACAGGTTTTTGTTTTTTTCCTTATGTAAGCAGATGAGTAAGTGAAATTGGAGTGGGATTCAAAGATGGAGTGGAATTCTTGGCTACTAGATGTAAAATTTTCCTAACTCACATCTTTCTGAGCCATCTTAAGTTGTACTCAAACTGTTTATTTTTGTCTTGTTCAGTGGAGAAGTTCACTTTCAGTATAAACATGCTTTTAGTATGTTGTTTGAGGAAGAATTATTTCTTGACTTGTTTTAGTAAAGCTCCAGCTTAATAGAATTGCAATCATGTGGTAATTGGTCACTTAAGTTTTGAATACATCAGTTCTACTGTAGCCTGTATGCATTTGCAGCTCTTCAGAAGTGACTGTCAGAGCAGCAAAGAATGGCTCAATAGCATATGAAATGGTGGATACTTTCCACAGAGCTGCTAATAGAGTATGATCTGTGTTTGAAAAATGCAAACAAGGCTGAATATTTGCATGGGTTTAATTTTTCTGGATGATGAACTAGTTAGGCTATGTTAATGTAGCAGACCGAGGTTTCTTTAAGGTAGGATGTTCAGATCACTTGCAGTTTACCAAGGCTTGAAACAGGCACACAGAAATTAATGACTGAAATGTGGGGTTTGAAATTCTTGATTGTGATTTAACTCTTATGGAAATTAAAGAAAAGGCTGTAGCTGACTTAATTGGGATTTAGAGCACCAAAGAGTGGTTTGTCCCATGGAGTTGCTTTACTTTTCTCCTTCCTACCTGTTTAGGTAGACTTAAGACATTCCTTTAATAAGTAATAATGGGACTAGGTGAGACATTTCTCAGATATGAAGGTGCTAGTTACAGGATATCTGTTCTTGAAGTACCCAAATCTAAGTACTTTTCTTATGTTGATCAATAGTATCTTACAAATACAGTTCTTAACCTGCAGTTAGATACAGATTACATCTGTAACTCAGTCTGGGCTTAAAAAATGGAGTTTTTTTAGTCAGCCCGTGGATTGACTCTTGTGACTTGATGCTGTCTTCTTCAGTCCCCTGATTATTCTGTAGCTTGAGGTGTCCACCTTTCCGGTTTAGTCAGTAGGAGTTTGAAGCCCTGAGGGCATAACTTGTAGTGTTTCAAAAAATAGTAATGGCATTATTTCAGTACGCACTATTAGAAAGCGTGAGCAGAAATAACTTTTATGTGAGTTGACAATACAATTTTATGACTGTACCATGTTAGATGTCTGTTGGGCTATGTCCTATTTAGACATCTTAACACATCACTGTCCCTGCATACCCCAACTTACTGAGTTGTGGGTGGTTCTTGTCTGTAGCCCAGGAGATCATTTGCATGGAGATGTCTCTTGAGGAAGTCCTGTGAAGGTAAGAGGATTCACTGAGCTATGAACTTTCTCAGGGTGAGGTCGAGACCTGTAATATTTTTTTATGCCTGCATGAGATAGTAAATGTGACATTTAACATCTAAAAAGCAAAACCCTGTGTGCCTGATATTTTAACTCAAAGTCCTTATCTGACAGAAGCGTAACATGGCAACCTTCACAGGAGTAAGAAACCAAAATGCCTAGGCTTTGATTAAGGAATCTAGTAAAGGTGAGCTATGCATAGGGCACTTTCAGATCCTTGAAAGGATTACATAAAAGACTGGATTCAGGTTCTCTTCACTTGCTAGACAGTGCTTCATTTCAGGTGACAGGAAGTGTGCAGCTTAAATGTTTTAGACTTGGTTACTTTAATTTTTTTCTCATTCAAAATCATGCATCTCAATGGTAACCTTTATCAGGTAAGAAATGCCTTAATTCTATTTACTTCTATCCATAAAAGAAAGTTATATGTATGTGCTATATGCATTATTTTATGAATTTACACGCACATACATTTAGATGTAGTCACATCACATAAAATAAAACTACTTTTTTTTTTGTTTGTTTCTATCATGCTTTTTCTTGTGGCAGAGACAATAGGAGGTGATAATAACATGTTTGTACCTCTGCTTCTTCTTCCTTGCTGCTAGCTTATTAGGAAGCTGACTGGTTTTGGGTGCTTGGGTAAATTCTCCAGTGGTAGTATACTTGATTATTTCCCATTTTTTCTCTAGCTTGTGAAGCAGTATGTAGTCAGGATGCTGATAGTATGTGCTTGGGTACTTGTTTTTTGTGTGTGAAATTAGTTTTGTTGTTCATTCAAAAGCTAACTTTGTACACTTTGGAATTTGTTCTTTGAATTCTATTTGGTTACTGGGAAAAGTGAGGGAATGGGTTGTCCTTGCTGGCAACCCAGGTATTACTTGGAGTGCTGAGGCTTCCCTAAGCCCTTCCTTGGAGAAGTGATCAGACTGAAGAATGCAGCTGTACAACCCTCTATCACTGCACCTGAGGTCACTCAAGCTCTCCCACACATCTGTGAACTGTGTGTAGTGAACCCTCTTTTGCTGCTGAAGTAGATGACCTTAACCAAAAAGTTTGTAGGTCATATTGTACTTCAGGGGTAAAACTGTGATAATAATGCTTTTTTTCTGTTGTAAAAGATAGCCAGTGTTTCAGGTTTTATCTTCTAAGCAGTTCAGTAAATGCCTTGAAATCCACTCAGTGTGCATTTGATGGCCCTTGGCATTTGGATTTGTGGATTTATGACATGAGGAATCTTGCCTCTGCACAACAAGAGGCATACCTGAAGGGGAGCCTCAAGGAAGCTGGAAAGGGACATTTTACAAGGCTTGTTGTAAGAGACTAAGGGGGAATGGATTGAAGATTGAAGAGAACAGATTTAGACTGGTTATCACAAAGAAATTCTTTATAGTGCAACAGGTTGCCCAGGCAGGTTGTGGAGGCCAGGTTGGATGGCTGGCTGAACGTGAGCCGACAGTGTGCCCGGGTAGCCAAGAGGGCCAATGGCATCCTGGCCTGTATCAGGAATAGTGTGACCAGCAGGACCAGGGAATTCCTTCTGCCCCTGTAACTCAGCACTGGTTAGGCCGCAGCTTGAGTACTGTGTCCAGTTCTGAGCCCCTCAATTTAAGAAAGATGTTGAGGTACTTGAATGTGTCCAGAGAAGGGCAGCAAGGCTGATGAGGGGCTGGAGCACAACCTTGGCCAGGTCATGGCTGGTCTCTTCTCCCAGGCAACCAGTGACAGAACAAGAGGACACAGTCTCAAGCTGTGCCAGGGCAAGTTTAGGCTGGATGTTAGGAAGAGGTTCTTCACAGAAAAAGTGATGGATATTATAGTGGGCTGCCCAGAGAGGTGGTGAAGTCACCGTCCCTGAGAGTGGTTAAAAAAAGACTGGATGTGGCACTTAGTGACATGTTTTAGTTGATTAGATGGTGTTGGGTGGTAGGTTGGACTTCATGATCTCAGAGGTCTTTTCCAACCTTAATAGTTATGTGTGGTCTAGTGGAAGGAGACCCTGTCCATGGCAGGGTGATTGGAATTCGATGATCTCGAAGCTCAGAACTAGATGATCTTGAAGGTCCCTTTCAAGCTAATCCATTTTATAAATCTGTAAGAAGGAAATGGAATGTCACATGTGGAGCAATGAAAGGCAGAGTGTGAAGGTGCAGTGCCTGGGTGTTTCATTGTGACCTGGTTTGACAGCCAGTTGCACAAGTGCCTTTGCTCACTTCCTGATAGTGACAGAACAGTAAATCCAGGGTTAGTTTTTTCCGAAGTTCCCTCCACTCTGTGGATTTATTGCACATTCTCACAATACAGGCTTGTCTGAACTTCAAGATGTGCCTAGCTTTGATATGAGTGCTCATATTAATTTTTGCCCTTCCAAAAGGTGGTACGAGATAGAGGTGACTATTTATGCCTGTTACAGTTTTGTAAGGGCAGTAAATATTTTTGCTGTCAGTAAGAAAAAAAATCCTTTTCAGTTAATTCAGTGAGCTGCCCGGGGAGTGGGGTAGAGGCCAGAAAAATGGAACTCAGACTGAGAAAATGTATTCTAACAAGGTATTCTGAAAGAACTTTTATGAAAATAGAAAAAGATGCTACAGCCCCCCTATAAACATGTCTGAAAGCGGAGGAAGTGGAACTCCAGTACCACAGAAACACGAAGAAGTTCAATGAGCATTATAACACTGAGGTGTGGAAGCTGTTGGATGTGTTTATCTTGTTCCAGAACCAGTAGCGCTGGTTCAGCTGTCCTTGGATGAGGAGTACTCCCATGACCCGGTCTCACCTGTCTGTTACTCTTCCTCATCTCTCTTCATATCCTGCCTTTTGTCTGTTCTTTCAGCACTTCTCATCTTGCCATCCTTTCTGTGTGTCTTCGGTGATCAGGCTACTCTCTTGTAAAGCTCATTTAGCAGTGAACTCAGACTTCTTAGGAGGACTTAGGGGGTATGCATTTCACTGTCCTGTCTCATCTTAAATACCAGATTCCATTCTATTTTTGGACAAAATTTATTTTACTAGAGCTTGGTTTCCTCTACTGACATGTTACTTCTCCCTGGCCCTTATTTTTTTTTTTTCCTAAGTAATCATTCTTTTCCACTGTATTTTGAAAAATGGGGTCTGTTTTGAGGAAAAATAGGATGTGACATTTCCATTCTCATCTACTATCCTTTTTTTTTTTTTCTTTCCTATTTTTCCCCCTCTTCTTTCTTTTTTTCATAAGGATGTATCTGAGCCAACAGTATGAGCTTGCAGCCCGTAAGGCCAATGGCATCCTAGGCTGCATCAAAACCATGGCCAGCAGATGGATAGAGGGGAATTGTCAGCATTTCTCTCTGTTAAGAACTCACCTGGAATAGTGCATCCAGCTCTGGAGCCCTTAACACAGGAAGGACATGGATCTGATGGAGCAGGTCCAGAGGAGGGCCACAAAAATGATCAGTGGACTGGAACACCTCTGCTATGAGGAGAAACTGAGGGAGCTGGGGTTGCTCAACCTGGAGAAGAGGAGGCTTCAGGGAGACATGAATGGAGCCTACAAGAAGGCTGCAGAAGGACTGTTTCCAAATGCCTGTAGTGATAGGACAAGGGACAATGATTTGAAATGAGAGAAGATTGAATGTTAGGAACAAGTTTTTTACCATGAGGGTGGTGGAACACTGGGATGGGTTACCCAGGGAGACAGTTGGTGCCCCATTACTGGAGATCTTCAAGGTCAAGCCCTGCAAGGCTCTGGGCAACTTGATCTAGTGGAGGATGTCCCTTCTGACTTAAAGGGGGTTGGACTAGATGGCCTTTGGAGGTCCCTTCCAACCCAAACAATTCTGTGATTTTTTACTATCCTTGTGAAAATGAAATGACACCCTTTTAATAAGTTATGAGGACAACTTTAGTATTATGCCATGTTCTTACACTTTGGCTTTTGCATTGTAGATGATGTTTCTGAAGTTTCCTAGCTGTTCTTGCAGTTCCTTCTGTATGAAATTGTCTTGGAGAAATAGAAGACTCTCAGACAGTGATAGGTCTTTTACCCCTTAAGACAGTTTCCAAATGAGGCGAGCAGCAATTTAGCTTTTCTTGTGTACCTTCCTCAGGTCTTTGTACCTTGGCTTACTGAGTGTCAAATACTTTGCAGCAGTTAACTGGAAAAGCTAGAAGGGATGCTGCATGCATCTGAATGCTCAGCAAACATTTGTCCTTTATTTTAAGCAAGCTCATAGGTGTCAGTAAACTAACAAGGCACAGAGTGTGCTGGTACAGTGAAAGCACAGCTCTTCAGTGTGAACACAGCTGTGCAGACTGGCTTTTTGACTACTGAGAAGGCTGAGTTCTAACAGAGGGTGAAGAAAACCTAATGGTGTTAGAAGGACCTCATTTGTTCTTTCTGTGTGTGAAACATAGCTTTCATCATCTTTGCAGTACAAGGGAGGAGGCAGTTGGGTAATCATCCTGTGAGAGGTTTGGGAGCACTGCGTGAAAAAATCCTATAATCTGCTGGCAGAGTAAGGGTACAGCTAGGGATCGTTAGGCTGAAATCCAATCTTAATCATATTAGAATAAATATGAGGGTGAAAGACTAACTATGTGGGCTTGAAGGAAAGATGAAGTTCATCTGGTTTTCTCATCAATGAGGAGCGCAGTGGTAGCCAGAAGATGATTTCAAGTAAACTGTGCAGTGGTGATTTAAAAGCCTCTAAAGGGTTAGAACCACATAAGTTTGATTATAAAACTCGTGTAGCTTGAAGAGGTTGTTGTTTCTTTCATATGGAGCCTTAGCTAGCCCTTTCACCTATATACTCCCCATTCATTTTATGAAGTTATGCTGGGACCATACCACCAACAGGAATTGTGTGTGACTGCAATTGTCATTTTCCCCTTCTTCAAATAAAGGTGAGGAAAATAAGGTAATTACCATCCTCATTGGAAGTGTGTTGCTGAGTAATAGTAATGAAGGCTTTTACTAAAGCTGTTCTAGAGGTTCTTAAATTAATTGGATTTATAGCTCTTTATTTTTAGAAAGTATTGAAATTAGACCAATGGGCCAAGGCTAATTATATGAAGTTCAACAAGTCCTGCACTTGGGTCACAGCAACCCCATGATAAGTTAGAGACTTGCGGATGTGTGTTTGGAAAGCTGACACTTGGGGAGCGACCTGAGGGATATTGGTTGATTGTCAAGTGAACTTGAGTCAGCAGTGGCCCAGGTGGCCAAGAAAGCCAATGGCATCCTGACTTGTATCAGACACACTGTGGCAGCAGGGACAGGAGGTGATCATCCTCCTGTGCTCAGCACTGGTGAGGTCACACCTCAAGTCTTGTGTTCACTTCTGGGTGCCTCACTATAGGAAGGACATTGAGGTGCTGGAGCCTGTCCAGAGAAGGGCAACAAGGCTTATGAAGGACCTGGAGCACTTGGCCTGTGAGGAGAGGCTGAGGGAGCCGAGGGCGTTCAGTCTGGAGAAGAGGAGGGTCAGGGGAGACCTCATTGCTCTCTGCAACTGCCTAAAGGGAGGTTGGAGTGAGGAGGGGGCAGCCTCTGCTCCTTGGTGTCGAGCAACAGAACCAGAGGAACTGGTTCCAAGCTACACCAGGGGAGGTTCAGGCTGGATATTAGGAAATATTTTTTTCATTGAAAGGGTTCTCAAACATTGGAATAGTCTGCCCAGGGCAGTGCTGGAGTCACCGTCCCTGAGGATGTTTAAGCAGTGTGTGGACCTGGTGCTTAAGGAAATGGTTTAGTGTTGACCCTTCAGTGCTGGGTTGAGGGATGGACTTGGAATCTCTTCCTACTGAATATATTCTGTGATTCTTTGATGTTTGAATTGGAAGAAAAAGCATTAGAGATCTACTCAGTTCAAGACTTTCATTTGGAACTGCAGTTAGGTAAGAAGTGGCAGTTCATCACTTTTCTGCTACTACTTCTCATTCAAGGAGCACACTCAGAAAGCCAATAAATGCAGACTTGTGTGGGTCAGTGTGGGGAATGTTCCAAGCTTACAGCATTGTGTTTTGTCAGTGAACTTCATAATATCCTTTGCGTCTTTGATTTAAAGGAAGAGGTCTGCTCTCTACTCATAGATGACCGTCTTGTTTTGTGTGATTGTGCTAGAAGGTGGTAACTGCTACCTTGCTTGTTCATACAATGTAAGAATGCTTTTTAATTAATTTCCTTCGCTGGTCTTCAGGGTAACTAATTCACATACTCAGTAACTGACAAGAAGCTGAAAGGAAGTTGCATGACTGTTTCTCTTGGCAGGGGTTAGTAAGTGTGTTGGAAAGAATGGAAAATTGGCTGTTTCTGTCTGGAACTTGATTGTTACAGAGCAGAAACTTTGAAGGAATGCATTTAACTTGTGTTTGAAGAAATTGAAAACCACAAGGAAAAATTTGGATATGAGTTGGAATCTTAGATTTCAGCCATTACTGGGGAGTGACCAGATGAATGCTTCACCTAAGCTCTCTATGAATATGTTCTAAGCATGTGTTTTAGTCTCCTTTTACATTTGGATACTTGATGGCTCTCATTGCAGATTTTTAGTGAAGTGAAAATTTCAACTTCAGTACAAATTATGATTTTCAAATCTGCCTTTAAATAGACAGGGATTTTGTCTCATTGCTTGCACTGCTTTTAATAGGTTTGTGGGCATTCTGTAGCAACTGAGTCTGTCCTTTAACACTTTTCAGCATCACCATTTGTACAGTGCACCATCTACTACATGCTGCTAAAGTTCTGAGCTGTTCTAGGATGGTTGCATGTGACCTATGAGCGTGTTGGGTACTTTTATCCTATGCAGAAGCACTGCAATTACCTCCTGCTTATGTGTCACAAGCACAGGCATGAATCCAATATCATACCAAGTGCTGGTGTAATAGAGGCAGTGATGTAATCGAGTCTGGTGCCCACAGGACATGTGCATCTGTCAAACATGAGATGTATGTGCTAAAACTATAACAAATAAATGGTTGTCTTTTTGACAGGCACTTGTCTAAGGGTTTGATCTCTCAAATGATAGTGGACACCATTATCAAGTACTAAATACAAAGTTCTTTTTTTGTTTTGTTTAAGTTTTAGGTTTAGAAGATTGAGATCTGTATTTAATCAGAGAGTCATAAAATGATTTGAGTTGGAAGGTACCTCCAAAGGTCATCTAGTCCAACCCTGCTGCAGTCAGAAGGGTTGTCTTCCACTAGATCAGGTTGCTTCGAGCCTTGTCTAGCTTGACCTGTAATATCTCCAGGGATGGGGTCTACCTCTGTGGGCAATTTGTTGCAATGTTCCACCAACCTTCATGGTAAAGAACTTGTTCCTAATACCTGATACAAATCTACTCTTCTGTAATTTCAGATCATTGCCCCTTTTTTCCTTTGGTTTAGAAAAACTTAGGAATGGTGTTTCCTGGTTTCAACTCCTGAGGGAAAAAAAACCCAAAACTAAATAAACCAACTAACCAACCAAAAAACCCCACCAAAAACAAACCTCTGAAAGGAGATTACCTGGGAGTGGCATTAAAAAATGCTTAGAGAAATACCAGTTGTAAATCTGTGTGGGGCCTGTCCCTGGGAAGGACTGAAGCTTTTGAAACATTCCAGATCTAGTTTCCAAGTTTCAACATGAATTTAGCTTATCTCAGAATGAAAACCTCCCCACTCTTGTCCTGTCCTCAGAAATAAGTTGGTCCATTATTTTTGGTGTTCTCCTGTTACTGATAATTCTTAACTTCTAGTTTGTCTGGCAACATCTTATTGCTGTTTTCTGTTCCACATTTCAAACTGTTGCCTCCTCATGTAACAGAGAAGAAGGTTGAGAAGAATCAGTTTTCTGTTATCAATAAGGAAGGCTAACAGTCCTTGTTTATGATGGGGCAGTTATGCTCTTCACTTCATACCTTCACTGACTGAAAGTGGAAGGAAACTGGGGGAAATAATGAAACCTTTGGAACCCACCAAAGCTTATTATGAAATATGACATCAAAATGTCTCAAGTTGCGGTCTCATACATAGGCAGCATTTCCAGAGCTAGAGTTGATTAAGCTGTTAAAGTTTATACTCTGTCTTATTGATAGCTGCATGTCCTAGTGACCAGCAAAAGGGGTTTAACTTTCTGAATAACTGCTCAAAAGTGTAATTTAATGCATTAATTTCACTCTATCACTTATGCAATAGCAATGCTAGCGATTTGGGTTTTTTTCTTTCTCTTCAGACACCCCTATAGGTTCAAGGATTTATTTCTTTTTCAGTTTTTTCAGCTTCATTAACTAGAGTCTGGTAGAGTCTTCCTGCCTTTCAGAAGACTCTGCATTGCTGATTCACATGGAAAGGGAACCATATTGAGGCCTTTTGTGCATAATTCTTCTTTCTGTCCTGCTCTGTTTATTTTCTTACTAAAAGGGAATTATACCCCCCAAGATGTTGGTAAATATTGATAAAGATGTGGTCTGAGCAATTACTTCTGTTATGCATGAACTCTTGTGTTTGAATAAGGACTTTTTATTGGCACCAGTGTGATGTGCTGGGCTCTGTTACGTCATTGTTACAGGATACCAGGATGTTAGGGATTGAAGGATCTTCTGGAGATCTTCCGGTCTAACCCCCCTGCCAGAGCAGGACCACAGAATCTAGCACAGGTTGCACAGAAATACATCCAGACAGAGCTGGAAAGGCTTCAGAGAAGGAGACTTCACAACCTCTCTGGGCAGCCTGTTCCAGTGCTCTGTGATCCTTACAGTAAAGAAGTTTTCCTCATGGTGAGGTGGAGTTCCCTGTGCTGTAGTTTCCATCCATTGCCCCTTGTCTTGTCACAGGGCACACGTGAGCAGAGGCTGTCCCTGTTTCTTCGTTCCTGACCCCCAGCCCTCAGATATTTATAGACATTGATCAGATCACCTCTCAGTCTTCACCTCTCTAGATTAAACAGCTCCAGGTCTCTCAGCCTTTCCTGATCAGGCAGTGCTCCAGGCCCTTCACCATCCTTGTTGCCCTCTGTTGGACTCTTTCAAGTAGATCCCTGCCCATCTTGAACTGATTACTGCTGTCTTGACCTGTCAAAGAACTAGGAAGGCTTGGCTGGTACTTTCCCTCCTGTCTAACTGTGTTTCTTGCGAGTGTCACAGAGCCAATTTTCTAATGTGCTTTTATTAGCCCAGAGTTGCTCATACTGCTTTTCTTGCCCACTGAGTCTCAGCTCAAAATTTGTCAGAAGGACCATGTGCATTCTTGCAGTGCTGGGGAGTGTTTCGAAGAATATAATTTGTCACTTCTCTGTGCATTGAAGCTTGCCTACAGGAGGCAGGGTGACTAAGGCAGATAGTGTAGTCTTTCTAGGTCAAAGTCAAAGCAGGTTGCTGCTATCATTCTGCAGAAGTCTTGCAGCCCTCCGTCTGAAGATCTCCATCTGCAGTTCTGAAGTCCTTACTGCCCTTGCTAACCACAAATGAGCACAAAGGTTTTGAATCAGTGGTATAGCTTTCAGATGCAGGCTGTCTTCCTTCCCACTGCTGTGCTCTGGTAGTCTCTTGCATAATTGCCTCAGGCTGGCTACTGCTGCTGAATCAGAGATACTACTGTGCACAAGCAATTAGGTGTGTTTAACCGTTTCCTTCTTCTGTTTCTCCGCTCGTTTACTGGTAGCTTCCACAGCAGTCTCTTGTGTGATTTGCTGTCCATTACTTAGAAGTTTCTGAAAACATGTGAAAATCAATTTTGTTTGCTTGATTCCTTTTGGTTTTTCCCTTTTGCTGTCAAAATGAGACTTGGAATAACTGTGTGATAGCAAAAGGCTTGAGTCAGTGTGGGCTTTGGCTCCTGCTTGCTGCTCAGTACATTTACTCAAGCTGTTGTTGATGTTTCTTGTGCAAAGAGTTACTGATTGGTTTTGAGTTGCTCCTTTATTTCTTTCATGGGTTAAACCTACCGAGGTGCTTCCTGCAGCTCCCTATGGCTGGGGCACCAGGAGCAGCTGGAACTTGTGGCCCTGTCTGGTGGGCAACCCCAGCCTCGGGGCACTTGATGCATTTCTGGGGATTAGGACAAACTGAGATCAGGCCAAGACATCGCCGACTGTCAGGTGACGGACAGGATCAGACCTATTGAGGGGAATTATGGTCAGACAAGGCTGTAAGGGAGAGCAGAATCACTTCCACCATTCCTTTCTCTACCTATGTACTTTCTCCCTTATACGGTGTAAAAACTTATATTTGAAGGACCTTGTCTAATTGATGCACCAAATAGTACAATTTACAGCACCACCAAAAGTCTCAGAGTTTGTCCACTCTAATTTTACTTTGTGGCAATGTAAGATCTGTTTTTTTGCTCTTAGTTATGCCTAAGTAAATCACGTTAGCAGTGAAGTTAGTATTTATCTCAATATGGGCACTCTGTAAAGAACATGGTTTAGTGAGAGTGCTTTCTCTGCTACACCACAACCACCTGTTCCATTTGGGATAAATTTGCTTGCAGATTTTTGTGGTAGAAGGCAGACAAAAAGTTGCATAGCTCTAAGACTGCTTTTTATATGTCTGAAAGTCAGTTAACCTCAAACTTATTGGGAAGAATGCAGTGGGAACAGGACAGAATTACTACTCTAAACACAGCAGTTCTATAGCTATCAGACAGTGACTTCCTGATGGTTATCATAGAATCATAGCATGGTTTAGGTTGAAAGAGACCTCAAAGATCATCCAGTTCCAACCCCCCACCATAGGCAGGGACACCTCCCACTAGATCAGGACGCTCAAGACCTCATCCAGCCTGGCCTTGAACACCTCCAGGGAGGGAACAGCCACAACCTCCCTGGGCAACCTGTTCCAGTGTCTTGCCACCCTCACTGTGAAGAACTTCCTCCTAACATCCCGTTTAAATCTCCCCTCTGCCACTTTGAACCCATTACCCCTCGTCCTGTCATTACAAGACTTTACGAATAGTCCCCCCCCAGCCTTCCTGTAGGCCCCCTTCAGATACTGGAAGGTTACTATAAGGTCTCCTCGAAGCCTTCTCTTCTCCAGGCTGAAAAGTCCCAACTCCCTCAGCCTGTCCTCATAGCAGAGGTGCTCCAGCCCTCTGATCATCTTCGTGGCCCTCCTCTGGAGTCGCTCCAACAGTTCCATGTCCTTCTTGTGTTGGGGGCTCCAGAATTGCACACAGTACTCCAGGTGGGGTGACAAGAGCAGAGTAAAGGGGAAGAATCACCTCCCTTGCCCAGCTGGCCACACTTCACTTAATGCAGCCCAGCACACTGTTGCTGTCTGGGCCGCCTGTGCACACTGTTGGCTTGTGTTGAGCTTCTCATCTACCCAGACCCCCAAGTCCTTTTCCTCAGGGCTGCTCTCCAGCCACTTGCCATCCAGCCTGGATTTGTGCTTGGGATTGTGCCGACCCAGGTGCAGGACCTTACACTTGGCCTTGTTGAATTTCATGAGGTTGGCCAGGGTCCACCTCTGCAGCCTGTTCAGGTCCCCCTGGATGGCATCCCTGCTCTGTAGCAAGTCGACTGTGCCACACAGCTTGGTGTCACCTGCAAACTTACTCAGAGTGCACTCGATTCCTCTGTCCATGTCACTGACAAAGATGTTAAACAGTACTGGTCCTAGCACTGACCCCTGAGGGACGCCACTTATCACTGGTCTCCCGGTGGACATTGTGCCCTTGATCACTACTCTCTGTGTGCGATCATCCAGCCAGTTCCTTATCCAGTGAGTTGTCCAACCAACAAGTCCATGTTTTTCCAGTTTGGTGACCAGGATGTCCTGTGGGACAGAGTCAAAGGCCTTTCTTAGATCCAGGTAGCTGACATCAGTTGACCTTGCCTTGTCCACTGCTGCTGTGACTTCATCATAGAAAGCCACCAAATTAGTCAGGCATGATTTGCCCTTGGTGAAGCCATGCTGGTTGGCATCAGACACCTCTGTTTTGTTTTCCATCTACCACATCAGAGCCTTCAGAAGGATCTGCTCCATGATTTTGCTAGGTGATTATTAATTTATTATTTTTATTAATAATCGAGATTTCAGGAAAATTTCCCTGGGGTTATTTGGATGTTCAGTTGGCAAGGTTGTTGCACAAAATTGCTTATAAACACAGAATCAAACAGTTTACACAGCCTAAACAGTCAGAAAGTAGAAAACAGGGAACTTGCTAACAGGGGAAATCCTAAGCCCACCTTTTACTCACAAACGCGATAGGTATACAGTTCCCGAGGAGAGGAGGAGAAAGAGTTTGCCTTGCCGCTGCTGTATTGCTGCAATGCAGGCTGGAAACACATGGCCGCTGTGAACGAGGTGCAAGAGACTTCTGGTCCCAACGAAAGGCAGCAGGAAAGAGAAGCAAGAGCTCTAATTGCCGTTCCTTGAATGCCCCATTTTGAAGGGTGAAACTGGCCAATAGGCAATAGTGTCCATTGTTTTGGCCAATACATTCAAAATCCTGTGCCCAGGGGTCGACTCTAACACTTTGAGGGACAGCAGAGATCACCTGACTTGTTCATGTGACTTGATCACGTGGCACAGGGTTTTCTTCCTTCAAACTGGCACTCTTTGCTCAATCCTGCAAACTCCCGGACCTTGTAACAGGAGGAGGAGAGCCAGGACTTTGAACTAATTTGGGCGGGATTTATGCCCTGCTAGGACAGTGAAGCCATGCTGGTTGGCATCAGACACCTCTGCTTTATTTTCCATCTGCCGTAGCAGAGCCTTCAGGAGGATCTGCTCCATGATCTTGCCAGGCACAGAGGTGAGGCTGACTGGTCTGTAGTTCCTGGGGTCATCCTCTTTTCCCTTCTTGAAGATAGGTGTTATATTTGCTCTTTTCCAGTCATCAGGAACTTCACCAATCTGCCATGACCTTTCAAATACAATGGACAGTGGTTTGGCAACTTCATCTGCCAGTTTCCTCAGGACTCGTGGGTGGATCTCATCAGGCTCCATGGACTTGTGCATGTTCAAGTTCCTTAGGTGCTCATGAACATGATCTTCAATTACAGTGTGCAGGTCTTCACTCCCCCAGTCCTTACTTTTGCCCTCTGGAATTTGGACATTGTGTCTGGAGCACTTGCTGCTGAAGACCAAGGTAAAGAAGTCAGTGAGCACCTCAGCCTTATGCACGCCCCTGTTGCCAGCTTTCCATTTCCCATCTGAAGGCGTCCCACATTTTCCCTAGTCCTCCTTTTCTCACTGATATGCCTGAAGAAAGTCTTATAGTTCCCCTTAATGTCCTTAGCCAGAATCAACTACAGCTGTGCTTTAGCTTTCCTAACCTGATCTCTGCTTCCACGAACAATGTCTTTGTATTGGTCCCAAGTTACCTGTACTTTCTTCCACTCTCTGTAGGCTTTTTTCTTGTGTCTAAATGTGTCCAGGAGCTCTCCATTCATCCATGCAGGCCTCCTTGCATTCTTACCTGCCTTCCTCTTTTTTGGGATGCATTGCTCCTGGGCCCAAAGGAGGTGGTCCTTGAGCAATGCCCAGCTTTCCTGGGCCCCCCTTCCTTCCAGAGTTATTTCCCATGGCACCCTCTTGAGCAGATTCTTGAAGAGATTGAAGTCTGCTCTTCTGAAGTCCAGAGCAGTGAGTTTACTGTATAGCCTCCTTGATGCTTTGAGGATCTTAAACTCTACTATTTCATGGTCACTGCATCCTAGGCTACCCTTAAGCTTCACTTCACTGACCAGCCCCTGTTTGTTGGTGAGGACTAGGTCCAGAACAGCACCTTTTCTTGTAGGTTCCTCTACTACTTGAAACAGGAAGTTATCATCAACACATTCCAGGAACCTCTTAGATTGCTGGTGCTGTGCTGTTATCCTTCCAACAGATGAGATGGTTAAAGTACCCCATGAGTACCAGGGCCTGTGAGCGTGAAGCTTCTCCTATTTGTTTGTAAAGGGCCTCATCTGCTTCGCCTTCCTGATCAGGAGGTCTGTAGCAGACTCCTACTATGATGTCCCCTTCTCTTGCCTTCCCTTTAACCTTTACCCATATGCTCTCTGTTTTGATGTTGGATATCCCTAGGTTGAGCTCCATGGATTCCAGTTTATCATTGATAGAGGTCTACACCCCCTCCTCTTCTCCCCTGCCTGTCCCTCCTGAAGAGTCTATACCCATCTATCCCTAAGCTCCAATCGTGAGATCGATCTCACCATGTCTCAGTGATGCCAATGACATCATAACCCTGGAGACTTGAAAATATTTGTAATTCCTCCTGTTTGTTCGCCATGCTCCTTGTGTTAGTGTAGAGGCACTTCAGTTGTGCCTCTATTGGAGCTGACTTACTGATTTTCCTTTATCCTGTTCTTTGAGCATGCTTTCCTCAGTCAGTACTTGGACTTGTCGATGCTCAGACACGTCTTTATCTACTAGCTTGTCTCTATCCCTTATGCCATTACTACCACGTGAATTACCACTTGATGATTCCCTCTTGGCAGATAAACCCTGAACTGGATATGGCCCGTCTCTGCAGAGCCCTGGATGCACTGCCCCAGTATGCACTGCCCCAGTATGCTTCAGGGCAGCAGGTTGAGAACTTTCACCAAATCCTCATTGCTCCCACACTGATCTGTCCTCCCACACCTTGCCACAAAGGTATGATTACTTTGTCCTCCTCTCCCTTCACATCCCGTTTAAAGCCCTGACAACTAGCCCTGCTATCTCCTCTGCAAAGACCCTCTTCCCTCTTCGAGAGAGGTGTCTCCTGTTTGGTGTCAGCAACTCTGGTGTTGTAAAGGTCATATCACTATCAAAGAATCCAAATTTATTGCAGTGACAGCATCCACGCAGCCAGGTATTAAAAGACTACACTCAGCTACTTATTACAGTGTGTCTGCCATCAGCTGGAATAACAGATGAGAAGATGATTTGTGCCCTGGAGTTCTGTATCACCCATCCCAAGGCTCCTGGTGTATTGAATGTATTATGATATAAGTCACCTCCAGCTGTTGTCTTTTGTACTCCTGTGTCTTTGTTGGGTAGCTGATAACACCCTTAACAGACCTGAATTTAACAGCTGAATGTTGATTGCTGCAGAAGCAGTAAAACAAGGCTGGTGGGGAGGTGGTGATTATGGTGGGTTTGGGAATTTCTATCAAACTGGAAAAACATGGACTTGTTGGTTGGACAACTCACTGGATAAGGAACTGGCTGGATGATCGCACACAGAGAGTAGTGATCAAGGGCACAATGTCCACCTGGAGACCAGTGATAAGTGGCGTCCCTCAGAGGTCAGTGCTGGGACCAGTACTGTTTAACATCTTTGTCAGTGACATGGACAGAGGAATCGAGTGCACTCTGAGTAAGTTTGCAGGTGACACCAAGCTGTGTGGCACAGTCGACTTGCTACAGAGCAGGGATGCCATCCAGGGGGACCTGAACAGGCTGCAGAGGTGGACCCTGGCCAACCTCATGAAATTCAACAAGGCCAAGTGTAAGGTCCTGCACCTGGGTCGGCACAATCCCAAGCACAAATCCAGGCTGGATGGCAAGTGGCTGGAGAGCAGCCCTGAGGAAAAGGACTTGGGGGTCTGGGTAGATGAGAAGCTCAACACGAGCCAACAGTGTGCACAGGCGGCCCAGACAGCAACAGTGTGCTGGGCTGCATTAAG
>VWZI01011902.1:60375-115524 GCA_013396835.1 Psilopogon haemacephalus | reverse complement strand
GAGGGGTAATGGGTTCAAAGTGGCAGAGGGGAGATTTAAACGGGATGTTAGGAGGAAGTTCTTCACAGTGAGGGTGGCAAGACACTGGAACAGGTTGCCCAGGGAGGTTGTGGCTGTTCCCTCCCTGGAGGGGTTCAAGGCCAGGCTGGATGAGGTCTTGAGCGTCCTGATCTAGTGGGAGGTGTCCCTGCCTATGGTGGGGGGTTGGAACTGGATGATCTTTGAGGTCTCTTTCAACCTAAACCATTCTATGATTCTATGATCTTTCATCTCAAATAAGCATCTATCTTACTAAAGAACTAGTTAAATGTCATGCATCTGTATCTGGAATGAGTTAAGGCATTTGTTGGTTAATAGCCACAGGGTTTTTTACCAGATAATTAACATTTCAGCTTCATGGACGCATGTTTTTTCTTACATTTGGTATGAAAGCTGAGAGAGAGCTTTCTTTTGCGGTACTAAACATCATCTAGGGCATTGGATATAAAACAGAGTTTCCCATAAATGGGAATGCATTGTATTTGAGCATGAGCAAAATAAAGGGAGGAGTTAACAGCATGCTTGAAGCTAGTTTACAGTTATATGGATTTCACTAAAGTATGGGTACTTTAAACTTCTAATTTGCACTGTGATGCAAATTAGATACACCTCAGAGTAGTGTTAAGACACTGGATAGGAAAGAGGAAGTACAATGTTGCAAATCAATGAGTCATGCACAAAGAAGGGTATGATGATGACAGAGGGTTGGATAGAACACCACAAGGAAGTAAATGTATGTCTGTTTAACTGGGTGATACTGGAATGCCATGCATTTTAGGGGTAGAGGAAAATCACAGAATGGTGTGGGTTGGAAGGGACCTCCAAAGGTCATCTAGCCCAACCCCAGTGCAGTCATCAGGGACATCCTCCTCTAGGTCAGGTTGCTCACAGCCTTGTCAAGCCTCACCTTGAGTATCTCCAGGGAGGGGGCCTCAACTACATCCCATGGTAGCCTGTGCCAGTGTTCCACAACCCTCATGGTAAAGAACTTGTTACCAGCATTCAATCTAAATGAGCTCTTCTCTATTTTCAAACCATTCCCTCTCATCCTATCACTGTAGGTCTTTGCAAACAGTCCCTCTGCAGCCTTCTTGTAGGCCCCCTTCAGGTACTGGCAGGCTGCTTATTAGGTCTTCCTGAAGTCTTGTCTTCTCCAGGCTAAGCAACTCCAGCTCCCTCAGTCCTTGTAGCAGAGGTGTTCGAGCTACCAGATCGTCTTTGTAGCCCATGTCTGAATGTGCTACTGCATCAGGTCCATGTCCTTTGTGTGTTGAGGGCCCTAGAGCTGGATGCAGTACTCAAGGTGAGGTCTCACCAGAGCAGAGCAAAGTGGCAGAATCCCCTCTCTAATGAAATGAAAACACTGTACTGTTTTGAGATTCGATGTCACACTAAGCAGTACTGAAATTTATTTCTTTCAACTTAATTGTCTGTTAATAAATTGTACTTGGGCCTTAATTTAATTTTAGGTCACAAGAAACAGTAATAGCCTAAGACCTAAGGAAGGAAACGTTAAAGCCTGAATCTTTCAAAGTTGTTCAAGAATCAGCAGCATCCTTCTGCCATTTACGTTTTCATACAATAGTGTTCAGAGAAGAGTAAGCAGGAGCATGCCTGTCGTGCATTATCTTCTACTTACAAAATGAAGCCTGGAATTTTTATGAGCAAGACATGCTGAAGGAATTAATTCATCGTAAACAAAACATCTGTCTCCCCAGCACTTTTTCTGTTTGCTGGGATCTGAATGAGTCATGGCTCTGGGAACCGTGCTGGTCTCAGCGCAATGAAATCGTCAGAAGACTTCAAGATTTTCACTGTACTTTCCAAAGGCAGATAATGTGAAGTCAGTAAAACGTACTTTCCTTTTACACTAACTCATGGCCTTCTACTTTTATCCCTTGATACTGGGGACTTTCTTCCAAGAGAGCAGTTTCCCTTTATTCCTCATTAAATGAATGGAAGGGACTTGAAGAAAATTTGTATACCAGTAAAAGTAATAATCTGAATGCAGTAAGAGAGAACAAAGATTATGGTAAGAGTGGCGAGGAACAGCATGTTGCTGCCAACTTAGTTTTAGCCTAAACTTATATGTGGTTCATTGCCATAATTGAAGGGAAAACTTTTCAGTGTCCGGCAGAAAGTAGTACAGAAATGTTTCAAAGAAATAGGATTTTAAACACAAACTACTTGAAAAGTAGTATTGTGACACTAGTAGTGGTTGTTGAAAATTAAGCTGTTTTTTTATACACTTCTGCTCTTGTGAGACCCTCACCTCAACCATTGTGTCCAGTTCTGGTGTCCCCATCATAAACAGGACACAGAGCTCTTGGACTAAGTCCAGAGGAGGACCTCAAAGGTATCTAAGGACTGGAACACTGCTGCTGCAAGGACAGGCCGAGGGAGATGGAGCTGTTCAGCCTGAAGAAAAGGCTCCAGAGACACCTAATAGCAGCCTTGAAGTACCTAAACTGGGCTACAAGAAGGCTGCAGAGGGACTATTTGCAAAAGCCTGCAGGGACAGGACAAGGGGCAGTGGTTTGAAATGAGAGGAGATTTAGATTGGATCTTAGGAACAAGTTCTTTACCATGAAAATGGTGGAACACTGGAACACATTGCTCAGAGAGGGCATCTTCCATCCCTGGAGCTATTCAAGGTGAGGCTCAACAAGGCTCTAAGCAGCCTGATCTAGTGGAGGAAGTTCCTGCTTAGTGCAGGGGGAACGGGCTAAATGACCTTTGGTGGTCCCTTTTAACCCTAACTATTCTATGATTCTATGCTCATGGGTTCTCTCTGCTCTCCTCTTAGGTGAGGTGGTGGTACTATATGGGTGAAGAAAAAAGTTTTACGTTTTCCTCTGGGAATATGGTGAAGTTATGTTTTTAATTTCTTGGGGCAGAATATTTCATAACTGTGCCACCTGCTAAGAGCTTCTAAGTCAAAGGCAGGTAGAAGTTGGAAGTGGATAGGGAATTTAAGCCAGCTCTCTGATTTCTCAAGCTTATTTGCTAGGTCTTGTAAACCACTATGAAATGAACATGTTGTACAGAAATTGTTATCCTTGGTTAGTCTGACAGACAAGTACCAGGTTCAGGAATCATGTTTATTTACATAGTAACTGTGTGTGGTGGTTTTGCCCCAGCTGGGGGCCAAATGCCCACCAGAGCCACTCTATCACTCCCTCTCTTAAATGGGCAGGGGAAAGGGGAAAATACAACAAAGGCTAGTTATAAGATAGAAGCAAATTTAATAATGAAAATAAGCAAAAGCAATAGATCACGGAGAAGCAGGAGCAGAGAGAGATATTAATCTCTACTTCCCATCAGCTGGACGGTGTTTTGGTCTTGGAAGCAGGGATCTCTATGCTTGATGGTTACTCCTGGAGAACAGATGCCATAAATGAATCTTCCCCCAAACTTTCTTCTATTACCTTGTTCTTATATCTGAGCAGACATCATATGGCATGGAATATCCCTTTGGCCAGTCTGGACCACCTGGTTTGGCTGTGTCCTCTCAGCATCTTGGGGTGGGGAGATGTTGAGGAACCTTTGGCTGTGCTCCTGTTCAACCCAACAAAAAATGGAGTCAACATAGCAAGAAATTTGCTCCTACCTTGAGACATGCTTGTTCTTGTGAGGGAGAAGCCCCACACAAACTACTCTGTTCCTTCGTTGCAGGCTTTGATTTTGAAAGCTTTTGTCTTTCTTTGGCTCTGTGGCATGCCTTCTGTCAGCCAGTTTTGCCATTTGATGAGAGCTCCTGACATTTCAGGGCCTGTCTTTAAACTGCTCTGTAGTTAACTCAGTCAAGGATCTAACCTGAATGAAACTCTGTTTTTTTTCTTTTTTCAAGTGGGATTGAACCTAGGTTATTTCTCGCGTGGTTCACTGTACTACCACATAGCACTTTTGCTGTTGTAAGGAAAAAAAGTGCAGAGGGAAATCAATGGTTTCTGCCAACACAAATGCGCAAGGTGAGCATAAATTAAATGTGAAACAATGCAAAGTGCTGAAAGCAATTGCTCCTGATCTGAACTGTAGTCCTTCAGACCAGTCCCTCGTTCTCTGGTAAATGTGAGCTGCTTCTTTTCACCAATAGTATTGAATTTTTTGCTTTTTTTGGGTGATTTTTACTTGCCAAAAGATTGGACAAATAATGGCACAAATAGGGAAGGAACTAAAAAAACCCAAAAACCCAAACAACCCCAACTTTAAACCATTTGGTTTGTGATAAAATATTACATGAAGTTGGAACTGATAGACAGAGCTCAAGTTTAATACTGACTCCTGTGACGTTAGTCATGGATGAGTTAAGGAAATTAAATTTGCATGGAAATAGCACAAGATGTAGGAACACAAAAATGATTATAGAAGTGTATTCACAGGAGCTGGTAGCTTTCTAGATCGAACTGGAGGAGTTAAAGCAATTTTAACATGTTGAAGTGGTAGCAAATAGAATGTTCATCCTGACTTTTGGTGGGTGTCAGTCTAGAGATTAGAAGTGCTGAAAGATGGTATTGGAATGTTAAATTAGTTTACAGGATTAGAGAAATAGCCTGAAAGTAGTAACATCTGCTGTTAAGTGGGAATAAATAGTTACCAAGATGTCAAGTACCTTTTTATTTTTTTTAATGCTCCCTCAGCCTGTCCTTATAGCAGAGGTGTTACCGCCCCTGATCGTTTTATTAGCTATCCTCTGGACCCCCTCAGGTCCATGTCCTTTCTGTGTTAAAGGCTTCAGAGCTGAACTCCAGGTTCAGTCTTAGCAGAGAACAATAGCAGAAGTTTCAGAGTAAATTTTAGTCCTTGTTGGGCAGAGCTAATTAAACTTGATGTTATTTCTTTAGGATATAACTGAGTTTACTAAATCTATTGCAAACCACCTTTGAATAGTATCTGTTCTAATACTTGTTTCTTAAGGATTTATAAATTATTTCTCTTTGGTTTTGTTTTTTTTTCCTTCTTCCAAGCTGAATTTTGGTGAACATTAATGATTAAAGACATAGTCTTAATACTTTCAGCTAGTTGAAGATGCCCTTGCTTACTGCAGAGGAGGTTGGACTAGGGGACCTTTGGAGGCCACTTCCAATCCAGACCATTTTACGACTCTAAATGGTACAGACAATTATCACAATAGCAGAAGCTGGGCTAATGATGGTGTCTTGAAATGGTTTCCTAAAAGCAGATACCATGCTCTGCCAGGGTGGTGGCTTTATTAAAAGTAGACTCAAATGCTTGCTAGAGGTACCACTGCAGCCCAACAGCAGGGCTTGCTCAGATGACATCATGCTGCAGGCAGCACTCCAGTGGTTAGTCTGGCCTGTGAGCCCATCCCTGTTTGTGAGTAAAGATCTTTGAAAGCAGTGAGACTTAACATACTGAACATTTTTTTGTTTTCCTTCTTCTTTGACAAACGTTGCTTTATCTCCCTTCTCTTCTTAACTTCTCTTTGCTGATTTACTACTATTTAAATTCTGCATGCAGACTGTTGCTTTTCCCCAGTTCTTTTCTGTGTACGGATACCTCAACAAAGGTGCTGTAAATCATCATTTTTTTCCCACTTACTTCCATAGAACATCTGGATATAAAGATAAGTCAGCTGCTTGCTGGCTGGCTGCCTGAAAACACAACATGGTCCAAGTTTTTTGTTACTGAGCATGTGGGATCTGTGAAAATATCAGCTTTTAGCTTTAATTGCTGTCCTTTCATACACTTACAGAATAGCCAACTGTTCACTAGGAGTTTTTGGTGATAGAAATATCATGGAGAATTACAGTAGGGGAAGATAGGGAAAGATGCAAATGCACACTGCATTGCAGGCACTAGGTCTGATCTGCTGGGGAATCTTTCCTCTCAGGCATTTTTGTTGGGTACTGGGGGCACCGTGTGAAGGCTGACATCCTCTTCCATAAAGCTGTGATGGCCAGAGAGAAAAACTGGGGGAAGGAAAATGGAATTTTCTTTGCTCAGGCAAAAGCAGAGCAGAATTAAACATGTGGAACATATGGAAAAAAAGAAGTTATAGGAGGCAGGAAATGTGAACTCTCTTCAAAGGCACGTTAGTGACACATTTAAATCCTGCTTGCCTCAGAGTGGTGAGCATTATGAACAGTAATGCACTGTCCTGGGAGTGCTCAGAGATACTCCAAGAAGTCTTCCTCTGAAAGAAAGTGACTTGGATGTATTGGTTGAGAATCATAGAATCATAGAATCATAGAATGGTCTAGGTTGGAAGAGACCTCAAAGATCATCCAGTTCCAACCCCCCACCATAGGCAGGGACACCTCCCACTAGATCAGGTCGCTCAAGACCTCATCGAGCCTGGCCTTGAACACATCATGATCTGGCAGTGTGCTCATGCAGCCCAAAAGGCAAA
The DNA here is from genome assembly GCA_013396835.1 of Psilopogon haemacephalus. Taxonomy (NCBI): domain Eukaryota; kingdom Metazoa; phylum Chordata; class Aves; order Piciformes; family Megalaimidae; genus Psilopogon; species Psilopogon haemacephalus. Next base: position 109,112 of record VWZI01011902.1, on the reverse strand, counting down.
TCTTGTGCTAGACTGCGTCAAGAGGAGCATGTCCAGCAGGGCAAGAGAGAGCATTCCTGCCCTTTGCTCTTGTGAGATTACCTCAAATACTGCACCCCATTCTGGTGTCCTCATCATAAGAAGGACACACTGCTGTTGGAGCGAGTCCAGAGGGAGGCCACAAAGATGATCCAAGGGGTGGAGCAGCTCTGCTATGAGGACAGGATGAAGGTGCTGGGGTTCTTCAGCCTGGAGAAGAGAAGACTCCAGGGGCACCTTAGAACTTCCTTCCAAAACTTAAAGAGATCCTACAGAAAGGCTGCAGGGGAATATTTCATCAGGACAAGAGGGAAGTGTTTTAAGCTGAGGGTGAAGATCTTCAGTACAAGGGTGGTGAAACTCTGGAATAGGCTGCCCAGGGAGCTTGTGGCTGCCTCCTCACTGCAGGTGTTCAAGGCCAGTCTGGATGAGGCCATGATCAGCTGAGTCTAGTTGAGAGATGTCCTTGCCCATAGTGGAGAGGTTGGAGTAGATGATCTCTGAGGTCCCTTCCAACCTAAGGCATTCTATGATTCTTTAAAGCATTTCATATTTGACCATGAAAGAAACTGCTGATGGATTGAATTTTTCCTGGAACAAGAGCAAACACTGTTCTGAGCCAAGAGCAAACATTCCTGTGAAAAGAAATCTTCCTGTACTACATGGAGCTGTGTTTTACAGCTGGCATATTTTTTAATGTTTGCTTTATTTAGTTATTATTTTTCTGACAAAGTGTTTTTGTTGGAGAATGGGAAAAACTGAGAGTACCTTATGTGTACTTTTGAAAAAGAGGTGCACTGGAATGTTTTACTTACTTAAGCAGAGATCTTTTTACAGAGATCAATTAGTAAATATGGAGCAGGTTACTTATTTAAATCCAGTTGCAGATCTTTCTCCTGTGTGGTACAACTCCACCCAAACTATTCTGAGACCTCAGAGTCTACACAGAGGCATAGTTATTTGTTTTCTTTTTAATTACACAGGCTTTTGTGCTTGTGTCAGTTTCCGGGTTAGATTCAGCAGCCATGCTCAGTGCACTACATTAGATAAATTGCCTGATTTAGACATCTAAGGCTGTTGTAAACCAAATGTTGGGAGCAGAAGGATCAAAATGTTTGTGATGAGTGTGCATTGTAGTTGGAAGTTCCATTTATGACATTTGGTGTCTATTGTGGCTTGTTGTGTACAGCCTTTGTTGGATGTGTATCAACCAGTTCAATCATAAAGTGAGTAACAGCTGTCTACTGCTACCTGAAAGGAGGTTGTGCAGGGGCTGCTGCTGGTCTTTTTTCCCAGGTAATTAGTGACAGAATAAGAGGAAATGGCCTCAAGCTGCCCCTGGGTAGGGTTAGACTGGGCATTGGGAAACATTTTTTTTCTCAACAAGAGTGGTCAGGCATTGGAATGGGCTGCCCAGGGAGGTGGTTGAGTCCCCAACCCTGGATGTGTTTAAAAGTTGTTTGGATGTGATACTTGAGGATATGGTTTAAGGGCGAACTTTGTAGAGTAGGGATAATGGTTGGACTTGATGATCCTGGGGATCTTTTCCAACCTGAATGTTTCTGTGATTCTGTGAACAGCATGTAGCAGCAAACTGCAGCACTTGCTTGTTGTGTGCCCTGTCTTCTGTGCTCCTGCTAGTGACATCATGGAGCATATTAGAAGATGTGTTGTTAATAGGTGGAGAGAGGTTCTCCTCTGCCTCTACTCTGTTCTGGTGATGCTGCGTCTGGAATATTGTGTAGAGTTCTGGGCTACTCAGTTCAAGAAGGGCCTCAGGGAACTGCTTGGGAGAGTCCAGCACAGAGCCACAAAGATGCTGAAGGCAGTGAAACATCTCCCTGCTGAGGGAGCTGGGGCTCTTTAGCTTGGAGCAGAGGAGCAGCCTGAAGGAGACCTCATTCATGTTGTCTCCCTTCATGTGCAGGGCAGTGTCAGGAGAACAGAGCCAGGCTCTACTCAGGGATGTCCAATGACAGGACAAGGGGCAGTAAGTTCAGGCTGGAATAGAGGAGATTCTATGTGAATATAAGAGAAAACTTTTTTCCCTTCAAGTGTGACAGCCTGGAACAGTCTGCTTAGAGAGGCTGGGGAGTCTTCTCTGTGTTCCTGTGCGACCTACTCTAGGTGGCCCTGCTCTGACAAGGGGTTTGCGCTGGATGATGCCCCAAGATCTCTTCCAACTCCTAACATTCTGTGATTTCTTGAATCTCTTTTGTGATCCCACATTGAACGAGACTTTATTTGAAGTTGAATTTGTGTGGTAATTGTGCAAAAAAGCACTTGCATTAAGAGCTAAATGTGCATGTGTCCACAGAGGTATGCTAAGGAAAGTCTTTAGGTTTTGCATTTGTTTTGGGCTACTGCACATGTGGCAGTCGTTTGAGTTTCATGCTGTAAGCTGCAACAAACATATGAAGGAAAATTATCTGGGCAACCTGTGGAGCAGGATTTGGACAGTGTCTCTTGTTTGTTTGGCTGCCCTGTTCAGCAGTCTTACCAGGTTCAGCATATGAAGTGAGTCCTATTACTTGTAGTAACTAGATCTTGAAGTACTGTGTGAAAGTTTTTAATGCTAGAAAACCAGTAACATTTTCTGCTACTAAGGAAAGTGTCTATTGTCTCTTAATCCAAGAAGCCTTTACATCACTGAGTGTATCTTAGAAATCACACTTTATTTTGTGGTGTGTGAACCTCAGGAAAACAGAAGGTACAGCTTGGGGTGATGAAATTGACAGCAACCCTGCAGAAAAGGACTTAGGGATGCTGATGGGTGAGAAGCTGGACCTGAGGGAACAGTGTGAGCTTGAAGCCCAGAGAGCAAATAGCAGCCTGGGCTGCATCAAAAACTGTGTGGCCAGAGATGGAGGGAGGGATCCTGCCACTTTACTATGCTCTGGTGAGACCTCCACTGCAGTACTGCATCTAATTCTGGAGCTCTCAACACAGAACGGACATGGACCTGATGGAGTGGGTCAAGGAGGACCACAAAAATCATCAGGAGTCTGGAACACCTCTGCCACAAGGACAGGCTGAGGGAGCTGGGATTGTTCAGACTAGAGAAGGTTGCTAGGAGGCCTAATATAAGCCTTCCATTACTGGAAGAGGGCCCACAATAAGGCTGCAGAGAGACTGTTTGCAAAGGCCTGCAGTGACAGGACAAGAGGCAATGGTTTGAAAGCAAAGAAGAGGAGATTTAGATGGGATGTTAGGAACAAGTTCTTCAGCATGAGAGTGGTGGAACACTGGCACAGGTTGCCCAGCGAGGTGGTTGAGGACCCATCCCTGGATACTCAGTGTCAGGCTAGACAAGGCTGTGAGCATCCTAATCTAGTGGAGGATGTCCCTGCTGCCTATAGGGAGGTTGGACTGGATGATCTTTGGAGGTCTTTTCCAATCCAGACCATTCTGTGACCTTTTCAGGAGCTGCACGTTCTTTCTTCCCTCATAATTCATCTGATGAGGCATTATTTAAAGGCAATTGATTTAAAAGGATGTGTAAAATGACTTAGTGCTCAAACTTTTCAGAATTTCCACACCTCTGTATTCCTTAACCAAGATATATTCTTAAGCACTTGTACTTGGTGAATTTGATTTGGACTAAATTATACTCTTACACCTCCATTAATACACATTTGTACCAAAGCAATTACTTTGCTGGTAGTATGCACACACACAAAAAAAAAAGGATCCATGAGTTTTGGATTCATTATCTAATTTGACTGTCTAATTTGTCTCTGTTTTTTAATAGTTAAATTGTGGTAACTATCAAATGAGTCCACGTTACACTTCTCTGTGAGTCATGGTCAGAGCTCCCTTCCTTTCCCCGCGCTCTGTTTTATGTATTTTCATTTAGTTAGCTATTTTTCTTCTTCAGATGTCTCTCCCAAGTTGCCTGTGCTATTTTCTTGTGAAACACATAGAGGAACTGACCTGGGTCAGAATTACTTGGCAGAAAAGAGGAGGTGGGGGTTCGTCTCTGTTAACCTGAACAGTTCTCTGTTTCCAGTGCAGTTGCCTGGTCGGTGGCTATGGAGGAGTTGAGGGCATGAGGTGCTAAAGCTGCAAGAGGTGCAGGAGCTGTTTAATCAAGTGCTGTCATCAAGGGCAGTGTTCCTGAAGGAACAGTTGTACCACCTCAGAAGCTTTCTGTACTTTCTGTGAATGTGACTTCTTGTCTGCCAGAAGAGCCACAGTGTTCCTTCTCCCTGCCCTGGCAGTGCTTTCCCTGTCTTTGTGGAACAGTTACCAGAGAGGGAATGACTGAAGCTTTTACACAGCATGGAGTTACAGGGTGTCTCCAAGAAGATACTGCATCCTTCTGGAGTGCTGGTATGGACAGCTTCTGCCCCTTATCAGCTAAGCTAGTTTAACAGATTTTAAGAAGCATGGAGAACAACTTCAGAGAAGACTCTTAAACACTTTCAAAATCCTAATCATTGAAACACTTTATTTGAAGGTCTGAACTTCAAATGCCAGTAAGTTAACTGGATTTACATAATGTAGGAATTTCTAATAAATTTTTTTTCCATAATTTTATTTTTAGAGAGCAACAGTCTGCTTTACCTGATCTACAATGAATGCCAAATCTGCAATCAGCAAAGAGATTTTTGCCCCACATGATGAACGGATGCTGGGAGCTGTCCAAGTGAAAAGAAGAACAAAAAAAAAGATTCCTTTCCTAGCTACTGGGGGTCAGGGTGAATATTTAACGTACATCTGCTTGTCAGGTAAGATTAACGATTTTGCCATCTTCTTATTTGTTTGGGTTTATCTTTGCTTAACCGATTTGATGTTATCCGTAACCATAGGTTGCTGGATGACTCCAGTCTTAATAATGGAACCGGAGAACTATGGCACTTCAGTCTTGAGAAACTACATGCTCAAGGCCATTAATACTGATGCTGTATTATAAACTGAAGAGGTGATTTCATCGTTTAAAAGAAATTAGATGTTCTCTCACAGCATAGCTGCAGAAGATGGACAAATGTAAAATCTGCTCCTTGAGGTTAAGATTTTCTTTGCTGGATGGATGAATGTTACATTGCATTAAATTATAATGTCCTGAATTATTTTGTTTAAGCAGATATGTTTTCTTCTTTTTTCTTTTTTTGTGATTGCTTCTGTATGTTATCAGCTTATTGGGTACTTAGATATAAAACTTTCAGCCAAAATGTTCTCAGTTCAGAACAGTGTTGCTATGTGTCAATCACCTGCCTTTAAAAGTGATGAAGATGGAAATAGCTGGATTGAAAGAGTGGGGAATTACAAAGTCACAGTTTGAGAGCTTACAAGGAACAGGTAGAAATGATCTATTTGTTGTTAATGTGTTCAGATGAAATTGAATTTGAGTTTCTCCAATGTCAAAGTAGCACTTCTGAAAGTCTGGATTTCAGCAGCTGGATAGATAGTAGCTGTATGACATTTTTACGATTTCTCATAAAAATAAAGGTCTAGTTAATGTGCTCTTAAGTGTGCAAATGAACTGATTGATTGGGTTACTTGAGGTTGACTATGGTATTACAAGGATTTTTCTAGCTTTTTTCCCCTTATGCTGTAATACTTTCTGGTTCTTAGTGAAATTTACCTTATTTTAAGATTGTGTCTCAGAAAGGCAGTTGGAATGTACTTTGCAATCCTGTGTTGCCCATAGTTTAAAACCTGTTTTCAAACTTAGAGCAGAATTCAGTTGCCTGGAGGCATTGAGTGCAGTTTGTAGTTTCCAGCCCTTCCTCAAGGTAGCATTCCAGAAGGGCAGAAATCTCTTGGTGTATCTAAATCTGCCAAATAAGTGTGTGATTGTCTTTTGTATTGTAGAATGATTTAGACACTTAAATTTTCAGGCATATCAGCTGTTCCCTTGCAATCTGTGCATCTTACTGGAACTGCAGCTAGTGGTCGGAGGAAGCAGTACTCTACAGCAGTTGATTTTGAGCTTAATGGAAGTGTTTCATGGACTCTGCCCATTTATTATATTCCTTTCTGGTGAAAATAATGCCAAAGCTTTCAAATATAGGATGTAAAACCCAGTGATTCTGCTTTTGGTGTGAGACATCACACTCTTGCACACAAAATCAATGGTTTAAGTTGGAAGGGACCTCCAAAGGTCACCTAGTCTAACCCCCTTGCAGTCAGCAGAGACATCCTTCACCTTGTCATGTCTCACTCTGAAGATCTCTAGGAATGGAGTCTCAACTGCTTCCCTGGGCAACCTGTTGCAGTGTTCCACCACCCTCAATCTAAAGAACTTGTTTCTAACATCCAATCCAAATCACCTCTCATTTCAAACCACTGTCCCTCATCCTGTCACTGCAGGCCTTTGCAAACAGTCCCTCTGCAGTCTTCTTGTAGCCCCCTTCAGGTACTGGCAGGCTGCTATCAGGTCTCCCCAGAACCTTCTCTTCTCCAGTCTGAACAACCCCAGCTCCCTCAGCCTGTCTTCATAGCAGAGGCATTCCAGCCCCCTAATCACTTTTGTGGCCCTCCTTTGGACCACTCCACTAGGTCCATATCCTTCCTGTGTTGAGGGCTCCAGAACTGGATGCAGTACTTGGAATGAGGATTTACCGGAGAAGAGCAAAGTGACAGAATCACCTAGGGGTTACCTGCAGCCTTTCAGCTTGCTGTAATGGTGGCGTTGACCAAATTAGCCAAGAGAGATCTGCTGGGAGTTATTCCGTTGAGGAACAGTAAGAAAGGAGTAGACAGATGGGAAACAGAGGTGGGGTGGCTGTAGGCAGAACAGAGAAGATGAAAACTGAGTTAGTTTATTTTATTTTTCTTTTTTTTTTTTTATTAACATAGAAGTGGATTTAACACACAGAAAAGATGACATTCAGAGCTGAAAGTGGATATTTATCACCTCCTCCACACTAGCAGACCCAGTGACAGCTATTGGATCAGACCTCAGTTTTAATTTAGTCAGCATTGTCTTACGTAATTGAAACATAATTGTTTAAAATAGTCTTAGCCTTATTTAGAATTATGAATTAAGCATAAAATACTTGAAAGGTCACTTCAGAAATAGAGGTCATTGGTGATCTCTCTCTCCCACTTGCTTGTGCACAGTTCTCTCTGTTATTTTCTCCCTCACTCTATCACTATCTTTTTTTCAAGTAACTTCTAATATTTTGAATTTGTTATAGCACACTGGGAGCTTTCCAGTTTGTACATATGGACATGGCATTGACCTTTCAGGGCTAAAAATCCATTGCAGTTGTAGTGAACTGAATGAACCTCATGGTTCCTTTTGAACCTTCATTCTTCTGTGTCACAAGACTCTCAGCTTAGCTAAATTGCTCTTTCTAGTCCCTCTGCTGAAAAGCTTGAGATTCAACTAAAAATCAGCAGTTGTTTAAAACTCAGAGGGCAACTTTTTTTCCCTCTGAGGTTATGACTTTAGTAGCCATTTCTTTGCCATCTGCAAAGCTTTTAAGCAAAAGTACAATCTATCAAGAGCAGTGCTGGAAAAGCCAGAAGAAAAGGCAATTAAGTCTTAAGAAATAATTCACAAAAAAGGGTGAAGATGCAGGTGGAGAGCATGTTGAGGGTTTTTGTGTGAGTGTGGTGAGACTCTCGAGTAGGCTGTCCAGAGAAGTTGCAGATGCCTCATCTGTGGGGGTTTCAAGGCCAGGCTGGATGAGAGGCCTTGAGCAGCTGAGTCTAGTTGAGAGGCATCCCTGCCCATGGAAGGGAACTTGGAGTAGATGAGCTCTGAGGTCTCTTCCAACCTGAGCTGTTCTGTGAAGATTCCTTCTTTAAAATTTTGTCTTACTGACCATGCCTCAGACTTATCAAAAAACAGATAGTAAATAGCTTTAAAAATTATTGGCTGTTGTCACAAGAGGTTTTTGGGGTTGTTTTGTTTTATTTTTTTAGTTGCAGTTGTTTTGGTTGGTTGCTTTGGGGTATTTTTCTTTGTTTTTATCTCATTATAAATACATAGAATGGTTTAGGCTGGAAGGGACCTAAAGACCTCAAAGATCATCTAGTCCCAAACCCCTGCCATAGACTGAGACACCTCCGCTAGAACAGGTCACTCAAGGCCTCATCTAACTTTGAACACGAAGGGTGAGTGTCAGGAGGATGGAGCCAGGGCTCTTCTCAGTGATGTCCAAGGACAGGACAAGGGGCAGTGGGTGCAAGCTGGAGCAGAGGAGGTTCCACATGAACATAAGGGAAAAGTTTTTCCTCGAGAGGGCGACAGAGCCCTGGAACAGACTGCCCTGGGAGTCACCTGGGAATCACCCTCTTTGGACACATTCAAAACCCACCTGGATGTGTTCCTGTGTGACCTACTCTAGGTGATCCTGCTCTGGCAGGAAGCTTGGACTGGGTGATCTTTCAGGGTACCCTCCAACTTCTAGCATTCTGTGATTCTAAGTACATAGAGTGAGAGAGACTTGGCCTATTAGTTTGAGTAGTTTTGTGAATATCCTCATTTGTGCTCTCACAGCACACCTACTTCAACAGATTTCTAACCACACCACTTGGTTATACTTCCAACAGAAGCTTTCATAATATATTTTTTGGTGCTGTGATTTTTTTTTTTTTTTCCCAGATATGAATTTGTCATTTCTCCCATACTGGTTGCTCATGGAATAGAATATTACCCAGGAATGACCTGAATCCCTTCCTCCTTTGAAAGTCACTTGGCTGTCAGAAATTGGCCATAACTTCATTAGGAATTCAAGGGCAGGTTAAGTGCAATTGTTTTCAGCATGGTAGCTGAGCTGAAAATTGGAAGGCAGTGAGAAGGAAATTCAGATCAAAAGAATTCAGTTTTGTCCTACTGTGTTTTCATTTTCTGTCAGAGTTTTGCTACTGTACTGAAGTGACTATCTGCCAGTTTATTTTCTATGTTGTTAAAGAAAACATCCCATTTCTCAAGAGCTTATGATGCAGAGGATCCTGCTTGGTTTCTTCTCAGGACCTAGGAAACCAAATTAGACTTCATTTTCCACTGACTTTCCAGGAGGATGCTGTAATTGCCTCCCCAGAGGGTGCAATACTGTATATGTGGGAGAGTTGGTGGGGAGCATTTCCCCTCTTTAAATGTTATATTAAGGACGGTGATGCACCAATGTCCACAGCCAGGCACAGGGCATTCCCGTCGAGTCAGACTCACTTATATGTTAGATTCTCTATTTAAAGTTTAATTAGTAATGCAAAATAGAACATGGGATGAGAGGAAGTTGCACCAGGGGAAGTTTAGATTGGACATCAGGAAAAGCTTCCTCACCAAGAGGATTCTCAAGCACTGGAACATGCTGTCTCACACAGAAGACTCCTATTCTGTCCTTCAGAGAAAATGAGGTGTGTGTTCATCAGGTTTCTCAAATAGGAATGTGACTGCCATCACCAATTCTCTGCCTAACACTTCTGTGTTTTACCTGAAACTACCTGGATTACTTTCTGACGGCCAGTGGAAACAAACTGTTCCATAATTTGGTGGACAGGAGTCTGCAATGCAGAAAATGTAGATAATAGATGTATTATTTGCTGCCTTTTTTAAAATGTCAAAACACAGGCACATTGGAGACTGTCGAATTATCTACTGATTCCTCTGAATCTTCCTCATTGTGCATCTTGCTCTCTCCAGTGACTCAGACATCTATCCAAATTTTGTGCAGATTTCGCATTCGACATTGACTAAGCCAAAGACATACAATTTGATGGTGTGGATGGAGTCAAATTGATGTAACATTCTGTGGCTTCTACATATAAGTAGTTAGGCTCCTGTTTCATGTCAACTTGTTTATATTTATTCCTGTCCTCTGGAATGATGCTTCTGGCTGCTTTTCTCATGCCTTCACTGACATTCATGTGTCTATGTAGTGAGCTGACCATAGCAGCTCACTGAAGCTTTTTACCATTGCTTATGCATCTGCACAGTTGTAAATGTGTGAGGCAGAATCTCTGGCCATGAGAAAAATGACCTTCAGTTGACCTTTATGAAGCCGTTAAGGCTAACAAAAAATAAAGCACAATGATAAAGATGCTCTGAGGAAATAATCTTTTTATTGTCCTTTTAATAGTAAGAATAGCAATTATAGATATAGATAGCTATGGGAAGCTACATAGTGGAGACCTTTGGGAAGAAGCTGTGAATGTGTGTTAGGAATGGTATTAAAGGTGTCTGGGTTTTGCCTTTGGGATAAGAAGATATCCCTGCTCACTGCAGGGGGGTTGGACTAAATGACCTTTACATGTCCCTTCCAATGTGGGTGATTCTATGATTCTGTGATACACTGAGAGATCACTTGTGCTTAGTGAAACTCATTTTCAGGGGGTTTAAAACATTACTGCATATATTTTTTAATATTTTCTTTTATTTTGCAGTTTTTCAGAGTAGCTTCAGCCAGATTAGCCTTCTGTTCATCATCATTGATCTTTTTTGTTTGTTGAAATAGAAGAAGGGAAATTATGGCATTCCATGGCGTGTAGGCTACTTTTATTGATCATATTCCGAATAGTACCCTCAAGATATGTGGATGCTCTGATCCTTGCTGACTCTGAGTTGCTCAGCTGAATATAACCAGTCTTCTTTCACAGGAGCTTTCTGTAGGAGGGAATCCCGTTATAGCAAAGCTACTAAATTGTGCATTTGAAAGCATCCAGCCTAAGATGAGAGTCTGGCTTTTTTCTGTTCTTAAAGTGGAGATGGAATGTGTCTGTCCTCCTGTGCATCCTTCCAATACACAACTTGATCTGATTTGCATACAGGAGATAGTTTTGAAATTGCAAGCTGAAAGTGTATGTCTGCTGTTTAGCGATTTGGATTCCCTTCCCACCCACACCCTTTTTTTTCCTTTTTCAGAGTAGAATTGTAGCTGACTGATAAAGCTAGAAGTTAGCTATTGTGCATCACATCAGCAGAGGAAGGACATGGACCTTGTGGGGTAGGTCCACAGGAGGGCCGTGAAAATGATCAAGGGGCTGGAACGCCTCTGCTGTGAGGACAGGCTGAAGGAGCTGGGGTTGTTCAGGCTGGGGAAGAGAAGGCTCTGAGGAGACTCAATAGCAGACTTGCAGTACCTGAAGGGGGCTACAAGAAGGCTGCAGAGGGACTGTTTGCAAAGACTTGCAGTGATAGGACGAGAAACAATGGATTGAAATGAGAGAACAGCAGATTTAGATTGGATGTTAGGAACAAGTTCTTTAGCATGAAGGTGGTGGAACACTGGAACAGGTTGCCAAGAGAGGTAGTTGAGGCCCTGTTCCTGGAGCTATTCAGGATGAGGCACAAAAAGACTCTAAGCAACTTGGGATAGTGGAGGACGTCCCTGCTGACTGTATGTGGGTTGGACTGAATGGCCTCCAGGAGGTCCTTTCCAACCTAAAGCATTCTGTTATTCTCTAAACAGATGTGTCTGTTAGAGAATTCATGTTATGAATATGGTCTTCAGTTTCATTTGAAATTGAGCTTTTGGAATGGGTTCTCCTTCTACCTCAAGCCCATATGGACCCCTTGGAAAGAATTCCAAATACCAGATGAGATTATCTTGACAAAGAATAGAATCATAGAGTTGTCAGGGCTGGAAGGGACCCCAAGAATCTTCTAGCTTCAACCCCCCTGCTATGGGCAGGGACACCTTTCACTAGATCAGGTTGCTCAGAGCCACATCCAGCCTGGCCTTAAAAACTTCCAGGGATGAGGCTTCCACCACCTCCCAAGGCGACCTGTTCCAGTGTCTCACCACCCTCGTGGTGAAGAACTTCTTTCTAACATCCAATCTCAATCTACCCACTTCTAGTTTTGCTCCATTCCCCCCAGTCCCATCACTACCTGACATCCTAAAACGTCTCTCCCCAGGTTTCTTGTAGACCCCTTCAAATACTGGAAGGGTCTCCTTGGAGCCTTCTCTTCTCTGGACTGAATAAGCCCTGTGTCCAGGAACACTTTGGCTATTGCTTTAAATACTCTGCTCTCTGTGAGTTTCCTTTACCTTATCCTTTGTGCAGTGTCAATTCCTTTATACATTCACTGACTCTTTTTTTGCTAAGAAATTGATCCAATTCTATTATGCAAAACACACTTCCAGCCAAATAATTCATAGTTATCTGTGAATGGAAGCAGTAGTGCTTTTAATAGACATGGGTTTGTTTCTGATCTGACTTTTTTGTTTGTTTGGATTGGGTCAAGCTTTTATTTTGTTTTGCAAAGCAGATACATAGGGTAGATGTGTGACAGTTTTGGTGCATTTTATGCTTACCAGAGGAAGAGAGCTTGTCTTCTGTTTTTTTTTTAATTTGTTTTGTTGTCTTGTTTTGTGTTTTGTTTTTTTTTATGAGGTGTGCTACAGCAGGCCAGGTTTAGATGAGACAGTATTCAAATGCTGATGTGATCACCCCTTTCAAAACAGACATTAGTATGCAGTCTCTGTCCATAGAGCTTAACTGAGAGAACTTGAGTCATTAGCTCAGTTGGCTTTGCCTTGGGATGATTAATTACCTTTCAAAAGGTACCAGAAGGCCACAATAAAGTCTCCTAGAAGCCTTCTTCTCTCCAGACTCAAAAGTCCCCACTCTTTCAATCTTTCTCCACAGGAGAGGTGTTCCAGCCCTCTGATCGTCTTTGTGGGCCTTCTCTGGATATGTTCCAGCAACAGAAAATAAAGAGAGGATAAAATATAAGGCATACAAAGCCATAGAAAGCTTGTTGGGAAAAGTGATGCATGAAATCTATTTTGTCAGATGTAATTCTGCGGTAATGCATACGGATACATTTAATATTGATATATAGGAAGCAATAATTTCTTAAGCGTAAAAATGTTGGTTGCAAAGCTGTGTGTTGGAAGCTGTATGATGCCCTATTCATAAGGGAAGCTTCATAAACTTATGCTTGGTTAAAATTTGTAGCCTTTTCCTTGGAAGCATCCTACAATTCCTGTGAATTACTGTTAGATTGCTGACTCTACCCTCCCATACTGAGGAGGGTATGGTGGCTCTGTAGTGCTTTATCCCGTCATCAGAATTTCTTGGGCTGGTGAAGTTCTTATTCAGCTTACTGTAGCTTCTGTCATTATGTTTCAGTGCAGTAGTTTACTCAGAACATGGTAGGTGCTTGCATCAAGTTTAATGCCAGGGTAAAATGCTTGAATGTTGTACAGTCTTTGGAAGCTGTTTGTCTGTTCTTGGTCCAGGTGAGGATTTTAGCAGGGTCTGGTGCTACCTTACATGTGATGAAAAATGTAAAGCTACAGGTAAGGATATACTAAACTACATTTCATGTAACTATTCCTTCAATATCTGTGCACAGAAGACCTGCCTGAGTATCCCCGTATTGCTAGCTTTGGTGGGAACTTTTCTTTTTGTACCATAGGAGTTAAGTCCAGTGTAGTTTGCTTTCACACAGGGTTAATTTTGAGCAGCTTGCTTAGTTTTCATAGTTCTATGAAGGGGTATTTACAATACCTTGCCTCACTGCATAATGGATAGACGAACTTGAATCTTACTGGGCAGAAAACATCTGGATTTGTTTCTTGCCTGTTGCTCTTCTGTCAATTGCTCTGTAGCTCTACTCTTAGTAGTTGTATCAGCTAGAGAAGAAAACCAGAAATACTTTCTGCTTCATCAGTGGATGGCATGTTTACAGACTGTTGTAGTAGATAGACATAAGATTAAACTCTTATAATACTCCAACCTGGAGTAGTCAAATCTTTTGTTTCCATCCTACTTTTAACCTTTGGTGCTATCAAATAATAATCAGTGCAGAGCAGCATGTCAGGAATTGCTAAGCTGATTGGAATGTTCCATCAAGCTTCTCTATCATTAGGCAGGTTTTATTATTACCTTCACAAGGAAGAGGATGACTCATATAGCCCCAATCTCTAAATATTTTCAGTTTGTGGCTTTAATCTATAAACAATCTTTTTGAAGAAAGTTAAAGAGAAGAACAGATTACAGCTGATGCATGATCTTCTGCTGTGTTTAGCCTGTATACCCCCATTTGTCTAAACCACTGTCACGGGTTCAAGGAGCATGCCACACTGAAAATACAGTAGGGAGGGAATTCCACAGTAATTTTGTCCCTCCCTGGTGTAATATCAAAGTGTAGCAATGAAAACAAGCCTCTGTTGTCAAGTATGTGTGTATATATGCTACCCCAAACAATTGTTCTGCGTTTACAAGGCAGCATATTTCCTCCAGCCTACCTACATTGAGGTTTTTACGTAACTTGGAAGGAAAAAACAACATATGAAGGGTGGGGAGGCTGTAAGAATATAAACTATGCAAAGTTTTGTTGGCCTTGTATCAGGGAGGAGCCTGCCTAGACATTTGTCCAAGTTAAAACAAATTCTAGTAACTGTTTAGCTGGAAGAATTTCATACAGCAGGTCTGGCACACCCTGTCAGCCACACTTCTGCTGTGTTCTTTAGAGCTCAGTAGCACACAGTAGCTTTTGGTAGCCTCAGGGTTAAAAAACATAATGCACCTCAGATTCTCCATCAAAATCGCTTTGAAGAAAACTTCTTTTAGATGGAATTTTTAAGGGAGAAATCTGTAGTAACTTTATAATGTTGTGGAGCATTCATCAAGCATTCAAGTTTGTTAGGGAGTTCTATCCCCTAAATCTATGTGGCTATTGAAGAACTGCTTGAAGCATCTAATTGTCCTTCTGTATGGTCTCCTCAGCATATCTTCAGAGGACAGGCTCTGCTGGAAGGGAAGCTGCAACATAAACTTGTTGGTGGATGAGATAAGTAGTAAATTCTTTCCATGGATAATATGATATCAGCCGCTGCTGTGTTAGTTTCCTTAAATTTCTGCCTCTGTGGGCACTGTCACTGTGGGCCACAGTAGTGATGGCAAGAGTACTTTGCTGTGACTGGATCAATGACTGGGAAGAGAACAGAGCTGTTAAAGGAATATTCTCTTCTAGCAAGAGAAGTGTTTACACAAAGCATTTAAAGCATTTGCACAAAATATGCTTTTTCCAAGTGAGGTGAAAATTCACAGCTTAAATAAACACAGGCTTTCAACCTTCAGGCCTTGTTTGTTCACCTGCATTAATGGCACATCCCTACAAAAATCTTAACTGTTGAAGTTTATGGAAATGTCTAAAGTTGTCTAAAATACTACAAGGTAAGATTTTTGTTTTGCCTTTTTTTTTCCCCAGCTCAAATCTGTTGAATTTACTTAAAACAAAAGCTAGTAAGAACTTTCAGAGAAATTCTGTAATAATTTGTGTTCTGTTTTATTTTTGTATGCAGATATCAGAACGGCTTTTAAGAAGAGCTTGCTTAAGTTTAGCCCACATCCATTTAGCACAGAAATACACCCAAACTACCCTTCATCTCTGCCTTTGGAGGGAATGCTCATTCTTTACTCAGTGTTCATTCTATAAAGGAAGGTAGTTGTGAAGCAAAGAGCAAAAATTGTATTCAACTATGGAGAACATGGAATTGGAAGAGAGTTGGAGAGATGCTTTAAAATTTGTCAGGTATTGGAAAAAGTGATGGTTTGTGTTGTGGCATCTTCAAAGATTCTAAAGTGATAGATCACTATGCGAGCTGACTAATAAATTTGTGAAGTAGTCATGGTTTGGGTTGGAAGGGACCTCCAAAGGTCATCCAGTCCAATCCCCCTGCAGTTAGCAGGGACATCCTCCACTAGATCAGGCTGCACACAGTCTTGTCAAACCTCACTTTGAGTATTTCCAGGGATGTGGCCTCAAGTACCTCGAACACCGCCCTCATGCTGAGGAACTTGTTCCTAACATCTAATCTAAATTGCTTGTTTCAAACCATTGCCCCTTGTCCTATCGCTGCAGGCCTTTGGAAACAGTCCCTCTGCAGCCTTCTTGGGGGCCCCCTTCCAGTACTGGAAGGCTGCTATTAGGCCTCCTCACAGCCTTCTTCAGGCTGAACAACCCTAGCACCCTCAGCCTGTCCTCATAGCAGAGGTGTTCCAGGTGTTTGTATGAAGCAGCATGGATCAGTTTTAAACAGAGGTGAGGTTTGTTCGTTTTCTGGGTAGAAACTAGCATAACCTAATAAAAGTTTTGTAGTAATGTCAACTAGCTCTTTTCTTGGCCAGGAGTGGGAGAACAGAAAGTAAAATAACATTTGGTACTCATCAAGCCAATAGAACTACAGACTTCTTTTGACTGATGTGTTGCAGCATGGTGTTGCCATTTTGCAAAATAGATCTTTCAGTCCATATTGAGGACTTTAAGATTAACTTGGAGTTGTAGCGGTTTTGGGGTTTTTTTGTGATCCAGGTGATGAGAAATAGTCTTTTAAACATGACAAAAATACCCTTTTGTTTAGTTATTTCAGTCCTTATGTTACACTAATCATAGCGTGGTAGAACAACTCAAATTTGATGGGACTTTGAAAGATCTTCTGGCCATTACTTGTCAAACACTGTTTTAAAAGCATATAGTCTATAGGGGGAAGTGCTAGTGTTAAGTTAATCTGCTGGAATTACTCACAACAGTAGTCTGAACAGTAGAATTATTGTCAATAACTTTATTCACTGCTCGTTTAGATAGAGTCTCAGCAACTTGAGTAATCAAAGTTGTATTACTTCTTTGGACTCCAAATCTAAAGAAGTGGAGAAAATCTCAGAAGAGGAACTTGTATTTATGACTTTCTACAGCTCTACTTACCCTGTTTTCAGCATTCTCCCGTAATCTGTGTTTTCAGACTGTTTAAACTCACAGAACATATCTGGTTGGAGGAGACCTCCAAGCTCATCCAGTCCAACCTTTGACCCAGCACTTACCAACAGTAAGCCATGTCCTCAAGCACCCAGTCTACACAGTACTCAAACACCTTCAGGGATGCTGACTCCACCACTGCCCTGGGCATACCATTTCACTGTTTGAGAACCCTTTTAAGTGAAGAAATATTTCCTACTATCCAGCCTAAACCTCATCACTTTCTTTGTGGATAGTTTAGGAGAATCTACTTGTTTCATGATGCATTTCTCCCTTTTTGCATATCTAAAATGCCTTTAAAGGCTGAAAAAGTGTTTAAAATACTCTTTTCCTCTTAATACCTTGTATTTCAGAACAAGCCTGTAGCAGACAGCTTCTTTTAGCCTTCTCATTTGTGAGATTTTTACTTTGACAAGGATTTTTCTTTATTACTTTAAAAATACTAATTTTCCTTACAGTTCCCTAGCAGATACTTTCTGCAGCCACTGGTATTGCATCTTGCCATGTCAACTATTTTCTATCAGCTGATTGTGACTGATGTTACAACACCACCTTGGAAGAACTTCAGTCACTAAGCCTAGTTCCGTCACTTTGAGTTAATTCTTGGTGTAATTCTGCACACTTCCTTCCTGAGTGTGAATATTCACTAGCAAACAAACTTACCTCTATTTCTGTTTAACTCAATTTCCAGCTGTCCAGCACCACTTGGGAATCTACTTCTTTTTTTAAACAATTATAACACAGTTCTTCTTTTGTCAGCCATCACTTGTGCTGACCTCTTCCATTCCTAATGCAGAGTCATAATGTTTGCTGAGTATTAACCTCATCCGATTATCTGTCCCCTTCTACCTTCTCACTCTTTTAAGCAGTCCACTCTTCTCACTTTTCCATCTTTTCAGTCAAGCTCTTCAATCCTCAATGCATCATCTGCTCTGTTGGACTATATTTTTGTTTTGCTTTGCATTGCTTTGCTTTCCCTTTGTTTTTGGATTCCCGCTGCAGCTGTAAACCCAGACTTCCTCTATGCCATTTCTGTGAAAATTCGATATCCTATCACTTGGCTTCATTCCCTGCTCAGAAGTAATCATGTGGAATGCAGAATTCCTATTGCTTGTTCTCCTTGAAAGTTTTGCCTCTAGCCCAATTGAATGTTTCCTGGTTTTGTTGGGTTTTGTGAGCTGTCCATGATTTGTTAGATCAAAAGGTATCATTCAGCTGATTTCTGTAGTATTTGATTAAAGCACTCCTAGCACTTGCTTGTTGGCTCTGTATAGGCAGTTGCATAGCAGAAGGGCAGAGAAACTGTTCTTGAAAAATTATTTGGGTTTTATTTTGGTCACAGAGCCTTCTTCTTTAAAAACCTTTTGGAAAATTAACTGCACAGAATAGCAAAGAAACAGTGACTAATAGAGGAGCTATGTAGTTCTGTATTTATAGATGGGCATTTGGAGATGTTTGTGAGGATGTCTTATGAGAAACAGCTTTCTCTTAAGTGGGCTTCTTCAGCTCCTAATTTCTGCTGTAGCTTGTTCTGCTCTGGCCTCCTTTTCACTTGTGAAAGCATATTACTCCTCTCTGGTAGGAGCTTTTTGGCTTAACTGTTCATGTTTCATTCTCTTTTCTATATTAGCCTTAACAGAAAGAGAATTTACAGCTTCTTACCCTCTTTGTACACAGCATTTTCTATGAATACTGTACTGTATAAGTATTAAGAAATTGCATATTCCATTGTCCATATGTTGACGTTCCAGTGAACAACACAGGAGAGAAGAATACTGATTGATCTTGCTTTCAGGGCAGGCTGAGGAAGCTGGGCTTGTTCAGCCTGCAGAAGAGAAGGGTCCAGGCAGACCTAATAGCAGCCTGCCAGTATCTGAAGTGGGATATTAGAAGGCTGCAGAGGGACTGTTTGCAAAGGCCTGCAGTGACAGGATGAGGGACAGTGGTTTGAAATGAGAGAAGGTGAGATTTAGATTGGATGTTAGGAACCAAGTTCCTTAGTATGAGGGTGGTAGAAACTGGAACAGTTTTTCCTTACTATGAGCGTGGTAGGAAACTGGAACAGGTTTTTGAAGGAGGCAGTTGAGGCCCCATGCATTGAAGGTGAGGCTGGACAAGGCACTGAGCATCCTGATCTAGTGGAGGATGTCCCTGATGACTGCAGGAGTTGGACTAGATGACCTTTGAAGGTCCTTTTCACCCAGATGATTCTATGATTCAGCACATCTATCCTTATATGTTTCAAAATCGTCTTTAGGCCTAGTTCTTCTGTTTGCAGTGAGTTCTCTCTCACCATTTCTTTCAAAATAGTGCAGATAAAAATTGAAAAACGTGGTTGCTTTTTTCTTTCCATAAAATATTTCTGTCTGATTGTGTCACATTTTAATGACAGTTTGTCAAATAGCTGTGTGTATAGAGAAACCGGAATAAAAGAAATACAAATTATTTGTGCATTGAAGTGCTACCTGAGCAGACAATTTCTCTTAAGTCATAAAAGGAATGCATCTACTTGAGGGCCGATGGAAAAATAATTTTTCCCAAGGATATAAATTATTTTTAAAGGGTAGATTTTGTTTAGTTACGCACATAATGCAAATCTATCAAGAATTGGATGGAATCAATGTTCGATAAATTATGGAAACATTAATATATTTTTTTCTGTAGAAACTTTCTCAAGGTATGTCTTGACTCTGTGTGTTACTGTCAAAGCAATCTGACTCAGAGCACACATGGAAGTTCCTAGAATAGGAATAACTTGATTGACATGTACTGTAAGATGTTATTTTTACTGAACCAGGAGTTTCATAATCTAGTTACTGATATTCCTGAAACAAAGGCAGATCGCACTAAGTTGGTGCTGAGTGATTGTCAGCTGGCATGAGGGGTGATCTGTAAACAAAAGGGGTAAAGTGTCCGCATCTCAAGTTTTGAATGTAAACACGTGAATTCGTATCTGATATTTTAGCTTCATTCCTTGGCATTGTGGGTGCAACTTTTATAGGAATTAGTTTTATCTTACTGGATACTATGTCCAGCTCTGGAAGCCTTAACACGGGAAGGACATGGACCTGATGGAGCAGAAGCCTAGAGGCAAGCCATGAAGATGATCAGGGGACTGGAACACCTCTGCTATGGGGACAGCTTGAGGGAGCTGGGGTTGTTCAGCCTGCAGAAGGGAAGGCTCCAGGGACAGCAGCCTTGCAGTACCTGAAGGGGGCTACAAGAAGGGTGCAGAGGGACTGTTTGCAAAGTCCTGCGGGGAGAGGACAAGGGCAATGGTTTAGAAAGAGAGGAGACTTAGACTGAATGTTAGGAACATGTTCTTTACCACGAGGGTGGTGGAACAGGTTTTCAAGGAGGTAGTAGAGGGCCCCATCCCTGGACATATTCAAGGTCAGGCTAGACAAGGCTCTGAGCAATCTGATCTAGTGGAGGATGTTCCTGCCTTGGTGAGGGGGCTTGGAGTAGATGATTTTTAGAGGTCTCTTCCAACCCAAACCATTCATTCTATGTTCTGTTCCAAAAGATACATAGAAAGAGCCTTGAATCATAATGTAGCTGGTTGCAGGATATTTCCACAAAGAATGCTTTATTATCTGAATCACTGGATAGTGATTATTTTTTAATTTTGTTTTGCTCTAAAAAAAACCCAAACACACACACAAAAACAAACAAAAATTTTAAAAGGCCAAAAAACCCAAACAAAAAAATCCCCCCAAAAGCCAACAACCAATAACAAACAAATAAGTAAGTAAAACTAAACAGAAGCAGGACCTTTATGAGGCACAGAGAAAAGGGAGCTTCAGATGCCAACTGTGCAGCTATGCATGATAAGTGTGCAGGGTCCAGCAAGGGAAGGATGCAGCTCTGCAACTGCTCTGCTCACATCTGTCATATGGTCAGACCTTTAAGTGCAGTATTGTCAGCCAAAGGAGATTGAGGCTCAGTACCTCTGGGTCATATTTTCTTAGATTTGATATTTTAGCTAATGGCATCCATAGTTATTTTATTGTAAGTGTGTCTGGATGAAGAGAATAGCAGGAGTAAATTAAAGTGTGCTGCAGAGAAAACCATTCACTAAGAATTATGCTGGCTGCAGAACATCCAAAATGTGGCTAAGCAGGGTGTCAAGATACTGGTTCTATATATTTTAAATACCAGGATTTTTTTCACCTCTATAGTATGAAAGAAAACCAAACCAAACAACATAAGAATAGAAGTAATGAATAAGTCATTCCCTTTGATTTTGATCATAATGAATCGAACACCTGTCTGAAGAGGGTTCAAGGAGATTAATTTACCAAACTGATGTATTTCAATCCGTGCAAACCCTGTATTAGTAAGGTATGGAGGTCTGAAAAGGGCCATAATATTTCAACAGTAAAACGTGATTCTTATGGACATCGCTGAAAATATTGGGTATGCTTGGAAGGCAAATAGTGAGTGACACGATGTGTATTTACCTTTTGCCCTGTTCCCCCTTGGGCTTGTTTTGTTGCTTTGAAGTACAGTGAAGTACTAAAATGACTTTCTTGTCTTCCCTCTATTTTTTGTGTTGTATCAGTTAGTGCTTGATCTACCATTCATAATGGTGTTGATAACTCCAAAATTATTTCATCCCATTTTCTTCCAGGTTCACTGTGTTAGCTTTTTGAGATGCACTGTCTGAGAAATGTGGTGTGGTGTCAGGAAGTATAAACCAGGCAAGGAGAGGTCAAGATAGGGAAAAGAGATATATTGTTTTGTCTGCAGCAAGTGGATCCTGATGAGAGTAGAGCTGATCTATCAAAATAGGTGGATACTACCATATCTGGTTCAACCAAGCCTTAATTTTATTTTATATCTGGTATACGTTTGTTCAGAACATTGTTAGAGTTATTACAGAGTTGGTTAGATGTCTGGTGTGCCTGACTTGCTGTTGGATTGTGTTTGAACTTGGTGATAGTGTTCACAGGGGTGATTACACACTTTAAGGGGTGGAGTTTTTTAAGATAAGATATTTGTATTTATTATTCTGGGAAACTTTAACTTTTTATTCCTAAAAATGTTTTGATGCAGTCCTGGAGAATGGAAGTTTACATTTTCCTGTAGTAATTCCTAGTCCTCATAACAGTGGACTGCTGCTGCACTCAAAGACTTAATTATTCAGTGTACTTCTGATCTGGAAAGTCTTTATTTGAAGACTAAAAGGTGGTTATCCTCTAAGGTCTTGCTTTTCAGATTCCTACTTGACTGTAATTTGACAACTGTTTGCTTTCAGTTGTAGATTATATATAAACACTAAAGAACAAACCCTGAGCCCTGCATCCTGTTACCCAGAACTGTCACCTGTGATAAGCATACTGTATCTCATTCCATAATGTTAAATCACTCATCACTAAGATCTCTTCTGTAACCTGGAACCTCAGTCCACAGATAAGCACTGTTTATCATAATGCTGTAATAAAGTGTATTCATTTCCCATTCATTCATTACTTTATTTTTTAACTCTACAGGATCATCCAGATGATCACTTCTGGCTGTGTTATGTATTCCATATTCAGATGAGCTTTCAAGATGCAGCTACTTCGTACATTATGACATCCTTTTCATTACCTATTCTTTAAAGAAGGATGAATGCAATAGGTATTAGGGCCACAAAGATGATCCAAGTGCTGGAACACCTCTTCTGTGAATGTAGCCTGAGGGAGCTGGGGTTGTTCAGCCTGGAGAAGACTCTCAGAGGGGGACATTAGAGCTGCCTTTCAATACCTGAAGGCATCTTATACAAAGGCTGCAGAGGGACTTTTTTGTAAGGGTGTCTAGCAGCAAGACAAGTGGGAATGGTTTGAAGTTCAGGTAGAGTAAGTTTAGATTGGGTCTTAGGATGAAATTCTTTGATATGAGGGTGGTGAGACTCTGGAATAGGTTGCCCAGAGCAGTTGTGGCTGCCTTCTCCCCGAGGGTGTTCAGGGCCAGGCTGGATGAGACCTGAGCAGCTAAGTCTAGCTGGGAAGTGTCCCTGTCCATGGTGGGGAGGTTGGAGTATATGATCTCTAAGGTCCTTTCCAACCTAAGCCATGCTTTGATTCTATGAATTATCAATTATGAGAACTTACTGCAGTCTGGGACTACACAACTGCAGTTTCTATAGTGTTATGCAGTATGCTATGTTCAGTTTTAAAGTTCAGCATCATTAATATGTCAAGAATACACTGTGAATTTTCTCTGTAATTTGTAAAACTTAAAGCTGAGCTTTGTAGGATGGCAGAATGAATTAGTAAGAGGCTGGCATTCCTATTAAAGGTTATTGATTCATGTCCTAGACTGGCAACAGAAAATGCTCAGTGATACTAATCTGAAGACAGTATGAAATTCTGCCTTAAAAATCAACTATTAAAGAAATCTAAATTCCTTTAGGACTGAGTACTACAATTTCATGTTTGTTCTTAGAAAAATCTTATAAATGAGAGTTATACCCTGCAAAATTCTGCCTATAACACCATGCATTTCCTAATCTTTAAGTGTTTGAGCACAAAAATTGGTCTGCATTTTGTATGTGGAAGGTTAAGGAATTACAAGAACTTGAAGCAGATATTGAGGTAGTTCATGTTTGTTTTGTTTTTAGTTTTATTTTGTTTTTCCCCAACAGCTACAAGCAAAGTGAAAAAGCTAAGTATCAGTTTGTTTCTCCTCCAGGTACTTGAACTAGCTGATGTCATTCCGGGACATGGGCTTTTGAATCTGTTTATTTGTTCCACTGGTCTTTATCTTAGTGAAACAGTACTTGAGTGAGATTTTTGTGGTGTTCAGGAGGACTCTAAGCAATCTTCGGCGGAATGCCTGTGTATACCAGCTTGAAAAGTATAACAGAATCAGAGAATTGTTTGGATTGGAAAAAAACCTCTTGAGATCGAGTCCGACCATCAAGACCTCTGATCCAGATTGGAAAGGATGTCTGAGATCATCAAGTCCAGATAGGAAACACTGTTTTAAGCTTAACAGTTTTCTTGATATGACCCAAATATGAAATCAACAGGAGGGCTATAGAGAATTTACAAAACTTGAGGCTGGAAGAAGCCCAGTCTTTAATATATGCCTCTCTTGTAATGTAGGTCCCAGAATACTGCCTAACAGACTGAGGTTGAATAGGTCAGCTTCTGAGTGGTGTAATGGGAGACTGACATGGTCCAGGTTATGAAAGACATGGAATTAGCTCAATAATGTACTGGGGGATGTGTCAGAATGAAGAAAAAAAAAAACAACAAACCAAACAAACAAAAACCCCCAAAACACCAAACGCAAACCATAAAAATAATGCAAAAAACACCCCCAGAAAAAACTAAATCCACTGGTCTGAAATAAGGCTGCAGTGTGATTCCTTCAGCATAAGTCTGCAGTTAACATTTTCATGCCTGTTCAGGGAGTTGCCACTCTCTCCAAAGGCGCTGCAGGTTGTGGACAAGTCAGGAACTGATTCAACTGAAAAAATATTTCTGTTTTCCTGTGTTCTTTTGCAGCCTGCTCTCTTTGCAGTGTGGTTCTTTTTGTGATTATGAAAGCCACAGCATGGGACACAGTGAAGGCCAAGGCAATGGGAGAAGGTAGCTGGCAGCAGTACCCTACTTAAGGCGTAGAGGTACCAAGCTTCCAAGCATAGTCTGTGCTGTCTCTGCACTACAGCTCTGCTTTCATGCTGGTACAAATCCTGAACAAACAGATCTATGTGTTTGTGCAAAGCTGTATTTGAGCTTAGTAAGATCAAGTGAGGTCTTCATAAATGAGTTCCACATTGATTAAAATTAAAATAAAAATATTGTGTGTAAATAAGCAAAACAGGAAAAAAGTAAAATGCAGCAGAACAGATTAGGGATTGACCTGCTGGAAACTAGCTCCATGGAGAAAGACCTTGGAGTCCTGGTGGACAAGAAAATATCCATGAGACAGCAACATGCCTTTGTGGACGGAAAGGTCAGTGGTATCCTGAAGTACATTAGGAGTGTGGCCAGAAGGCCAAAGGAGGTTCTTCTCCCACTCTACTCTGCCCTAGTGAGACCACATCTGCAGTACTATGTCCAGTTCCAGGCTCCCCAGTTCAAGAGGAACCGGGAAATAGTAGAGAGAGTCCAATGGGGGTCAGCAATAGTTCTGTGTAAGTACCTCCAGCTTCATCTTTCTTAGAAGTGTTTCTGATAGGTGGTGTCAGGTGAGTTGTGGAGAACATAATGGCAGCATTATTTTTCCTTTCACATTCTAATCCTTATGAGTATCTCATAGTGAGATACAAGTAAAAAGCTGCTTCATTCCTAGGCAAAAGTGTTGCATTGAACAGCATCCAACTTCCTGTTTGTTTTTTTTATTTCTAATGGAATTATGATGCTAACATGCGTGTGTTTCATGGGTAGGAAAGAAAGCTGTGTAGTGTGAAGGTCTTTTATTGCTGCAGAGATGACCTTTCTGCAAGGTCGTTTTGAAATTAAATTAATAGCTCTTATGTCTGGACAATTTGACAATCACAGAAGGGTGGAAAAGTTTCTGCCTCTTTTTTGGTCACTCTTCAAATGCCTAATGAGCCTGGTGATGTAGCTGTGAAACATTACTTGGCTGATGATGGATTTCAGCTCTCCTCAGAAAAATTGATTTGGTTCAATTATTATTTACTTGAAAATAATATGATTTTAGTTACTTTGCTGCAGTCTTGCTGGTCATATTCAATACCTGTTCATCTGGGAGTGATGTGTCTTATCAAAACACAACTGAATCCAATGCCCCTTTAAAATGTAATTACTATTCTCATGGTACTGTCCAGTAATTATAGAGCAATTGTAAACTATTGAGATGTTCTTTGACTGTTCTGTTCTTCAGTGCTGTACTTCAGTACAGTTGAGTTTGAGTACAGAGAATGGTCACACAGTAAGATAAAACTCTTCAAACCCCACATACCAGTCTGTGTTGGGGGCTGATCTGTTGGAGAGCAGCCTTGGGGAAAAGTCCTGGTGGGCAACAGGATAACCATGAACCAGCAATGTGCCCTTGTGGCTGTTGACAATATGCTGCTGTTGTAAATTGTTCAGAGTTGTGAGCTTTTATAGTGAGAAACAAACCCTGTGTGCTGTGGGCGTCCTTTAGCATGAAAACTGAAAATTTGACTTAAATGCCCAGAGAAATAAAATACTCAGATTTTTTCCTTTTATGTTCAAACACTTTGTACATTTCACTTTGTTTCCAGCTTATAACCCAATTCCCAATTTGAAATTAATTTATTCCACAAGATACTATTATGTAAAATGAAGATTTGTTAAATAGAGTTCATGTTTGTAGGGATTTGCTACTTCTGTGGAAAAATAGTGAAATTTGAAGAGTTTTCTCCTTTGTAATGGAGATTCTTTAAAAAACATTTTTTTTTTTCATGTCAAAGATGTTTAATAACATACCCAACTTTTACTGAAGGAAAAGGTGTGGAGGCACACTGTAACCTACTTGGTGATAAGGACGGAGATAGAAACCAGCTGTAAACGTACCATGTTTGACTGTAGCATGAGGGTGGTGGAACTCTGGAACAGGTTGCCCAGGGAGGTAGTTGAGGTCCCATCCCTGGGATAAGGCTCTGAACAACTTGATCTAGTGGAGGATGTCCCTGCTGAATGCAGAGGGAGTTGGACTAGATGACTTTCAGACGTCCCTTCCAACCCAATCTATTCTGTGACTTTGTGAACTACAATTGTAAACCACAGTTATTACAGGCTTTGGTACAGTGCAGTAAATTCTTCCAATCTCAGCAAATCAAAGCAGTTATTTATTACTGAGGCAAGACGTGGTTTGGTGCTGCTAGGTTGAACTCTTCCTTGGTTTACACAAACCAAAAATATTAACTTTAAACTATAGTGTAGAATACAATGGCTTGGAATTGTTTTCCTTCTGAAACATCAGCCAGAGATGTGGAGCTCTGACATTTATCTCTTGATGGTTGAGGACTGCTGGCTGTGAACTGGTGTAAAAGAGAACTGTTGAGAGAAAATAGATTGCGCCAGAGCTTCTTGTCATGTTCTCCTTTTATCTTGAGTTATGAAGGTTGTTGTGCCATTGTCACAGGGCTCTGATAGGAAAGGGAAGTGTTAGAAGTCTGAACTCTGCAGACAGTAATAGTGTGTAACACAAGTGTGCAGCTCAGTTAATCATTGATAAACAGCAATATGTGGGCTGCAATCCTGTTTCTCAGCCTCACTTCCTGCAACTGCATAGAGCTGAGCCTAGTAAAGTAAATAACCTTTGATATGAAGTGAGACTTTCACTTGCTTATATCAGAATGCTTTTACAGTATTTTTATTGCTCAGCATCTTGCTTTAGCCATTTTGAACCTTGAATAGAACAGAGTAGACTAGACTAGACTAGACCAGATTGGAATTGAGTTGAATTGAATTGAATTGAATTGAATTGAATTGAATTGAATCAAATCGAATCGAATCGAATCGAATCGAATCGAATCAGCCAGGTTGGAAGAGATCTCCAAGATCATCCAGTTCAACTTATCACCCAGCCCTATCCAATGGCACTAAGTGCTCCATCCAGTCCACCTCCAGGGATGGTGACTCCACCACCTTCCTGGACAGCCCATTCCAATGCCTGTCACTCTGCCTGTGAACTTCCTCCTAACATCTGGCCTATATCTCCCCTGGCACGACTTGAGACTGTGTCCCTTTGTTGCGTTGCTGGTTGCCTGGGAGAAGAGACCAACCCCCACCTGGTTACAGCCTCCCTTCAGGTAGTTGTAAACAGCAATGAGATCACCCCTGAGCCTCCTCCNATCGAATCGAATCGAATCGAATCGAATCGAATCGAATCAGCCAGGTTGGAAGAGATCTCCAAGATCATCCAGTTCAACTTATCACCCAGCCCTATCCAATGGCACTAAGTGCTCCATCCAGTCCACCTCCAGGGATGGTGACTCCACCACCTTCCTGGACAGCCCATTCCAATGCCTGTCACTCTGCCTGTGAACTTCCTCCTAACATCTGGCCTATATCTCCCCTGGCACGACTTGAGACTGTGTCCCTTTGTTGCGTTGCTGGTTGCCTGGGAGAAGAGACCAACCCCCACCTGGTTACAGCCTCCCTTCAGGTAGTTGTAAACAGCAATGAGATCACCCCTGAGCCTCCTCCTCCAGGCTAAACACCGCCAGCTCCCTCAGCCTCTCCTCATAGGGCTGTGCTCCAGGCCCCTCACCAGCTTCATCGCCCTTCTCTGGACACATTCCAGTACCTCAACATCTCTCTTAACTTGAGGGGAATGACTTCACAGAAGGTAGCCGAGAGATAATTCTTGCAGTACTTTGTTTGTTTTGTGTTTTTTTTTCCTTCAAAAGCGTCCAAAGATTTGGTAACCTGCAAAGAAACATGAGTCAGCAGGTTTGCTTTTTATTCTGTAGTGGGTTTTGATTGAATAGCTTAATCAGTGCTTATCTGTAAAGAAAGAGTTAATTTGGCTATGGCTGGTTAGTCTGTAGCATTGGTACCAAGAAGGATCCATCTAGCCACAATTTGTTTGATACTGGTTAATGCTGACTACTTGGAGAGTGGAGATAAAGGGAAAATGTGTCAATATCCTCACTAATGTATTTTCTGTCTCCTTCATAAATCTTAGACTTAACTGAATTAGATACTGGATCTTTATGCCTTATTTTTTTGACAATCCTCCTTTACAAGCTTTCCTAATTAATGTTTAAACTCATCTATGTTTTCTGCTGTTTTATGACAATGGTATCATTTTTTAATTGCCTGTGACTCCTTCCTTTTTAATTAACTTAATTTGATGCTTTCTAGTTCCTGTGAGAAATAAGGGAGAACTGAAATTGTTGTCTCCCTACTCATCATCCTCCTGCTCTTGTTCTTTCTTCCTAACCTTTAGCTCTTCTTTCCTAGATTGAAAAATGTTTGGGTTTTTTAATTATTTTTCATTGCAAAATGTCCTTGCACAACCTCTGATAATTCCTGTTAGGTTATTCTGTATTGCTTTTAGATTTACTTTAGCTTGGACCTGGAGGAAATACACCTGTAATGGTACTGAATCCACTCATGTGTATCTTATTCATGTTGTAAATATCTTAAGTAAATTATAGTTAAATTATATAGTGTGGAACACAGAAGCATTTATATATGGAATATAGAAGCAGTCTTCCAGTACTTGAAGAGACCTACAAGAAGACTGCAGAGGGACTGTTTCCCAAGGCCTGCTGAGGACAGGATAATGGAGCTGGGGTTGTTCAGCCTGCTGAAGAGAAAGCTCTAGGGAGACCTAATAGCAGCCTGCCAGTACCTGAAGGGGGCTATAGGAAGGCCGCAGAGGGACTGTTAGCAAAGGCCTGCAGTGCTAGGACAAGGGGCAATGGTTTGAAATGAGAACAGAGTAGATTTACATTGGATGTTAGGAACAAGTTCTTTACTATGAGAGTGATGGAACACTGGAACAGGTTGCCTAGGGAGGTAGTTGAGGCCTCATCCCTGGAGATTCCAAGGTGAGGCTTGACAAGGTTCTAAGCAACTTGATCTAGTTGAGGATGTCCCTGCTGACTGCAGGGAGGTTGCACTAGATGACCTTTAGAGGTCCTTCCAACCCAAACCAGTATCAACTGTACCTGTTTGTCTGCTGCTATTAGTAATTTTAACAAATGCAACTGCCTTTTTATTACAGTTTCTAGAAAATAATTTTCTGTTGGTCTTTTTTTATGTTAAAAAGGCAAGTTTGTCTTTTGAGGGGAACATGGCTACTTGTTGGCCTCCCTATCTATTGCTCTAAAGTTTCAATAGATTTATGATTTTCAGCAAGGTTTTAAAGTGTTTTACTTCACATAGGATGAAACCTTAAGGAAAATAAAGCTCTGGAGTCACTACAGCACTACTGTAGTTCAAAGCCATTCCATTAACAACTTAAATAACAAATTTCAGCATACTTAGGAGCGCTTGAGAAACACATTGACACATTTAAACTAATTTAAAGTAAGGACAGCAGCTATATTTTATTTTTTGCTGCATCATTTAACTGCTGTTACCAATGAGTATTTATGAATTACTCTAACAGGGCAATTACAGGCAGCAGACAAGCTAACACTTAGAGTGATTTTTGGCTCTAAACTATGCAGTGGGAAGAGGCCATTAACAGCAAATTTGTAAGCAATGAGGCTTAGAATAACAGAATATATTAATACTTTGTGTTAGAGAGCAAGAGAATCAAGCAGTTGCTCTACTATACACACACTATGGTATTATATATAGGAGCTTTCATTTAGGAGTGGGAATTGCCTGACCTACAGGTACATAAAGCAGAGAACAAGAAAGAAACTTGAAAAAGTGGTAACCAAGCCCCTCTAAATGTTTTAAAGGGCAAATACAAATACAAAAATGCATGTAACTTGCATACTAATTAATTCACACAAGGAAAGCAAGAATTAGTGAATTATATGGGGAAATTCCAGTTGTTAGCCCTGGCATTTGGAGAGTCTTCTCTTTTTATTATCAATTTAAAATTTGTGGGAACATGTTCTGCACCAGGAGGGTAGTAGAACTCTGGAACAGGCTGTTGAGGGAGGTAGTTGAGATCACATCTCTGGAGATATTCAGGTCGACAAGGCTCTGGGCAACCCGATCTAGTTGGCAGTGGTCCTGCTGACTGCAGAAGGGATTGGACTAGATGACCCTTAGAGGTCTCTTCCAACCCTGGCCATTCTGTGATTCTAAGGGAATAGGTAATTTGTGGAAATATTGTTGGGGTTTTTATTTTACTTAATCCCTGCACTTTGAAGTGCTTGCGGTTTTCCGGAGTCATCAGCACTCAAAAGAATGACTGTGACATAAATTATAACAATACGGATTTTGACCAGAAGAAAGTGCTGACACTAAGTTAAATAACAAGGTTGTTAGCTGTGTCATTTCTGTGTATCTTTAGAGAACATTTAAGCTTTCACTATAAGCTTGTGTAAACATTACTTAAATTGAAATTGCAAATCAAATTTCATTTGTAAATCTGCTCAATGCTATGTCCTTAAACACTATGTTTGGCTTTATTGACCTCAGCTGGAGTACTGCATCTGGCTCTGAAGCTGTCAGCACAGGAAGGATATGGACCTGATGGAGCAGGTCCAGAGAAGGGCCATGAAGATGATCGGTGGCTGTAACACCTCTGGTATGAGGACAGGCTGAGGGACGTGGGGTTGTTCAGCCTGAAGAAGAGAAGGCTCTAAGCAGACCTAATAGCAGCCTGCCAGTACCTGAAGGGGGCTAAAAGAAGGCTGAAGAGGGACTGTTTGTAAAGGCCTGCAGTGGTAGGACAAGAGACAAGGGTTTAAGATGAGAGCAGAGTAGGTTTACATTGGATGTTAGGAACAAGTTCTTTACCATGAGGGTGATGGAAGACTGCAGCAGGTTGCCCAGCTATGTAATTGAGGAGATATTGAAGGTGAGGTTTGACAAGGCTGTGAACAACCTGACCTAGTGGAAGATGTCCCTGCTGACTTCAGGGAGGTTGGACTAGATGACCTTTGGAGGTCCCTTTCAACTCAATTTGTTCTAGGATTATTGGTCTGATTTTAAGTGTTAGGCCCTGAGCCTTCAATAATTAAGTAATGCTAAAGCAGAATGTTGCTGAGGGTAAAAGTATAGGTATAAGTAATTATGTAAAATGGATGCAGTAAGGCAGAAGATGTGCAGCTCACTGTTTTGCATTGCAAGAGTAAATTGATATATTGATGCTTGTAATAGAATCTCAAGTAAGGCTAATACCACTCGATTATCTCATGGGAAAGTGTAGCATAGTTTTTAATGTTCTGCCTGTCTGTCTTTGAAGTCAGACTGAGTAATTTGCATTGGAGAGATGGACTGTTGAGCTCAGGGGAAAGAGCTGGGAGGACCACAGGGCTCAAAGGTGTGATTCTGTGGCTCTTCAGTGCTTCAGAGTTTAGCTGGCCAGCCACTGGTGATGTGGTGCAGAGACTGGTCTCGGAGCCTAGGTCATGTCTTGGTCTATGACTAGGACAATAGGATGTGTCGTGATACCAAGTTGGAGGGAAATAACTGATATGAAGGGAGATAAGACAAGGTTTAGAGTAGTCTGACTTTAGATGGGGGAATGGAAGATGGAAACTTCATGACATTCAGCCGAGACAAATAAGAATTCTTGCACCTGGGTTGGAATAATCCACTGCTCAGGATGGGGGCTGGCTGGCTGAGTCAAGAGTAGCCTCTTGAGAAAGACAGGGGAGAAGTGTCAATTGACCACCCTTGCAGCAGTGCAGACACACTGTGTGTTGAGCTCCATTAACTGGAGCATAGCCTGCAGACAGAAGCAGCCATTATGAGCATATGTGACTGCATCTGGAAACCTGCTTTCAGCCTCCTAGAGCAGGGCACCTACTGTGAAACTTCAGTCTAGCACGAGTCAGCTAAGGTGTTTGGGAAGCTGTGGCCTATGACAGGAGGAGAGACTCCTGTTTAGAAAAGATCGGAAGAGAAAGCGAGGTGTGGGGGGAATCTCATTGCAGCCCTCCAGTCCATGAATGGCTCATGTTTGTAAGGCATGATTAGATTCTTCTTAGATATCTGCAGTGGAAAACTAGGAGGCAAAGGCAGCAAGTTACACCTGGGGAAATCCTGCTTTGTTAGAAGGGAAAAGTTAGGGAAAAATATTACTATGGGCAAATTTCACACTTGGTTTTACCATGTTTTCCCTTTAAGCAGCATCACTGAATGTTAATCCTTGGCCTGCTTAGACGTGACCTTAAGAAGTCTGTTTCCATTCTATGGTTCTGTGCTGCATAAAGGAGCAGGTGGCAGTGGAGAAACTCCAGGGTGTTTAGACAAAGTAATGCTAGTCTGTCACAAAATTACAAATATTTGGGGAATCTGAGTGTTGTATGCAACAGAAGCTTCTTTAAACCATAATGGAGTTAGAACAGGCAGAAAAAACTTTTCTGGAGGGCAGAGGAAAGTATTAGGTTTAGTTTAAATCTCTTCTTCAATGTGCTGAGTGCTTCCTAAGGCTGTCCCTGGTATCAGTAGACACTTCGCCCCCCAAAAAAATTGAGTTTGGTGATATCTGCTAATTCTGAATTAACTTGAATTTTAATGACAGATATATTGCATAAGAGCTGTGATGGTGATAAAGAGATTTAGTGAGAGGGAAGCTTCTAATAAGATAAAACTGAACTAATTTTATCTTTGCTCTCGATAAGGATTGCCAAATTTTTGCTGCTTGGTCATAATTTTGTTGATGATGCTTCCCAAACTTTAGCACTGAAGTGTAGCAAGATTGTAACAATATCATGCTGTGAAGGAAATTGCATTGGATTTTTAACTTCCCAGATTTAATCTACCTCAGGAGGAAATTCCACAATAAAGCTGCATTTAGAGACTCCTGTTTTAAAGAAGTGAGAATCATTATTTTCGTCTGGTCATATTTGATTCTTCTTCTGGTATAGTTCAGCTGATGTTGTGGTCTTAGGTCATAGGCTGGACTTGGTGATCTCAGAGGTCTTTTCCAGCCTCAATGATTCTGCGTCTGGCTGGAAGAAAACAAATGTGGTTTCTATATCAAGCATGTTTCCAGAGAATCTTGTAAATATATTGATCCACACTGTTAGTCCCAGTGCACTCCAAAGGACTGAATAAAACAGTCACAAGAATGAAATGTCATGGGATGAGAAAACTGTGCTTCCAGATTTTGGTTTGCAGGTTGTGTGTCTCTTTAGAATTGGTCATATTTACAGATCATAATTTCAAGTATATGCTTATGGTGGGGGGGGGAAGTAGTACTTTTTTTTACAGCTTAACGATCTTACTAGGTACCAAATTTGCTGGATTGTAGATTCATAGAATGGTTTGTTGGTAGGGACCTTAAAGATGATGTAGTTCCAACCCCCCTGACAAGAGCAGGGACACCTTCCACTAGACCAGGTTGATCAAGGCCTCATCCCGCTTAGGTTAAGCATCTCCAGGGAGGGGGTATCCATAATGCAGGTCTGTATCTATTTCTTACTATAGAAAGCTAAAAGTTAATCAGAAGAGTTAAGCATAGGGAGATGTAATGAGAAGTTTGTTTCTTGTAAAATAAACCCCTTTCACTGCATTCTGCACTGACTACACAGTGACAACAACAGGAAAGAATCAGCAAGGTAGTACAATGCTGATCCTAGTATCAGTTCTCTTCGTGTTCAGGCACTATTTTTGTGTGAGGCTGTGTTCGGTAAAATGCAGATCGTTTGGGTGTTTTGAATAGCTTTTTATTTATTTTTTCAGTTTATTCTTTTCTCCTTGTTTGAGGAACTGCTTTCCCTCCAAATACGACTGTGGATTTGGCACTATTGTAGCATTGATTTTTCTTCTTCTAGTATGTGACTGTTTGTGGGAATAACTCATTTTTAATTGGATTGAAGTAGGACTTATGTCCTCTTTACGATCACCCACCAAGCCAGCAGGTAGCTGCAATCCATTAGAGCTCTTCCCCCAACAGTCACAGCATGACTGTAAGCTAAAGGGGCACACCTGCTGTTCACACCATTGAGCGTCCTACTTATAGAACTTCTGATAGAGAGTGAAACTCTTCTAAATATTAAAGATTCTTGATTTCTGTGATCTGTATTTTCATGTTTCAGGCTTATTTTTTATCTTCAGTTTGTTGGGCTTTCTTCTCCTTTCGAATTGTTACATTTAGTTTTAACCTTCAAAGGTAGAGAAGCAGTGATTTGTTTATCTTTTTTTTATTTCCACTTGATTTTAATTTAGCTATGAGTTTAAACATATTACTCATACACAAGATTTGCACAAGAAAATAATTTTCATGGAATTCTCAGGGCTGGAAGGGACCTCAAAGATCCTCCAGTTCCAAGCCCCATGCCATGGGTAGGGACACCTTGCACTAGATCAGGTTGCCCAGAGCCACATCCAGCCTGGCCTTAAAAACTTCCAGGGATGAGGCTTCCACCACCTCCCAAGGCAACCTGTTCCAGTGTCTCACCACCCTCGTGGTGAAGAACTTCTTTCTAACATCCAATCTGAATCTACCCACTTCTAGTTTTGCTCCATTCCCCCCAGTCCCATCACTACCTGACATCCTAAAACATCCCTCCCCAGGTTTCTTGTAGACCCCTTCAAATGCTGGGTCTCCTTGGAGCCTTCTCTTCTCTGGACTGAATAAGCCCTGTGTCCAGGAACACTTTGGCTATTGCTTTAAATACTCTGCTCTCTGTGAGTTTCCTTTACCTTATCCTTTGTGCAGTGTCAATTCCTTTATACATTCACTGACTCTTTTTTTGCTAAGAAATTGATCCAATTCTATTATGCAAAACACACTTCCAGCCAAATAATTCATAGTTATCTGTGAATGAAAGCAGTAGTGCTTTTAATAGACATGGGTTTGTTTCTGATCTGACTTTTTTGTTTGTTCGGATTGGGTCAAGCTTTTATTTTGTTTTGCAAAGCAGATACATAGGGTAGATGTGTGACAGTTTTGGTGCATTTTATGCTTACCAGAGGAAGAGAGCTTGTCTTCTGTTTTGTTTTTTTTAATTTGTTGTCTTGTTTTGGGTTTGTTTGTTTTTTTCATGAGGTGTGCTACAGCAGGCCAGGTTTAGATGAGACAGTATTCAAATGCTGATGTGATCACCCCTTTCAAAACAGACATTAGTATGCAGTCTCTGTCCATAGAGCTTAACTGAGAGAACTTGAGTCATTAGCTCAGTTGGCTTTGCCTTGGGATGATTAATTACCCTTCGAAAGGCCAATTCAGTTCATAAAACTTGTATGTTGATGTCTTATTTTGTAGCTTTTGAGGTGTCTGCTTCACAGATCATCTCCTGATTCCATCCTAAAAATCCCAAGGTTTTTTGTTTTAGTCTGTATATTGGATGACCATTATCTATCAATGTGTCCTTGTGGCCAAAGCCAGTGGCATCCTGGGGGGGGGATTAAAAGGGGCGTAGTTAATAGGTCAAGAGAGGTTCTCCTTCTCTCCACTCTCCCCTGGTGAGGCCGCATCTGGAATAGTATGTCCAGTTTTGGGTCCCTCAGTTCAAGAAGGTCCTCAGGGAAATGCTTGAAAGAGTCCAGCACAGATACATAAAGGTGTTGAACACAGTGGAACATCTTCCTGCTGGGAGAGCTGGGGCTCTGTAGCTTGGAGAAGAGCAGCATGAAGGGAGACCTCATTCATGTTGATAAAGATGTGCAGGGCAGTATCAGGAGTACAGAGCCAGGCTCTACTCAGGGATGTCCAATGACAGGACAAGGGGCAATAATGGGTGCAAGCTGGAGCAGAGGAGGTTCCGTGTGAATATAGGGGAAAACTTTTTCTCCGTGAGGGTGTCAGGGCCCTGGAACAGGCTGCCCAGAGAGTTTGTGGAGTCTCTTTTTCTGGAGACATTCAAAACACACCTGAATGTGTTCCTATGTGACCTCCTCTAGGTGATCCTGCTCTGGCAGTGGGGTTGGACTGGATGATCTTCCTCATTCCCTTCCAGCCCCTCGTATTCTGTGATTCTGTGAAGTATTGAAAACAGTGACTAGTTTTTTGCCCTGTGAAGGAGGAAAAGGACTTTTGTCCTTCCTTTAATTGTGAAAGATTTTAGTAAATACATCTGAATGACTTGTCAGAGAAAGAATGTGGCTAGGAGCGTGTAACTGCTCTCAGTATTTTTTCAGATTTTAAAAAAGCCTCTTTAGATGTTTGCAAAGTAACACCCACTCAGCATTTGTGTGTCAGTGCTCTGTTGTTCAAAGCACCATAATGAACAGCTAGTGAGAATGGTTTTCCCAGCTGCCATTTAGTGCCTCAAAAGTTGTAAGGACTGCCATACTTCTGTCAAGCTGTCAGGGACTAACTAGTTGTTTTGGAGCACGTTTTCTGGGTTTGTGGATAGCTGGTTTTCCAAATGTTCTAGAAAGGCTGCCTTTCCTAAAATACCAAGGTGCAAAAGGTGGCAGCTAGATCTGTTTCCCTGTGCATAGTGAGTCTGAGACCTAAAGAGAGAGAAATGTAATTTTTCAGAGAGAGTCCATCAGCTGAATTCAAACAGAATTTCTACCAAAGACAACTGATATACTAAGCTTGTTGTAAGCTCTTCTGTAGAAAAGCCCTTTTGGCCTGTCAGAGTTACTGCATGGTGGATGATATAGAAAGTCATAATCAAGATGTTTTTATACTTGTCCTTTAATCATAGAATGGTTTGGCTTGGAAATGAACCTCCAAAGGTCATCCAGTCCAACCCCCTGCAGTCAGCAGGGATGTCCTACACTAGATCAGATTGCTTAGAGCCTTGTCACGCCTGACTTTGAATTTTTCCAGGGATGGGGCCCCAATTACCTCCCTAGGAAATAGATTTCACAGAGGAAAAAAAAATTGTATCAGCTTTTACAGAATCATTGTATTGCCTAATCTACTAATGATTTCTTCCCAGAAAGTAAAGTTATGTCTGGAAGTGATTTAACATGCAGCAACAGATAAATAACATGTAATTAATGACTGCAAAAAGTGCCTAGAACTGCTTATTAAGGTTTCCTGGAGGCTAAAATTTAGACTGATGGTAAAAACCCTCAGTGTTTAGAGAAATATAGTCTTAATGCAGAAAAGCAACTTCCTCGCTATTGAAAAGTTAGCTTTAATGTTTAAAAACTCTTTGAAAACTTGATTCTGAATTAAGGCTATAGTAATTGATGTGGCTTGTATTGCTTATTTGCTTTGGCTTATTTCTAAAGCAGAGCATTCTTGAGTGACTGCAGGTGGTCAAAGCCCCATCTCTGGATGGGGCTTTAAAGGCCAGGCTGGATGAGGCTCTAGGCAGCCTGATCCAGTGTGAAGTGTCCCTGCCCATGACAGGGAGGTTGGAACTAGATGATCCTTTTGGTCCCTTCCAACTCTGATTCCATGATTCTGTGATTCTATGTTTAAGGTTAGGCTTGGCAAAGCTCTGAGCTTTTGCGGATCACTTCTAAGCAAAACCATCCTGTGATTCTATGATTTCTTTTCCTCAGATTCAGTCTAAATCTACTCTCTCTCAGCTTAAACCCATTACTCCCTTGTCCTGTTGCTAGATACCCTTATGAAAATTCCCTCTGCAGCCTTCCTGTAGAATACTTTCAGGTTCCCTTATGGAGTTTTCTTTAGGGTGAACAACCCCAGCTCCTTCAGCCTCATAGCAGAGGTGTTCCAGCCCTTAGATCATCTTTGTGGCCCTCCTCTGCACTTGCTCCAGTAGGTCTGTCCTTCTTATGTTGGGAACACAAGAAGTAGACACTATATTCTATGTGGGGTCTCCCAAGAGCAGAGTAAAGGGGTAGAATCATCTCTCTTGACCTACTGACCACGCTCCTCTTGATGCAGCCTAGGACAGAAAGCAGTAATGTGATTTTAAGGGTGCAGGTGGAAAGGCCTTTGTAATGGGTTTTTTTGGTTGTTTTTTTTTTTTTTAAGGATATAGGCAACTTCAAGATGATAATGGCTAAAAAAATATCCAATTTCGAGTAGCATAAGACTTATTTGGCATCCTACCATTACTCTGACAATAAGGGATGTGCTTTTCACTGTTACCCAGGAATGGGAATGTCCTGCTGTTGGAATCACTGACACATATGCACTTCATGGGACATTACAGACAATACACCAACAAGCCACCTGCTGATACACTGAACTAAATGACATGTTGCTGAAACATTAAGCCCCTTTCAACTATATGTTTTTTTCCTATATCCAGTGACAAACAAGAAACCAGCTCAAGCCTCTATCACGAAGGTGAAGCAATTTGAAGGCTCTACCTCTTTTGTCAGGAGAACACAGTGGATGCTTGAGCAGCTTCGCCAAGTCAATGGGATAGACCCTAACCGGGTGAGTTTAAAGAGATCTAGAAAATATACATTAAAATTGAGCTCTTTTGTAACTGTTTTGTGAACGAGGCATTCTTTCAGTAATTAAAAGACACCTAGAAAGGTAGGATACAGATTTTAAGTGCAAATTCTTAAAGAAGTCAATGGAATCTATGAAATAGTTTTAATGGGAAAGATAAGAGCAAACCAAAGCTCAGTCAGAAGCTTTGTTTTCTAATTGCCTTTCCCTACTTTTCTTCCCACTCTCTCTCTTCTTTCTAAAAAGAGAAATAAGAACCCTGTTTGCCTTTTTTTTCGTTATAAGCCTCTTGAGGTCCATTTTGGCATGTGCCTGTGTGGAGGTTACTGAGGTTCAAGTTTGTGAAATATTATGGACCTTGCATTTTTTTGTAGGATAATCCTCAGATCCTTCTGCATTTCCCTGTTGTTTTTACAAAGAGTGGCAGTGTGGTTTAGGTGTAAATAGCATGTGAATGTTGATTAAAAAAAAAAAAAAGTAAAATAAAGCAAAAAAACCAACTCCCCATTAGCTAGTTCTTGGAATATTCCTTTAATGTGGAATACACAGCCCACCTTGAGCTTTCTCAAGACAAAGTTGGTCCTAATATGTAGTGAGTTTTTGAATACAAATCTTCAGTAGTTAAACTACAGTATTAGAAGTTAGGAATTAGGCTCATACAGTGTGGTCACAAAG
The DNA here is from genome assembly GCA_013396835.1 of Psilopogon haemacephalus. Lineage (NCBI taxonomy): Eukaryota > Metazoa > Chordata > Aves > Piciformes > Megalaimidae > Psilopogon > Psilopogon haemacephalus. The sequence continues at coordinate 69,895 of VWZI01011902.1, read as the reverse complement.
TGACAGACTGTGTTCCTTGTACACCAGCCTGCTCAGTTTGTTCCAAAGCTATGCCACATAAGCATCTTAACAATGGTGCACCAAATTCAGTTACTAACCATTACTGGCCTTTTGAACAAAAAAGAAGCCCTTTGGCCACTGCCCTGTGAAGTGAAGAGGGTATAATTGTGTTTTCTTTGAGTAAAAGTGATAATGGAAATGAAAACAATGAGAAAAAGTTAAGGGACGTGAGTTTTAGGTCATTTCCAGCATCTGCTATGCAGCTGTGTAAATAACAGATGCTTGGGATACTGTCAGATTCAGAATCCTAGCAAGTTCATAAGACATGTTGCTTTGAAACCTACCTTTCTATGAATTTCTGGTGTCAAAAACACATCTACTAGATGAGATTAGAAAATCATGTGCAACAAGTACTGCTAAATATATATACAAAACTACTTAAAAAATTAAAATACATTTACTTCGGCAGTTAGTGCATGGTATAGAGCTGGGCTTTGATTTGGGCCAGGAACATTATTTTGTTCACGTTCAGGCGTATGCAATCCTTTAGGATAATACATTAAATGCAGTAACTAGATCTTACTATTTGTTTTCCTTCTTTGTTTGAGCACTGAGAGCAGAACCACATCTGTAATACAGTATGAAAGTAGACTTCATACTGAAAAGCACAAATCCTTGTGTAATATAAAAGATACATAGAAGTGTTTTCTGTTTGGTGTATTTTTGTCATATCTGCATATTCCTTATTTAGAAAGTGTTTGCAAAAAGGCTTCCTTCACCTGTTTTGGTTTTGGGTTTTTTTTCATTCAAAAACATGTAAAGTAAAAATAATCCCAGGATAGTCTTGAGTTGTGTGACCTTTTTGCTTTTTTTTCCAACATAATACCTTTAAAACAATAATATCTCTGTATCCTTCTCCAAACCATTTATAAAAGTTGTAATAATAGGAATGTGGTTTTGTTTTCTTCTAGGATTCCCCAGAATTTGATCTACTATTTGAAAATGCTTTTGACCAATGGGTGGCAAGCACAGCTTCAGAAAAATGCACATTCTTTCAGGTTCTACATCACACTTGTCAGCGATACCTTACAGACAAGAAACCTGAATTTATAAACTGCCAATCTAAAATTATGGGAGGTAAGTCAGTCAGAGCTAGACTGCTTTCTGCAGTTGGACCTGAAGTGATTTACACTGTGAATTATTGAGCCTTCAAATGAGCTTGCAGCCTATTTACATTTTGAAATCATAGATCTGAATGTGCTAACATTTTAATAGTAAAATTCTAGGATTCAGCATTTCTCTGTCAAACACTACTATGCACTCTTCTGCTATTCTGTGCTTTCTTAGTCTTCAATTGTAGAGGCAGCATTGTTGAGAAGTAATTTTTTATAGCAACTTTGATTTTATATCTCTAATTTTGTTCATCCATAAAGATTTCCAAATGGCCTGACATGTTTTCTACTATTCAGCGTAGCCATTTCCTCACAAGTCTGGGGAAAAGTGGTTATTACTGAACTTACGTTTTGTGGAATTCACCTTGTTCTTGACAGAAATCAGTTAGTTTGGTGTATCATAAGTCCCATATGATAAAGGGGCGGAGTGGGGAGGGGGTCAAGTGGATGGGGCCAATCTCTTTTCAGTTGTGCACAGTAATAAGACAAGGAACAATGGATACAAACTTGACCGTAGAAGGTTTCACCTCAACATGAGGAGCAACTTCTTTACAGTGAGGTTGACAGAAAACTGGAACAGGCTGCCCCAAGGGGTGGTTGTGGAGTCTCCTCTGGAGACTTTCAAGAGCCTCCTGGATGCTTTCCTATGTGGACTACCCTAGGTGATCCTGCTTGTGGTGGGGGTGGGGTTGGACTTGGTCTCTGAAGATCTCTTCCAACCTCTAACATTCTGTGATTCTGTGAAGGTGAATTTCCAGAATGTCTAATTAGGTAAAAGTGTCTGGTCAATATGTGAAATTGGTATTTACCATCTTCTTCCCTAGCAACAAAAACTATTTTGGGAGGAAGATTCTTGAGGAAAATAAACTGATTTGGGTTGTTCTCTTAGACTGAAATGTCTGAGAATAGGCTCTGCTTTTTTTGTCTTCACTAAAACAGAGCACTCTTAGATTCTTACCCCTCATGTGTTCTTACTAGCTGGATAAAAGATTAATTTTCTTAATGAATCTCCAAAACGTAGAATAGAAGTGCAGGCTGACTTGGGGTTTTGTTTAGTTGTCATTTCTTCCCCACAATAGACATCAATTATAAATACAGCAAGTCTTATTCAGTTCTTTCTGGTGATTCTCCTCTCATAAATCTAGAAGAATTCCTTTATGCTATTACCAGACCTGTGTTTTGTGCTGCTTTCTTTATACATTCTTTTCTCAAAGTGGGTTGTTTTGGTTTTTTTTTGGTCTTGCATCTCTTGCCTCTAAAACACCAAAGGTAAACTGGAAAGGAGAAGTCATCTTTGGTGCTTACATTTTAGAGGATATCACTAACTTTGTGGTCACAAATCAGAACTGTTCTATCAGTAATCCCTTTCTTTTAGTATCTTCCCAAACTAAGAAAAAAGCAAAAACTTTTTTGTAAACGTCTTCTTTTGTTTTTCCTCTTCCATGTTAATAGGATTTCCTTTGTTTTCTTTTTGATTTGATGAGTAGAGAGGAGCAAGTTCTGCACCAATGGCAGGAGAAAACCTCTACAGTTTCTCCATTTCACATGGAAGAAAGCCCTTATCAAGCCTTTGTCATCTGCTTGCTAATGATACTCAATTCCATCCTTCTAATAAGTTAATAAAACACCACATATTTTAGTCTCTGAAATTATTTTGTCATCTTCACCTATCCAAAAGTAAGTTTCTGTTTCAGCTGACCTAGGTATTAACTTTTATCTTAAGCAAGTGCCAGCACAGTGTGGGGGAAAAAAAAAAAAAATAAGGCACCAAAAAACCTGAGGTTCGTTAACTTCAGCTTGACTTTGGCTTTTTTAATACACACTAGATCTTCTGTGTCATAGAATCATAGAATGGTCTGGGTTAGAAGGCACCTCTGAAGACCATCTAATCCATCACCCTCTGTAGTCAGCAGGGACATCCACAACTAGAGCAGGTTGTCCAGAGCCCTGTCAAGCCTCGCGTTCAGTGTCACCAGGAATGGGGCCCAGGCCACCTCCCCAGGCAACCTGTTCCAGTGTTCCGCTACCCTCATGGTAAAGAGCTTGTTCCTAACATCCAATCTAAATCTACTCTACTCTCATCTTAAACCGTTTTACCTCATCCTATCACTACAGGCCTTTGCTAACAGTTCCCTACAGCCTTCTCATAGTCCCCTTCAGGTACTGGCAGGCTGCTATTAGTTCTCCCTAGAGTCTTATCTCTGGGCTGAATAACCCCAGCTCTCTCAGCCTGTCCCCGTAGCAGAGTTGCTTCAACCCCCTGATCATTTCTTGTAGCACTTCTCTGCACCCTCTCCACCAGCTCTGTGTCCTATTTACATACAGAGTTTCAGACCTGGACACAGTACTCCATTCTCCCTGTCGCAGCACCATCCCTAAAATGGCCTATTTCAGCCATCCTGTGATACCAGGTGGTGAGTCTTTCCATATTCCTTGTCTGTCATTCTGACTGTGCACAGACACAGGCTGTGTGGGAGGTAAAGACTTTGGATGTGGTACAGGACCAAGGACTCTGTCTTCATGGATACAGTACTTACACTGTTCTTCACACTGTCAATGTTTTCCTCACACTGAGCTACAGATTCCCTGGGAAATAGTTTACGTTGGACAGAAACAATAACTGTAAACAAAGTACTAGTTGACCCTAATTCCAATAGTTTTCTCTGTGTGCCTCACAGAGCAAATGCAAAGTCTAACAAAATATTTTTGAATCTGGGGAGACCTCACCCAGAGGAGACCTCAATCCTGTGTACTCTGATACAGGTGATCCCACTGTGGCAGGGGGGTTGAACTGGATGAGCTTTCCAGGTACCTTCCAGCCCCTGACGTCCTGTGATTCTGATGGAGTAGGTGTAGAGGAGGGACACAAAAATGATCAGGGGGCTGGACCACCTCTGCTACAAGGACAGGGTGAGGGATCTGGGGTTGTTCAGCCTGGAGAAGGAGAAGACTCCAGGGAGACCTATTAGCAGCCTGCCAGTATATGAAGAAGGCCTGCAAGAAGGCTGCAGAAGGATTGTTTGCAAATGCCTGCAGGGACAGGACTAGGGACAATGGTATGAAATGAGAGAAGAGCACATGTAGATTGGATGTTAGAAACAATGAATGTCACTGCTGACTGACTACAAGGGGGTTGGACTAGGTGACCTTTGGAGGTCACTTCCAACCCAAAACAATGTAGTGGTTCTATGTCAATTCATCCCTTCTACAAAGGCAGCAGGTGTTTTAAATTACTTGCTTTTGAATTCTCTAAGGGGTGTGAGAATTAATACTCTTTCCAGATGGTCATTTTAGAGTCTAATACTCTACAGTATTTTTGAAGTATATTAGAATGTACATATGGACACATCCACATGATTTGATTTAATGATACAGAGATGCACATCAGATATGTAATATGTATGTTGCAGCAAATGCCTGTTTTCCAAACAAAAAAAAAAGGCCACCGAAGAACACTTCCTACAAGTGGAACTGAAGATGAAAGAGCTTGAAGGTCATGTTTACAAACTTATCTTATTGAACTTTCTTACTTCCTGAAGGGCAGTAGTGAAGAAAGTGAAATTCATGCTGCTTCTGTGTCAGCAGGAAGTGCTTGAGAGCTTAGTCCTAAGTGAATTTGTGGCCTTGTGGAACTGCAGACCCTCTTCATTTTCTTTCTTCTTTTACCGCCTCCCACACACACACCCTTCTTCCTGTAGGCCAAAGTCCTGTCCCTGATTCATCCTCTCCAGATGCATATTTTGCTCCATTTTCATTGGATTAATGTGTAGCAGTATAGTCTGGAGTTAAACAGTCTAGACTGTTTCCTTTAACTTGATTAATGGCATTAGTAATTATAGCACTAATGAGAAGTGATTAAAGGTAGGGGTGCTAATTCTGAGAACAAAGAACAAATTCAAATTTCAGAGGACTGTAATAAGATTCCTCCAACTAGTACATTGTACTAAATATTTAAAATTTGCCTTTTATTTGGAACGTAGAAGATCTTTGCCCATAGCTCATGTGCAGTCTGGATGTGGTTTTGGAGAGGAAAGGCAAGCTTTTGGGGGCAAAAGGCATTTTGACTTAGGAAATATTTTCCGTCTTTCTGACATACAGTTTCTGATACCGGAATATCAGACCCTTGGAGTATCTTCATACTATATTGTTACTTGATGGGTGGGTTAATCAGATTGCATTGATTTTACATCACTAATCTAAAAGACAAAGTTAGAAGTGAGTGATGTGCAGAAGTTTTCTCATTCACAGGTTATGTTCCTTAGAATAACAATTCTTGACAGAACATTAGGCTGAGACAGGATGATTTGACTCTCATTTCTGTATAGAGCGCAATGATATAGCATTTAAAGCTCTTCAAAGATTAATTCTGGGTCTATAAGAATATGCAGTTGTTGACACATTTAGATGTACATTAGAAAAGCATAATCCTGGGAAAAGAGCAATATCTTAGGTTGCTAGATATTATGATAGTGCCTTTTTTTTTTTCTTTTAGGCTTTGTGCTTCCTATATTCTTTGATTTTTAACAGTCTGTCTGAATTAATTTAAAATAGCATCCTAAAGTAATGACATCTTTGCCTCTTGTAACCTTTTCTCTAGGAAAGCTGGCAGGAATTATTAATGGGTCATTCTTTTTCTGCTCCAGAAATATACTGTCAGTGTAAGAATGGTAATGATTATTTCTTTTTCCATATGCTATTGACTCATCTTAGTTTACCACATTTCAGACCTAGTAAGCATGTAGTGGTGTTTACCATGCTGTGTAAGATTTCATAGAAGGGCTTAGGTTGGAAGTGATCTCAGAGATCATCTGCTCCAACTTCCCCACCATAGGCAGGGACACCTCTCAACTAGACTCTACTGCTCAAGGCCTCAGAGCAGAGGGGCCTGCTCAGTTGCCCCCCAAGCAGGAGGTGGGCAACCTATTCCAGAGTCTCACCACCCTTGTACTGAAGAACTTCTTCCTCAGATCTAGTCTAAACCTACTGTCCCTCAGCTTAAAACCATTCCCTCTTGTCCTGTTGATAGACACTGTCATGAAAAGTCCCCCACAGTCAGTTCTCTGGGCTGAACACCCCCATCTCCCTCAGCTTATCCTCATGGCAAAGGTGTTCCAGCCCTTGGATCATTCTTGTGGCCTCCTCTGGACTCAACAGCTCTACAGCCTTCTTCTGATAAGAGACACCAGAACTTGATGTAGCATTCGAGGTGCAATTGCACAAAATTAAAGGGGCGGAATTCCCTCTCTTGCTCTGCTGGCCACACTTCTCTTGATGCAGCCCAGGACTTGGCTGCCTTCTGTGCTGCATGAGCACACTGCCAGATCATGGTGAGCTTCTTAGCATCCAACACTCCCAAGTCTGTTTCTTCATAGTTACTCTCAACCCACTGCACCCAGTCTGGATTTGTGCCTGGGATCAGCCCAGCCCAGGTGCAAGACCCTGCACTTCAACTTGTTGAACCTCATGCAGTTGTCACTGGCCCAGTAATCTTGTTCTGGTCATCAAGCAAACTGCTAATTATTAAGGCTTAGGGCATGCCTTCATTGTGCTATTGCTCCACTCTTCCCTGTTGCTTTATTGTATGCCTTTGAGGAGATGAAACTGCAGACAGCTGGACAGACACTGCTCTGGTCTACTGGGGCAGTTCTGTTGAATTATCCCCTCTATAATTAAAATACAGCTGGCCTCAAATGCTGTTCTGCTGAACTGCTGTCCTATCTGTAATGTGTTCCAGCAGCTCTCAGCCATGTGTCTGTGCGTATCTGCTTTCACTGTGTGTCTCTTCCTTGCTAAGTATTTTCCTGGGAAATTGATTTAAACTCAATGTGTTGTTTGTTGTGGCTTCCAAGGTGCTGCAGTGCCAGAATGGTGTTTTAAAGTTGTGCTTGAAATAGTGCTTTTTGTGGAAGAAATTGAACAGCCTGAAAAAATAAATTGGTAGAGAAGTCAGCTTCTGCACACATCAGCCATGCCAGGAATCTAATTGGAGTGTCACAGTGCTACCTACAAGAAGAAAAAGCTTGTTTGGATGTCCCATGTTGCATTACACTATAGATCACATCCTTTGCTTATAGAGTTACTCTATCTCAAATTAAACGCAACTGGCTGGATTCATAAACCAATAATGACATTAATATGAAGTCTGCAACAACTTTGAGGGTGGCCAACAGCCTGTCCTTGGCCTCTATGAGCATTAATAGATTCGTTTGTCTCAAATGAATTGCCTACCCCACATCAAACAAGGGAAACTAATGTAATCAATCTTCATTTGAGATCACTTTTTTACTCTGAAACCTCTTCTGCTTTACTAGACACAATCAGATTTTTAAAAGGTGGACCATTGTGATTGAATGTAGTGTGATTGGTAAAAGTTAGATGAAGTGCAGAATATGTAACACAACAATTAGCAGACTTTGGGAACTAATGCATCTTTTGAAGGTCATATCTTCAAGATTTAGGTGCAAAGACCTGCAGAAAGGTTTTGTTTGCTTTCAAAGAAGGTAGAAATCCCTGGAAGTCCTCCAGTCCAAGCTAAACAAGGACACTTCTAGACTTTAAGGCTCAGATTTAAGTTGGGAAATAATATTAACCTTTAAAGATAAATTGATGTTCAGGTTCAAGTATTTAAAAGTTACAATTAATAAATCCAGTAAAGATTCTACTTCCTATGAATGTTCAGTCTTTCAGATGACTTAGTCATCCTTTCTGGCTGATAATTTAAATGTTGAAATTCTGTAAAGAACATTCCATTCATGTGATGTGGGAAGTTCTAAGAGGGTATTATCTTTCGAGGATTACAATCACAGAAATACTGTTTCTGTAATCTGCTTAACTTGAACTGATCAAAAATCTTTCATGTCTGATTCTTTATAGCTGTAGTTTCCTTTTTATTCAAAAGAGCTTCTAAACTGCTCACTGTGGAGAGGGTTGGACTAGATGGCTTTTGGAGGTCTCTTCCAACCCAAATCATTCTGTTTTTCTATGATTCTATAAACAAGATTGTCAGCACAGCCCCAATACATGTAAAAGGTGTGTAGCAGTTACTTGGCAGGGAGGTGAGAGCGGTAAATAAGAAGGGGAAGAACACATGTGTCCTGTCAACCTTCTATGATCCCCTGTTATCTTCAAGTAGTGTTGGAAAGCCTCAGGCTAATGGTAGTCTGGGAACTTAAGTCACTGGTAATGATGATTTTAACAAAACAAATATGCTCGGTAAGGAAACAGAGCTGGTGGGCAAAGTGCCACCATCACTTGACGTTCATCAAGCTAAATAGTTTGGGTTTTACTCTGCTCTTCTCAGACCTACCTGGAGCACTGTGTACAGTTCTGGAGACCCCAACACAAGAAGGACGTGGAACTGTTGGAATGAGTCCAGAGGAGGGCCACAAAGATGCTCAGAGGGCTGGAGCACCTCTGCTATGAGGACAGGCTACGAGAGTTGGGGCTCTTCAGCTTGGAGAGGGCTTTGAGGAGACCAAGTAGTGGCTTTTCAGTATCTGAAAAGGCCCTACAGGAAGGCTGGGGAGGGACTATTCACAAGGTCTTGTAATGACAGAATGAGAGGTAGTGGGTTTAAACTGGCAGGGTAGTGGGTTTAAACTGGCAGAGGGGAGATTTAAACGGGATGTTAGGAGGAAGTTCTTTACAGTGAAGGTGGTGAGGTACTGGCATGGGTTGCCCAGGGAGGTTTTCGATGCTCCCTCCCTGGAGGTGTTCAAGGCCAGGTTGGATGAGACCTTGAGCAACCTGTTCTAGTGTGAGGTGTCCCTGCCTATGCTGGGGGCTTGGAACTGAATGATCTTTGAGGTCACTTCCAACCTAAATCATGCTATGAAATACCTAAGATTCCTGAGTTAGAAGCCAAGAGCTCATTTAGTCCTTTATTGTGATGGTTTAGGAGGTCATTCTAGACACAGCTCTTCTTTGTGTGAACAGTTTCCATGGTGATGTCAGAACAGGAGGGATGAGACCTTTATGCCTTCACTCTTGTATTGCAGTAACAACTGCTAACTTTGTGGGGTTTTAAAAGGTGTCACTCTTTCTCCTAATAAAACTTATCATTTTGACTGCTGAATCTGGCTGATGCATGTAAGTCACCTGAACCTTGACAGCCTATGAGAAACTTTCAGACTAGGGAAACTTGCAACTTCATCATTCCCCTTTTCTTTGGAGAATCATAGAATAGAATCATAAAATCAATCAGGGTTGGAAGGGACCACAAGGATCATCTAGTTCCAGCCCCCCTGCCATGGGCCGAGACACTCTACCCTAGATCAGGCTGGCCACAGCCTCATCCAGCCTGGCCTTAAACACCTCCAGGGATGTGGCGCCAACCACCTCCCTGGGCA
>VWZI01011902.1:14421-59905 GCA_013396835.1 Psilopogon haemacephalus | reverse complement strand
ATTTACTGTCTGGGTCCCTCTGGATGCCATCCCTGCCCTCCAGTGTGTCTGCTGTACCACACAGCTTGGTGTCATCAGCAAACTTTCTGAGGGTGCACTCAATGCCTCTGTCCGTGTCGCCCACAAAGATGTTGAACAAGATTGGTCCCAGGACTGATCCCTGAGGGACTCCACTTGTCACTGGCCTCCGTTTGGACATGGACCCATTGACAGCCACTCTTTGGATGTGGTCATCAAGCCAGTTCTTCATCCATCTGGTGGTCTACCCATCAAGCCCATGTTTCACCAGCTTGGAGACCAGGATGTGTGAGACAGTGTCAGAGCCTTTGCTCAGGTCCAGGTAAATGACATCAGTTGCTCACCCCTCATCTATTAATGTTGTGACCTGTTCACAGAAGGCCACCAAGTTTGTCAGGTACGATCTGCCCTTGGTGAAGCCATGCTGATTGGACCCAATCACCTCTCCACTATTCTCCTGTCTCAGTAGTGCCTCCAGGAGGATCTGCTCCATGATCCTACTGGGCTCAGATGTGAGACTGACTGGCTTGTAGTTCCTCAGCTCTTCCTTCCTACCCTTTTTGAAAATGGGGGTTATGTTTCCCCTTTTCCAGTCAGTGGAGACTTCACCAGACTGCCAGGACTTTTGGAACATAATAGAGAGGGTTTTAGCAACCGTATTTGTCAGTTCTCTCAGTACCCATGGGTGTATCCCATTGGGTCCCATGGACTTGAACACTTTCAGGTTCTTCAGGTGATCACAAAGCTGATTTTCACTTATGATGTTCAGCTCTTCCTTACAGTCCCTGCCATTATCTTCCATGACTCCAGGAGTGTGGCTGGAGAACTTTGCAGTAAAGACTGAGGTAAAGAAGTCGTTGTGAACCTCAGCCTATCCTATGTCACTTGTGACATAGAATCCTTTTATACGTAGTTAAACTCCTATCTGAACAAGTGCCAGGTAAAGAGTTTCCTGTAGTGACTTTCGTCTTTCTAAAGTGTTTTCAGGGGTTAAGTACAGATTGCAAGGTGGAGAAGGTGGATTTTGCGAAGTGCTTTCTAAAGCAGTAACTAATCAGATATATTCAAGTTCATTTTTATTATTGACAGCTGATAACAGATGGGAGAAATGTGCACAATGAGCAGAGAATAATTCAGACATAAACAGTCAGACTAGTAGTGGGTGTCTGGGATATTGCTATAAGATTGCCCTTGCATGTAGAGCTCCCAGCTTACCAGACCATTTTCTTCCTGAGCTCTGCTTACCTTGCAGAGATCAGGCCATGTGCCACGTCCTTCAGTGATTTCAAGCCATTGCTCTTGACTTATTCAATCCTGACCCTGACCAGTTCTCACTCAGTCTTACTCGTTCTTATGAGCAACAACTTTAGTTTTGCCCACATGGTAATGGAAGTTGGTGGTTTTAAATGTGCTACTTAAATGGTGGGTTTGTAAATAAACAGACTGAGGTTGTAGCATACATAGGACCATAGAATGATGTGGAATGAAAGGGACCTCCAAAAGTCATCTTAGTGCAACTCCCTTTTCAGTCAGCAAGGACATCCTCAACTAGGTCAGATTGCTCAGAGCCTTGTTGAGCCTAACCTTGAATATCTCCATGGATGGAGCCTTAAATATGTCCCTGGACAGCCTGTTTCAATCTTCCACCAACCTCATACTAAAGAACTTGTTCCTAACATCCAATCTAAATGTGCTCTTCTCTCATTTCAAACTATTGTCCTGTCACTGCAGTGCTTTGCAAACAGTTCCTCTGCAGCTTTCTTGTAGCCCCCTTTAGATACTGGAAGGTCACTATTAGGTCTCCCCAGAGCCTAATCTTTCTCCAGGCTGAACAACCCCAGCTCCCTCAGCCTGTCCTCACAGCAAACATGATGACCCCCTGACCATCCTTGTGCCCTTCCTCTGGACCCACTCCATTAGGTCCATGACCTTGCTGTGTTGAGGGCTTCAGAGCTGGATGCAGTGCTCCAAGTGAGGTCTCAGCAAAGCAGAGCAAAGTGGCAGAATTGCCTCTCTCCATCTGGAATGTACAAATTCACCTACCTGATTTAAAAGTGCAGATCAGTAGACAAATCAGACTGTGTGCTATGCCTCCATTTTTGGACTTTAGTGCATTATGTTTCCCGGTAATTAACTACTTAATGAGAAGATCAATAATATTGACGCAATGCCTCTGAGCAGCATCTTTGTTTAGACAAATTCTGGTTTATCTTCAGGCCATGAAGTTCCAGTGGAACTGCAGATACTGTAAGTGTTTAAATTCGTCATCTCCTTCTCAAGCAGCAGCTTGCTGTGGTGCATAGCTGCTGGTTCGTTCTTTCAGCTGCACATTCTGCTGCTTGATAGGACAAGCTGTAACAGTGGTATTCCTGAAGATTCTCTAAACATCTAAACCTTTCTCACTAGCATTGTCAATATGGACAAATGCCACTGCTCAGTAAAATTTTTAGGCTTTATTGCTCTTTGAATCCCCAAGAAAATTACACTTTTAAGAGACCAAATTTATTTTCTTCCTTCAAAGTTACCACAAAGTTACACTCAGAGAATCTTTTCCACCTTGGATCTTTAGGTGTTAAGTTTTTCCCAGAATTGCAGATTTCTGTATATTTGGCCTGTGTTTTATATGCTGAGTTAATAATCCTGACTGCAACTATTTAACATTAACATGAGCACTAATGTTAATTATACACCATTATTTAATACTGATTTTAATTTGTCAGGGTTTATCTATGAGAATATATTTGCTTAAAATGTGGTAAAATGTGATAAAATGAACAGCACAATGCCCTCCCAAGGATTAACTTTACATTTTAAGTAAAGATAAGAGACAAATTCCTACAATACAGTGAAGCAGTTGAAACTCAGAATCATAGAAGCATTGGGATTGGAAAAGAGCCTTAAGATCATCAGGTCCAACCATTAATCCTACTCTGCCAAGTTCACTACTTGACCACATTGCTAAGCACCACATCTAAATAACCTTTAAACACATTCAGGGATAGTGACTCCTCTGCCTCCCTGGGCAGCCTGTTCCAATGCTTGACCACTCTTGCAGTAAAAATATTTTTCCTAATGTCCTGCCTAAACCTCCCTTGGTGCAGCTTGAGGTCATTCCCTCTTATTCTATCACTAATTACCTGCGAGAAGTGACCAGCATTTACCATTCTCTGTTATCCTTTCAAGCAGTTGTAGAGGGTGATAAGGTCTTCACTCAGCCTCCTCTTCCTCAAACTAAACACTTACCTGCAGGGGATTTCTTCTTTTTCTTGGTCTTTGTCTGATTTTTGGTGGAGAAAGTATTTTTTGATTCTTTCTCTACCTTTGAGTCTGGTCTTATTTATATGACCCAAGAGAGTAATTACTTGTAGAGCTTTTCATAACGTACTTCATATTTGGATGTTAGGAACAATTTCTTTACCATGAGGGTGGTAGAACACTGGGACAGGTTGCCCAGAGAGCTGTTGGGTGTCTGTCCCTGGAGATACTCAACATGAGGCTCAATAGGGCTCTGGGCAGCCTGATCTAGTGAAGAATGCACAGGCTGACTGCAGAGGGGAGGGGTTGGACTAAATGACCTTCAGAAGTCCCTTTCAACCCAGACTATTCTATGATCTGTGCAACAGCTTGCTTTTAGTGTACATGAGGACATGCATCTCTTCAGTCAACACAGATAATCTCTGCTTACAAAAGCATTTCTAATAACTGTTCAAGAGCGTGGATAGTTGACACCATTGCTGTGGAGTACTGAATAAAATAGAAGGGAATCTTAGTAGCTGATGGGGTTTTTTCGTTATGAAGAGTTGTCATCAATGAAAAAAAAAATCTTCATTTTTTACTCTTATGGCTCCTATATTGTTTAACACCACTGTTTAAACTGAAAGGGCACTAGCTCCAGAAAGAGTTGTTCTGCAACAAGAAAGCCACTCAGTTGTCCTTGGAAGGGACTTCTGTAGCCTCTTGCAGAACCGTAAGAATGTTTATTTACAATGCAGCTCTTTCTAAAGCTAGAATGTTGTAAGCTGTACTGAGAAACTTGTATAGACTTTGCTCATTAGGAAGAAAATACAGACCTGTTGAACACATATGATGATTTTTATTTATTAAGACCTCATCTTTTCCACTTGATTTACATTTTATTTCCTGTGTTCTGCAGAAGTCATTCTGTCAGGTTTTGGCCAACTAATGTTGTACTGTGTTCCATTGTAATTGTAATTTGTGTGGTTCTGATTAGGAAGTGCTGCTGAAGTAGGGGAGCTAAAAAACAGCAGAGATCATCCAAATGCCTGTATTTGGTGTGTTTGGAAATACTTGGCCAGCTAAAAGTGGGATTGGTTCTTCTCTTGATGAAGTTGTTGAAATGATTCACTTGAGATGATTTTTGCTGTCCTGGTTTGAGCTAGAACAGAACCAATTCTCTGTTCAGTGATTTCACTTTCCAGCCAAGTCTTCTGTAAGTGACTGCACTTAGTCCATGGGATGTTTTTGCAGACAGTGTCTGCTTCCAGGGCTGATGGTGCCTGATGTTTGTAGTTACTCCACTGGATTGGTATGCAGAAAGGCTCTTGTTTATACTTGCTCCTATAGAAACCAAGGTTACTGCTAAATCTTTTGTACCCTGTTGGGGCTCTCAGTGCTTTTGGGAAGAGAGAGGAATACCCTTCCTAAGGGGAATGTCAAAAGCAGTTGCTTAAGGTTAAAACACGGTTTTCTGAAGATCAAACAACTGGCTTCAGTACAGATCTAAATCTAACTAGAGCCACAGAACCACATAATGTTAGGAGTTGAAAGTGACCTCCAGAGATCCATCAAGTCCAACCCTCCTACCAAAGCAGGTTCACCTAGGGCAGGCCACACATGAACTCATCCAGGAGGGTTTTGAAAGTCTCTAAAGAAGCATACTCTACAACCTCTCTGGGCAGCCTGCTTCATCACCCTCATTATAAAGAAGTGTCTCCTTGTGTTGAGGTGAAACCTCCTGTGTTGTAGCTTGTACTCATTGTTCCTTGTCCTGTCACTGGGCACCACAAAAAGAGCCTGGCATCTTCATCTTGACACCCACCCCTCATTGATTAAAGACTGATTAAATTGAAAATAAAACACAAATAATAAGCAACATTATGGGCATCAGACGTGTTACCATTGACACACACTACTAACTCTTGAGTCAGGAGTGAGATTTTCTGTGACTTTTTCTAGCTTTTCTGAGCACAGAGTAATGTTGTTGGAATCATCCAGTTTCTGCTATGTTCAGAAACACTTCCGTTTTTCTGTAGGGCAAAGCCTACCTCTCATCTTTGAATGTGGAGAAAGATTTTTCAGTGGAGATGCTTTTGTACTATGGTGCCTTTAGGGGAGATTTAGGGAAGTCTGTGTTGGGGCTGCAGACTGCAGAGCCTGCTTACCTGCAGTATGTTGGACAAGGAACTGCTGGGGCAAGTCCAGAGGAGGGCCACAAAAATGATCCAAGGGCTGAAACACCTCTGCTATGAGGATAGGCTGAGTGAGCTGAGTGTCCAGCTTAGAGAAGACTCCAAGAGGACCCTAGAGCTGTCTTCCAATATCTGCAGGGATCCTACAGGAAAGCTGCAAAGGGACTGTTCATCAGGGTGTGTAGCAATAGGACAAGGGGAATGGTTTGAAGCTGAGGGAGAGTAGGTTCAGATCTTAGGAAGAAATTCTTCAGTATGAGAGTGGTGAGACTCTGGAATGGTCTGTCCAGGGAAGTTGTGGATGCTGCTTCCCTTGGAGTGTTCAAGGCCAGGTTGGATGAAGCCTTGAACAGCTGAGACTAGCTAAGAGGCATCTCTGCCCTTGGTTGGAAGTTTGGAGTAGATGATCTCTGAGGTCCCTTCCAACCTAAGCCATCCTACAATTCCATAATTTAGCTGTACCCAGTACAAATTCCCACCCAGCAGCCCACAGTAGATGATTTCTTCCAGCACCGTTTCTGTTAAGCCATGTTACCTTCTGGTTTAGCATACCAAGTGTTATCTCTGACAGAGGCTGAATGCTAAAATAGCCACCCTTCACTGACAGAAAGGCACAAAAGGACATAAGATTAAAAAAAAAAAAACCTCTCATTGTGACTGGAATGAGCTGTCATGCTGACAGATATTTTTTTTTTTCTCTAGTCTATTAAAACTTTTTGAAGTAGTTTAGTATCAAGGAAGTAGATCTTCATGTAGTAATTACTGGTATGTGTCTTTCAAAACTTTTAATGAAGGCCAAGAAAGATGAAGGTGGATAAAAAAGCTCTGATAATTCAGAAAGAAAAAATGTCCAAAGAGTAGCCAGGTACTCTTGGCATTCCTTTTAAATCAGCATCAAGGGTCATGCTATTCAACATTAGCAGCCAGAATGGCAGCATAAAAATGCTAAGAGACCAAAGAAACTGACTGCGATTTTAAGGGGGGAAAAAAAAACAACTTTGTAATATTGTGAAGTTGATTTCAGACTAGACAGGTTGGCTTTCAGAAATCACAGAAACACTTGACCTGAAATTGCTTTTTTTTGCCTTGAACAATTTTCCCATTCTTAGGTAACTTGCCAGGAAGAGATTTGGAATGTGAGAACATATATTGAAATACTAGCAAATTGGGCTTTTTCTTTGTAATTTTCTTTATAATTGAATTAAAGTTTTTATGTATGTGAAATCTTAATTATAATCATTGCTATGAAGAGATAGAAACGTGGTGGAACTAAATATATAGAATCATAGAATGTCTGGATTGGAAGGGACATCCAAAGGTCACATGATCCAACCCTCCTTGCACTAAGGAGGGACATCCTCCACTAGATCAGGTTGCCCAAAGCCTTGTCTAGTGTGACCTTGAATATATCCAGGGATAGGGTCTCAACTATTTCCCTGGGCAACGTGTTCCAGTCTTCCACCACCCTCATGCTAAAGAACTTGTTCCTCACATACATTCTCAATCTGCTGTGCTCTCATTTCAAACCAATCCTGTAGCCCCCTTCAGGTACTGTCAGGCTGCTATTAGGTCTCCCTGGAGCCTTCTCTTCTGCAGGCTGAACACCCCCAGCTCCCTCAGCCTGTCCTCATACCAGAGGTGTTCCAGCCCCCTGAGCATTTTTGTCACCCATGTGGACCCACTCCATCATGACCATGTCCTTCCTGAGTTGAGGGCTCCAGAGCTGGATGCAGTACTCCAGATGAGGTCACCTTCATTTTTAAGAAGCAATGAGATTTTGATTTTCTTTTTCCCTAAGAAAAAGTTCTTTAGTGACAAAATCTGTAAACTTATTTCTCTTTTTATTTGAAGGAGTCACTACTCTCATCTGCTGGGTTCTGTTCTGAAAAATGAATGCATTCCAAAACCAGGAGGATCTCTATACCTCAGAAAAAAAGCAGGAACATAAGAATACAGCTCTGTCTGCTCACAGT
Source organism: Psilopogon haemacephalus (assembly GCA_013396835.1). Classification (NCBI taxonomy): domain Eukaryota; kingdom Metazoa; phylum Chordata; class Aves; order Piciformes; family Megalaimidae; genus Psilopogon; species Psilopogon haemacephalus. The sequence continues at coordinate 52,485 of VWZI01011902.1, read as the reverse complement.
GAAGAGTAGCCATGCAAAATTTGAGCTTAGATGCCCTTGAAGTTTAGTATCTTGGGAATAATGCAAGTGGTTTCCTACTAAAAACAACTCCAACACCAACTGGCCCATAAACACCTTCTGGTGGGGTTTATGCCACCTTGCAGCTCTTGAGGAGCTTGTATGGTTCACCCAATGTATGAGAAGTCCTGAAATTCCTTAAGGCTTATTTTGTCCAGCAGACAAAGCCAAAGAAGGTGGTTTAACAGGAATTGTCACATCTTTGGGGAGAAGCTAAACAAAGACAGAAAACAGCAGTTCCAGACTCTAGGAGAAAGATGATGACTGTTACATGTAGCTGAGTTTTTCTTCAGTGCCTCAGTGTAGGTGGTTGGTGCAAGTTTACAGCTAAGATGAGCACGATTCAGTTTTATTCTCTCACAAAGCAAATTTCTCTGGAGATCTTTTAGTATTTACCTCCTAGAGAATATCTTAAAAACTTGGCACCTTGTGATTCCTTCATGGGATTGATTCTCCAATACATCCAGTACAAGTGTAGCTGCTTTTGCAGTGATATTAATGTGAGGATAAGGCACAGCCAGTCATACCAGAAACCACCTACACCTGCTGCAAAAAAATGCACTGATGAAATTCAGTAGGCTACTGACATGTAGGTTTCTGTGTTGCTCACTGTGTTGTTGGAATTTAAAGCATTATTTTACTGATATTGCATTGCAGAAAATTATCTAAAAGTGGTTCTCCAAACAGTCTCAGAATCCTGGCTTCTGCAAGTTGCCACTCATAGAAAAGCAGAGAAGAGCTTACCTAGAGAGAACACAGGGCAGAACTTCCAAGTACATTCTTCTCTGCTGAAAACAATGTGTGGAGTAATAGATACCAGTGTTGGGCCACAAGTCCTGATGTATTCAGGAATATAGAAAATACAGAACATTGTCAGTCTGAACTTTCTGTTGGTACTGACAAGATGGTTAGCAATCACAGAATTGTCAGGGTTGGAAGGGACCTCAAGGATCATCTAGTTCCCAACCACCCTGCCATGGGCAAGGAGACTTTTCTAGATTAGGTTGCCCAGAATCCCATCCAGCCTGGCCTTAAAAACATCTTTGCCCAAGCTCTTTGGGCAACCTGTTCCAGTGACTCACCATCCTTATGGTGAAGAACTTCTTCTTAATGTCTAATCTAAATCTCCCCTCCTCTAGATTGAATCTATTCCCCCTAGTCCTCAGTACTTGACATCCTAAGAAGTCCCTCAATAGCTTTCCTGTAGCCCCCTTCAGATACTGGAAGGCCACAATAAGGTCTCCTCAGAGCCTTCTCCAGGCTGAACAGAGCATATGTAACCTTGTAAAGCAACAACAGAGTTAATCTATCATTAAGAGCTTTTAAAATTCTTACCCTGGAAAAATGGCAAAAGGTTCAAGCCTTTACCGAAAAAGGGAACCTATTTTCTTTGTGGTATTGCCCTATATATATGTTTGTTGGAAAAGTTATCTAAGGGGAAGCCAAATTAATCTCAGAACTGAATTTCAACTAGAGAATTAGTTTAACTAATTTAATGAATTAGCAAACTTGTTCTAAAAACCAAAATAACTATTGACTGAAAACTCTTGAAGTAAACCATTATGCAGTATTTAAAGTTGTTTGGTTTTATGATCTGCCTCCTCAACGTCTGAAGAGAGAGCAGTTGAAAAGTTAGTTTTATTTCTGTCTCTGCAGTTTGTAGCTCTTGGTGTTCTCAGGTACTTGTCTCATCAACATCAGTGCTGATTATCGTAGAGCATCTTTGTTGCATATAACAATAGAAAAATAACCCTAAACCTGAATCTATTCCACATTCTATACATCCATTATTCTTAATTGTTGATGTTAAAAATGCAACAGTATTGGCATACAGGAGGCCAGGGTGCTCTTAGCTGTATTTCTTATATTGAATCATCAAGTGTGAGTCATTGTGTGTAGGTTCTTGGATCCCTCCCCCACCTCCACAGTTTGTGTTTTACTTCAATACAATTCTAAGGCAATTTTTTTTAATCTCCAGAGTTCCAGCATGTGCACCTGGGGCAGCCTTCACTTTCATATTTCATTGTTTGCTGTTTCTAAGGAAAGGTGTGTTATCTCTAAAACAAGGCTGAATGGGACTTCTGTTCTTCTTTCTACTTAGGAAACCTTCAAATTAATGGTTGGGTTTTATTTTTTAAGCTGGCAATATTTTTGAAGTAGACACACTTTACAGGTGAAGAAAAGCACTTAGAGGTTTGTGGTTAGTTTCTCTTACCTTTGTATGTCTGTAAGAACAGGAGACTGCTGCAACAGTAGATTTGCTGTAGCGCTACAGTCCCTCTCTAGCCTTCTTGTAGCCCTCTTCAGGTACTGGAAGACACTATGAGGTCACCCTGGAGCCTTCCCTTTTCCAGGCTGAACAACCCCAGCTCCCTCAGCCTGTTGTCATAGCAAAGGTGTTCCAGTCCCCTCATAATTTTTGTAGTCTTCCTGTGGACCTACTCTTACAGGTCCATGTCTTCCCTGTGTTGAGGGCTCTAGAGCTCGTCTCAGTACTGCAGGTAAGTAAAGTGGCAGAATCCCCTCTCTTCATCTCTGACCATGCTGCTTTTAATGCAGGCTAGGCTGCCGTTGGCCTTCTGGTCAGCAGGTGCACATTGGCTCATGTCCAGCTTCTCATCTACCATCAGCCCAAAGTTCTTTGCTGCAGGACTTCTCTCAATCTCATCATCTCCCAGCCTAGATTGATATCTAGGATTGCCCCAGCCCAGGTGCAGGACCGTACACTTTGCCTTGTTGAACCTCATGAGATTCTCTCCAGCCTGCTAATAAATTCCCTGCAAAGAAGGTTAAATTTTAAAGCTTGTGGCTGACACCGAGGGACTACCATATTGTGCAAAGCTGAATTTTTACTACTTCTTTTGATGAAAAGGTTGAACAATAGGACAAAATAATTTTTTGATGCTGCATGTATCTTAATATGTACCAGTTCATACTGATAACGCATTAACTTTTGAAGAGTTTTCAGTTTGTGTTGTTCTGCATATTATGAACATTTATCAGCGGTTCATTCCAGAGAGAGGATGATCCCTTCTGTTCAGAAACAGTAGAGAAAGATTACTGAGAAGAGTGAGCACATAAAAGGGATACATTTAAAGGAGAAATGGTGTTCTGTTGACAAATTGAAGTAACTGGTACACTGTGGGCCACAGAAAAGAAAAACAAGTTGGATGATAATGCTGAAGGCTTAGAAGATACTGAGCATTGCTGGAACTTCAGCTACTAAGATTTAAATAAAGTGTATTGTCACATGAAATATGGCCAGTGCTCCACATGGAGAAGAGCCAAAGGTAGATGGATCAGAGCATCATAAAATAACTCTAATAATAGTTTTGGGGGGCACTTGAAGGTGAAATATTGTTGTAATAATTGGAAAAACAAAAGTTTAATGCATCCAGACTTGTCCTGCAGAGTCAGACATGTATTCTCCAGTGAAATAGTGTGACATCCAATCAAAGTTAATCTGTGTTAACGTGAGTGCTGTGTGCACTTCAGTGATTTAGTAGAACACCTTTGTGATATGATGTATGAGTGTAAGGCTTAAAAATTACTGTGCAGCAAAGTTATGTTCACTGTTTCTTGTATTACCCAAGTATTACATTGCAGTGCTGTTACCTGTGTGTTACCTGTGTGATACGGTTTGAATGAGAAAACAATTTACCTTGTTATACAAAATGCAGCTGGATGATTAGCAGATAACACATCTGCTCTGTAACCTTCTGCATGAAAATACTTGTGTTTCATACAAAGCATAATAGATCTTTGGGTTCTTCTCTATCTTTTGCTGTTGCAGGAAACAGCATTCTTCATTCAGCAGCAGACAGTGTGACAAGTGCAGTACAGAAGGCAAGCCAGGCTTTGAATGAACGTGGTGAAAGGCTAGGTCGAGCAGAAGAAAAGACAGAGGAGCTGAAGAACAGTGCTCAGCAGTTTGCAGAAACTGCACACAAGGTAAGAGTTTGGTGGAACCATGCTCTCAGTAGGTCAGAGCAACACACTGCTGTATTGTGACAGGAGGAAGTTCTAAAACAAATTACGATTGGTTGCTGTTTACAGCTAGCTGTTCTTCCTTGATGCAGTTCCTCACTTGGCAGTTTTCTGGTTTATAACTTTGTACTGGGTTTGAGGTGAAGTTGGTTTTCCCCAGACCATCTTTCACAGTGCTGTGTTTTGTAGTGGTAGCTGGAAGTCTGTTGATAACAATGTGCCCTTGTGGCCTGGAACACCAATGGGATCCTGAAGTGCATTAAGAAGAGTGTGGCCAGCAGATGGAGAGAGGTTCTCCTCCCCTTGTGCTCTGCCCTACTGAGACCTTACCTGGAATATTGCATTCAGTTTTGGGCTCCTCAGTTCAAGAGGGGCAGGGATCTGCTCAAAAGATGATTAAGGGACTAGAGCATTGCCCTGTGAGGAGAGGCTGAGGGACCTGGGACTTTTCTGTGTGGTGAAGAGAAGAGCTGAGGGTCAAGAGGGAGGGGACAAGCTCTTCTCAGTTGCACCCTGTGATAGGACAAGAGGTAGTGGGTATAAACTACAGCACAGGAAGTTCCACTTCAGCATGAGGAAGAACTTTACTGTAAGAGTCACAGAGCACTGGCACAGGCTCCCCAGAGAAGTTGCAGAGTCTCCTCTGCAGACTTTAAAGCCCTGGATGTGTTCCTGTGTGACCTGTGCTAGATTCTATGGTCCTGCTCTGGCAGGGAGGTTGGACTCAATGATCTATGGAGATCCTTCCAGCTCCTAACATCCTGTGATCCTGTGAACACACCAGCGTTTTGGTCTCTGTTGTGCACCAATGCTGTGCTTTTCCAGCATTCCCCTGATAACAACAGACTCAGGGATGGGTGAGATCTTAGGAGGGGCCAGCTGACCCAAACTGACCAAAAGGGGTCTCCATACCATAAGACATCATCTAAGCCTGCCTGCACTTTTTATTTAACTCACTTAAGCTCTTTTCTCCTCCCTCTTATTCTCAGCTTTAACTCCATTTTATAATTATTTGACATTAAAATCATCAGTAATTACAGACATAGAAAGGCAATCAGTGCTTCATTTTCATTATGCTGTAGTGGTGGAGCTGCTGAGCAGATGTCTTAAATTGCTTGTCTAGGATTTCTGATTGTATTTATGTTCCACATTGTTAGGTCTAAACGACTGGTCTTTGTTTTTTAGCATCTTGCTGTAGTCCTTTGTCACAGGTAGCAAAGTAGTGGACCACTGGGAAACACAGCTAAGAAAGCTGATAAGTGCTGTCTTCCCAACACAGGGAAGGGAGATTTTGCATATCAGTCACAGCAAAGGAAAGAAATTAAAGATTTCAAACATCTCTTGAAGAATTCAGTTTACATATTCTTCTAATCCAGGCAGTGGCCACATACATTTGCCATATCTCTTTTTTCATGCAATCACTCTTTAATTCACTTTTTCTTTGTTTTTCAGCTTGCCATGAAGCACAAATGCTGAGACACTGCCCAAAGTTGAAGTCTTCCCAGAGAAACTGGAAAGGCTGTATTCAGCAGTTCATGCAGGAGATCCAGACTACTGTGTGCTTTAGTTCTTCCAGTTCAGTGGAGATGCATTTTCAGTTTCTGTGCAGGAAAAAATGTTGCATTTCTACCTTTTATGACTTACTTTTTTTGTTCCTCTTTTTGTAATACTGCCACATGGTCCTGCAGTACTTTCTTACCTGTATTTCAGTTGTTACAGGAGTGAAAGCAAACAGGGAAAACTGGACCAAATGCCAAGCTGATCAGGATTAAAACAGTAATAATCTTCCCCATTTGTACAAAAAAAATATTTAACTGGTATGTATGGAAATAAAATCCAGCAGAGTGTGAATGTGGGGAATTAATTGCCTGGAGTTTGTAACTGTAGTGGTGATTGAACAGCTCAATAGTGGGCAATAGGAAACTTGCTTCTCCTGTGCCGTGTGAGAAGTTTGGCATGTGCCAGCACCAGCATTCAGAAGTGCACGTCTGGATTTTGTAGAGAAATCTGTTACTAGAGTTGCATTTTGAGTATTTCTGTTTTCCCTCCTGGATTGGTTATTTGGGTAGCTGAACAGACAAAAAAAAGTTATTTTTATATCTGTACACACAGAGCTGCTCCTCAAACACAGTCTGGAATTTAGCGATCTGTTAGAAAATAACATTTCACTTTTTTTTTTTTTTTTTAACCTGTNACCTGTGATTCTGTAGCTAACTGTTAAATAAGGATGGAAAGACTTGGGAAAATAGGAATGCACCATTTCCCAAATCATCTGCATTTCCTAAATCCCATGGTAGGAGTATTGGGGAACAAGTAAGAAATTTGGCCTCTTAGAGTGACTTCTATGTTAGTTAGAGCCTGATTTTTTTAAAACAGAGATTTTCAACAGGCATGTCTTAGTGCTTTAGAATCCTAACTCCTACTGTGGGTCTTAGTTTTCAATCTATATTATCACTTAAAGAGTGATAATACTTCAATCTCTATTCACTGTATGCAGTATGTGGACTGTATTCCCCCTACAAAAATAAGTAAGTTTCTCTTCTTCACAGCTGTTGGCTTCACATTTTTAAGATGCTCTAATAGACTACTAAAAGGAAAAGAAAAAAGGGGAGGGAAAGGGAGAGGCTGGTTGTTGTTTTTTTTTATTGTTAGCATATTTTTTTACCAGTAAGCTGGAAACAGTAAATCTAGCAGAAATTTCAGCCTTGATCTTCTGAAGATGTCTGCTCTTTGTGTCCTTATCTAACCAGACAGCCAGAAAGCTGACATTACATGAATGTACTGTAGTCTTCATTTTTTATGTAGAATAAGATTTTTGCATTATTAATGACACTTTAAACAGTCTAAAATCCTCAGAGTGGTGTTTATAAGGGAGATAAAAGCTTCTGTAGTAATCGAGACTCTGTTTTAGTTCCTGCAAGCTGAAGTAAGTGAAAAACTCTGGGAAATACCCGAAGTATTGGCTTTAGGAAAATAATTATCCTTTGAAGGATGACTGTGCAGTGAACTGATTCCATTCAAACTTGACATCAACTTGTCCCTGTAATTTAAGCTCTTTTGGATGAAGCTTTGTATTTAATTTCACAGTGGGAATGGAGAGAGGATAAATTTGTCATGTGTAGCATAGTAGAATCATTTAGATCTGTTTAGCATCACCCCTACTAGTTACTACATCAAATGAAAGGGAATTTGGCCATGTCTGTTCTAAGTCAGAACAGTCTCGTTAACACCATGGCCTCTGTACCCTCTGCTGAGCTGTGTGGTATTAATGCTTGGCCTGGAAGTGCCAGTAGCTTCCTGAGTTCTTCCTGAGTCCTCTTTTGATGACTGTGGGTATTTCTGCACATCAACCAGCCCCTTGTTAGAATGAAACTTCTGCTGGGCACTAAATGTTTTAAAATAGCTGCATTAGAAATTAGTCAGGGAGTCCATTTTTTTGACCACATAGCTGTATTCTGTCGTCATCTTTTCCACTCCTTAAGTCTTAAGTTCTGCTGCTAACCTCAAGTCTCTTTCTCCTGAGAGAAAGAAGGAATAGGTTTTGAACTGCTGCCACCTAGCTGGTCTTCTGCTGTCAGTAATTCAGGAGAAAAAGCTAAACTCCAGGTGAGGTAAAACTGACAAGAACTAGTTGTCTGAATTCCGCCTAACAGGCGTTGCTTTGCAGCTGTTTACATGAATATCTGCTGGACAGAACAAGGTCGCAGTTGTGCTGCTAACTTCCAGAGTTTTTTCAGAGCTGAGCTACCCTAAAATACTGCTTCAGTCCCACTGACAGTTTTTCAGCATTTTAGGTTTTTCTGTCCTCCAGTTAAGTGTGTTTCATGTTAAATATCATACCTCAGGGCTTTCAGCCAACCATTAAAAGCCATTTGCTATGGGAATTCTGAAGGAGGGCAGAGCAGTTCGTTTGTGTGTTTACTTTGTTCATTTAACTACAGCCTTTTGGTAGCCTTTAGATAAAGAATCAGAGGTGTGTAAATGTCTCTCCAAAGGTAAATCTTGACAGCATTGCAATTTCCTTCTGGGACTTAGCTTGTAGTAGATACAACCTAGTGTTATTAGGTAGTCACGTACATAACGTATACTTCAGGTTAATGTTTCATATGGAAGAATGTATTTGTAAATTGTAACAACATCAATAAGTTTCTTTATCTTTGTAAAGTTCTGCAAAGAATAAAAATGATGCATTGTTAGAACTTGACTGCTGTACTGCAAACTCTTGTCTTAAAAGGCTACTTTTGTGTCTAGCAAAAGGTGTGCATTATGTGAAATACTAACAAAAAAAAAAGTACTTATCTTGTAGGTAGGTTTGGCTATGATAGGCCAGAACTGTAATACTTGCTGGTATCTATTGTAACTAATTCCATGAAAGTTCTCAAAGATGTAGAAATTATTTTGTGCCATTCGGGGCTGGGGGTGTGGGGGGGAAACAAAAAGAAAAAGTGGGATCTACTCTCTTGAGTCATTACTGGAAATGTTGATTTTGTCATTAAATACTTTAACTGTGATCAAAAGCAAACTGTCCTTGGATTATTTGAGTTACCTGCTCAAAAGAAAAATAACTTCTAAACAGCATTTATATATTGCACTGCAGCAAAACTGAATTATAAAGTTTAGTTTCCACCTTAACAATGAAAAATTTCCCTGGAAAGAATCCTGCAATTAACAATGAAGTTTTGAGTATCTCCCTCTCTGGACATACTCAAAACCCACCTGGACATGTTCCTGTGTGATCTGGTACAGGTGATCCTCCTCTGCAGGGGGATTGGGCTAGATGAACTTCTGAGGTTCCTTCCAACCCCTCACAGACTGTGATTCTGTAACAGGAACTAGGAATGGGATGGATTCATGTCCAAGTTGATTCTGGGCAATGGTTAACACAGGTTTAGGTTAGCATCCTACTTGAGGGCTGCACAGGTTAAGAAATCTCTGTGTTAGTGTGCTTTCACCTCACTAGAAAATGCTTGTACTCAGATTGTTGCTGTTTCCTTTTTCTCCATCTAATTTTACTGATAAACCATTTATAAAAGCAAGACTTGATTTAGTTGTGTTCTGCTTTTAACTCAACTGGCAGCTGAGTCCTGGCAGGCCAGTTACAACACAGGGGTTTTCTCCTTCTTCCCATCTTTGAGTGGTCAAGGAGGAAAGGAGCCTGGAAAAAGCCACAACATCAGCTGAGTTAAGGACAATTTCCTGATCTCTTGCACAGATATCATATTACAGAAAGGGAAAACATACCTGCTTGGAAGAGTCTAGTGCAGAGCCACAAAAATGATAAGGAAATGGAAGGAACATCTCTCTTATGAGGACAGACTGAGAGAGCTGGGGCTCTTTAACTTGAAGAGAAGGAGCCTGAGGGGAGAACTCATTGATGTTTGTAAAGATGTAAAGGGTGAGTGCCGAAAGGATGGAGCCAGGCTCTGCTCATTGATGCCCAATGACAGAACAAGTGGCAATGGGTGGAAATCAAAGCATAGGAAGTTTCATGGAAACATGAAGAGGAATTTTTTTCCCTATGAGAGTGACAGAGCCCTGGAACAGGCTTCCCAAAGGTGTTGTGGAGTCTCCCTCTCTGGAGATGCTCAAAACCCTCCTGGATGTGTTCCTGTGTGATCTAGTACAGGTGATTCTGCTCTGGCTGGGTGGGTTAGACTGGATGGTCTATGACACTCTGTGATTCTGTGATAAAGGAGAAAAGGTATCAACACACACCATGGAAAACTGCTGCTGCTGCATGCAAACCAAAACTGCAACAAGAGGGACAAGCCCCAGCCCAGAAACTGGGAAAGAAACACAAAAAAAAAAATTAAATGGGAAACTTTACAAACTCTGGAATGTATTACAAATCCTTAAACCCCAGGTAACCTCTTCCTGCCACACAGTGAACATGACATAAGCATATACCGTCCAGCTTGCGCTGTTGCCCTGTGCTGCTTCCTGGGAGCATAGCCCCATCCCTCCATCCTCTGTCCCACATGCCTCCTAGTGAGACCCATCAGTTCAAACCAGTACAAGTTTCCCTACAGGAATAAAACCATGAAGGTGGACTTGTTCTACACACAGAGAAGCAATTCTTTGTGCCTGAGTGAGGGCTACTTGCATCATATCAAATATGAACCATCTCTGCCATTTGTCTTTTGACAGGTTTAAACCTGGTCTGGAGGATTCTTGCCTCAAAATTGTCCCAGTGACAAATGCTGTCAAATATTGTGAAACTGTTCAAACTGTAAACTGGATACATTAAAATAGGTGTAGGTAAGTGTTGCTAGAAGGCATCTCACCTACATGTTGTTGAATGAACTTTTAGTAAAAGAAATCAATTTCTGGCTGGTCAGAAGAATTTTGTGGTAGTCTACATGTAATTTTGCAGATTTGGGTTTTTTTTTTTCATCATTATTGAACATTAATATTCTAAGAATGGCATAGAAAATATTTGGTTCAGTTTCTGAGGTTCTTTTTAGATCAGTTTCACCATAATGACTATTTTTTTTATGGTTGTCATAAATCATCAACCACTAATCAGCTGCTTTATGTTATTTATTATGAAATACTAGGTTTTGGTTGTTATCTTTGAGTCATTGAAGAGGCTCAAGCATGAGTGTTTAGTGATTTCAGGGTATTAGAATATCTAAAAGGTAGGTGCCAGTATGACGAGTGTGTTCAATATTGTTGTGCCCTGGTTTGAGGCAAATTGGAATATTTTAATGAGAAAAATTAGATTACAAGCTGTGAAAAGAAACAACTGTGATATCTACTTCACTCATAGGTTTGCTGACATGTAAAAACAAGGACATAAACAAATAAGGCACTCTGTCTGCAGAGTCTGTTGGTGTCTGTGTCTCTCTGGCTTCTAGCTGGATCTATGTAACACAACTAATCAATTCTGCTCCTAACCGCCCTGCCTGATCCTTCCAACTCACCTTGCACATAAGCCAGATTCTGGAATAAGAAAAGGGTGTGGAAAGAAGGTGGAAGGGTGGTTGGGAAGCCCTCCTGGGGACTCTGATTTCTGGGAGGGGCATTGTGTTTCTGTATTACTTTTAACTTGTGTATTTCTGTATATAGCTGTAGATATTTGTAATATATTGTAAATATCTACTTGTATATTATGCTAAGATGTGAATGTAAAGCTTCATTCCTTAACTTCTAGCCAGCTGAGTCTAGTCTGGGTGAATTCTTTGGTGGGGGGGGGTGGGCAGGACAGGTAACTCCCAAACCATCACATTTTATTTTGGCACCCAATGTGGGGCCACCCATGAATGCAGGTGTACCTGACATGCTGGAACTCCAGTATGAGCTGGAATTGAAGGATGCCAAATGGTATGCTACCATAGACATTGCTAATGCTTTCTTCTCTATTCCTATAGCATGTTGCCATACTCCTGAAGACACATAACAGAGAATTAAAACAGGATGCTTGCCATCTTCACTAGCAAGTCACAGTAGGCATGAAGATGTACACTAGTTCAGGTTGCAAGGAGGTCAACAGTACTTACTAAGGATTGCAATGTAGTAGCAGCCAACAGGGAAACACCTAAAGGGAATAAGGAGTGCTTCTCTCCAAGAGGACACAGCTGACAGCCCATCTAAAGCCTCTACATGAACTCACAACATAAGCAATAAACAGAAGGAGCTGGAAGCTTCCTTGCTACATGGACAACAAACAGGAGGAGTTTGAAGCTACTGTGCTGCATGGACAACAAACAGGAGGAGTCAGAAGCTACTGGAAGGCTAGGGTTTAGTGGCCATTACTGAAACCTGTTTGGATGAATCATGAGAGTGGAGTGTGGCTATCAATGGATACAAGCTGTTCAAAAGAGACAGGAAGGGGAAGGAGGAGTAGAGGTGTTGCTCTCTATGTTGGGAAATGGATTGAATGCAAAGAGATGTCCATAAAGAATAGCCATCAACTAGTCAAAAGTTTATGGTAGGAATTAGAGATCAAGGCAACAAAGAAAATCTTCTGGTCAGAATCTGATACAGGCATCCCAATCGAGAGGAGCTTATAGGTGAAGCATTCCTACTCCAGCTACAGGTGGCATCCTGCTCACAGGCTCTCCTTCTGCTGGTGGACCATGGCACTTGTTGGTAAAGTAACACAGCAAGCAGTAGGTAACCGCAGAGTGCTTGGATGATAGTATGTTGAGACAAGAAATGGCTACCTGTACCCAAGGGGATAGGGATGCAGTACTGGATCTGTTGGTCACCAATGCAGGTGAGCTCATCAGGGATGTTAAGAGTGGAGGCAGCCTGGGCTGCAGTGACCATGCACTTGTGGAATTTGCAGTACTAAGGAACGTGGAACAGTCAAGGAACAGAGTCAGGAACCTGAATTTCAGAAAACCAAACTTGCAGCTCTTCAGGGAGTTAGTCATTATAAGACCAAGTCAGAAGTGACAGAGTAACAACCAAGAGGTCCCTGTGATGATACATCTGCCAGGGAAGAGGACAGCAGTAGTGGAGGGCTTCCCAGCAGTGTTTTCTCACAAGTGGGTAGGGAACCATCTGCACAACTTCAGAAGTAAGTTCTAGCAAATTCCTTGGGACAATGATGAGGGGAGTTAAACCTACATATGGAAACTTGTGAATACCCTTGGGGTTTATGTTTCCTTCTGTTTTCTGTTGCTTCCCCATGTGCAGGCATTCAGCGTTTCAGACAGGCTGAAAGCAGGTCACTTGGAAGTTGGAGCAGCCAAACTGTGACAGGTACCATTCTTCATTGAGTCCATGAACAATTGCAGAGCTGCCAGTGTCTGACTGAAATAATAGCTGTACACACAGGATCATTTGTAAGACAGCAGGCTGAGAAAGATCCCATTTATCTGCCAGGCAAGGTTTTATAACTCTTGGCATCCCTTCACAAGGAAGTGTTAGTTCTTGCTAATTACCTTAACTTAGTAGATGTTAGATTAAAATCTTTTTTTCTCTCCTGAAATCTCTATTCTGTGTAGTAGCCTCTGCAGAGGTACTGAAAGAGAAGTAGGTGAGAAGGAAGAGGTTATGTGTTTGTGGTTATGCTTCATAGGATCTGATCCTCTGTCTGGCACAGTAAATGTACAAGGTTATTTATGACTTCACTCACTATCCTGACTGTCTCCTGGCTCCCTCTTTTGTACAGTCTTCCTGTATTCAGTATCATGTTTTTCACTCATTCCTCACAAATCCCACATTCTTAGAAGTGCCTCTGCAAGCAAACTCAGGATTTTAAAGGCCAGCACAAAGTGTGATCTTAAGCCCTTGCCTTAGGGAGTTTGAACAGCTCCTGTTGTGTTCTTTATTGCCTGCAGTTTGTTGCTGTGTGTAGGTGAAGAGATGTATGTGCACTGCACAGAAAATGAGAGTGCTTCACGGGGGCAAGGTTGCAGTGAAGGTGCTTCAGCATGGATGAAAGGCCATAGGACAAGATGGATGTGCTTAATCACAGAATGGTTTAGGTTGGAGGAGACCTCCAAAGGTCACCTAGTCCAATCCTCCTGCAGTCAGCAGGGACATCCTCCACCAGATCACATTGATCAGAGCCTTGTTGAGCCTGACCTTTAATATCTCCAGGCATGGGGCTGCATCACAATCCTAGGTGTTTAATCTTACTAAACATTTTTTCTCCAATGAATGTGCTGAAGCTGTACTAATAGCAGGTATTTATTTTGAATGTAGGGGTTTTCATTTTTTTGTAACAAGAATTCAAAGAGAAATACCAATTTATTCCTTTTTTTTCCTTCTTCTTCATGTAAGTGTAAACTAAGGCATGTCTCTGGGGTTCTGGGCAACTGGTCTAGTTGAGGATGTCCCTGTTGACTGCAGGAGGGATTGAACTGAATGACCTTTGGAGGTCCCTTCCAGTCCAGACCCTTCTATGATTCTATAAAAGTAAGTAATTTACAGTAAAGTAATGGGCAGGAACAGAATATAAATCCATATTTCTTCATTCCTAGTAGAAAAAGTCAGGGTTGGTATGGATTTTTTTTCCCCATTTCTTGTTTTGTTAAGAACATCAGAAAGAAGAGCAAACTGCTGACAAAGACTCTTATTTCCCTTCCTGCTCTAGCAATGTACTGTCAGTCATTGTGTATACACTGCCTGCAAAGCCCAGTCTGTTGTTGCAAAGCGTTTCTGGCGGAAGAGGGATACCAGAAAAAATCTGGGCAAAGACAGCAGTAAAATCCCATTGCTTCTCCACTTGGATTTTGCAGGCACTGCAGGAAGCTGTCAGTTTACAGGCTGATTGCATTCATATAAGTGCCATGAAAGGACCCAGTTTAAGATATCTGGGTGGGAGGCACTGTGTGTGCATGCCTTTTGTCACAGGCTTCAGCAGCTGTGAGGAAATGTCTGTTGCCTTGTGCCCTAACAGTTCTCTGACATCTTCTGGTTTGAACAAAAATGAACAAAAGCATCTCTGTGGCAGAGCCACACAGGATGGCTTGTCAGTGTCAGCTTTCATTGAACTGCACTTTTGAAACACAAGAACACTCACTCCTAAGAGCATAGAAGAAGTAATTCAACGAAAAGATGATAAATCCTAATAAAGCATCAGAAAACTCATACACTGCAGTGGTATTTGCTGTAGGAATTCACACTGCAAACAGTCTTTCAGCTAGCCTAACTCAGGCTGCTTTCTTAACTCAGCTGAATAAAACCTAAAAGCTCTTCAGTCTTTCCTGTCCCTGCTTTTGGAATTTAGAAATAGAGTGTTGAGATTGACAGCTGGCATGAGAGAGACCTTACTACAAAAGAAAACATGAGTAGCACTTAGAGAAACCAGATTTATCACTACCCATGGATAACACCCAGCAGCAGTCATACCAAATGCAGGAGGCACAGGAAGACCAAAAAGTCAACAGTAAAGAAATGAGAATCATGTGAGCTACCTTGACCCTCAAAGTGCAACAGAACTCAGTATTTCAGGGCAGAAATTATAGTCTGTGAAAAGGCTGTGATCTGTGGTTGTCATGCAAGGTAGTCATGTAGAGTTCATGGCATACAGAGAATTTACAAGCAGAGAAGTAGGTAGGCTTTAGTTTTTAACATCAAATAGTTTAGCTGTCTCTAGGGTTTCATTTTAAGGTATGCTCACAATGACTAACCCAATCTTTTTGAAATTTTGTGCCCTAAACTGTAAGCAACTGTTCCATTCTTAATTCAAACATCAGTGTAATGTCAGAGGCCTTAGCTTAACCTGAGTGAAAAGCAAAATGATCTCATAATTTTCCGTCTAACTGGTCAAAAGCTAGAAGAAATTTGCTGTTGACTATCCCTTCCATACTGAAAGATCTTCGCCTTGTTGATTGTTTGGTATTTCACCAGCTCTGCAAAGATTCCTTGACCTTTAGTGAGGTGAAGTGAAAACTTCCAGCATCTGCTGTCTTCAGTTTTTCAGTTCTGGGATCTGTAAAGGCATCACTACTAATCTGACACAGAAGCCTTTCACTCGAGTTTATTTCACAGTGTAGCTTCTGTCTGAAATGCATCACAGTGGGGATTAGTGACTGACAGCTCATGTTATGAACTGCAAGGGCTTGTCAAACCCTTGGGTGACAAAGCCCGGGAACAGGCTGCCCAGAGAGGTTGTGGAGTCTCCTTCTCTGGAGACTTTCAAAATCTGCCTGGATGACTTTCTGTGCAAACTACCCTAGGGGATCCTGCCTTGGCAGGGGGGTTGGACTCAGTGACCTCTGGAGTTCCCTTCCAACCTCTAAGGTTCTGTGATTCTGTGAAACTAGTATAGGGTTAGCGAGCTTCCAATCAAATTCTTTATACTGGGAAATATTCATTGCTCTCCTATTAGAAATGGCATTAAAATCTGCCATGCTTTTGGCATTCCAAAGACTGGAAAGCAACAGAGCAGCATTTTGCCAGGCAAGTCAGACTTGCAAGTGCAGCTGCTCGTGTCAGGGGATTCTAGAAATCTATCCAAATAAAATAGCTTCATGACTTCCTCTCGCTAAGAAAGTCAGTGTAAAAAAACAGTATATGGAAAGACTTTGGGAATGGTAGTAATAAGGGTTGGGGATTTTCAATTAGTTTCATTTTTGGTGCGGTTTTGTTTTGGGATTTTGTTTTTTGGGGGGGTTTTGGTTGTTTGGTTTTTTTTGGGTTTTTTTTTTTTTGGGGGGGGGGGTTAGGGTTAGGTTGGTTGGTTGGTTGGTTTAGTTGGACTGTTTGTTTTTACCCTTACAGGAATAAAAAGAAGGGCAGGTTGGAGTCCCTAGAGAACACAGATCAGAGGGTGATGCTTAATGATTATGCAGCATTTATGTTGTAAGCAAGCACAGTTTATTTCACAAATTTGAAGCCCAAGAGAATCTCAGAGGCCAGTTTTTATGGCTTAAGTAGTGAGTTAAGCTTGCTTAGCACAGTACTTGTTGATTTGCTTATTGCAATTGAGTTGTTATTATTTCAGTGTAGTGGGTTTGCAGTTACCTGCTCCCCCCCCCCCCCCTTTTTAAACCCACCCAAAAAACCAAAAAAAAANTAGTGGTTTAGCAGTTTCTTGCCCCCCCGCCTTTATAAACCCCAGCTAAAACTCAGAAAACACTGGAAGTTAATAAATGAAGCTTTATATTTACAGCAATGCACAATATACAAGCAAATATTTACAGGATATTACAGATATTTACAGATATATACAGTAAAAAGGTAATACAGACACCACACCCCTCCCGGAGACCAAAATCCCCAAGAGAGGGTAACCAAACCCCCCCTACCACCTTTTCCCCCCTTCCCCAGTCTTATCTCACCACCAGTTGATGCTGCAGATAAGCTGAAATAGATTGGCCAGGGGTGTTAGTAATAGGAAGGAGTTAGTAGTTTTACTCTGAATTAGCTACCAAGACAGAGACAAAGGGAAGCGGCCACAGCCAGCCCAGACAGAAGCCCTCTGCTAATCTGGTTGTTTTGAGAACAGTTCTTAAAACAACTTTTTTTCTTTCCTCAGTAAAACTCGGTGAAGTGACACACTGTGTTTATATCTTTTCAGCCAATAGTCTAATTTCTCACTCAAATTCTCCAATTAGCTCAAACCAGTATATTCAGTTGCTGTTATTTGAATTATTCTTCTTTTTCTCCTGCTTCAGAGTTTGCCCTCAATACAGATTTTCTATTCACTCTGAGGGCAGATATTAGATTCCCTTAGTTGTTGTCTATCTTCTTTCTAGACAAATGCAGTCAGGTATTGGTTTGGTTGCAGTAAGTTCCATTCATCCCTGTAAACCCGGTACTTGTGTGAATTTTTCAAGACCTTCTCAGAAAGGTTTTGAAGGACATGAGTAACGCTCTGTGCAGGAAGTTTGCTGAACTGAAAAAGAATAAATAATAATATGAGAAGAAACCATTT
Organism: Psilopogon haemacephalus; assembly: GCA_013396835.1. Lineage (NCBI taxonomy): Eukaryota > Metazoa > Chordata > Aves > Piciformes > Megalaimidae > Psilopogon > Psilopogon haemacephalus. Next base: position 35,105 of record VWZI01011902.1, on the reverse strand, counting down.
CTACTGTCAAAAGGCTCTTACTGTTAATTAGTCTATTTACAACAGCTAAAAGGAAAACACAGTTTATTACAACCCTAATAATACTGTCAGGCTGACTAAGATGAGCAGCAATGATGATTTGCCTTGTTTCTTGTCTGTCATGTAGGCAATGGGATGGTAGATTTAATTTCAATTAACTTGAAAACATACCTGAACAGTGTCCAAAAATGTATATATGCTTTACTATTTTTTAAAATTGCATTAATACTCTCAATACTAATTAACTATCCTAATATTTGGCAGTATGTGGCAATAACTGCCATGGAGAATATGTGTCAGAATTAGTCATAGAATAGCTTCAGTTGAATGAGATCTTAGAGATCATCTACTCCAAACTCTTTGCCAGATGCCTCTCAATTAGGTTCAGCAGCTCGAGGCCTCATCCAGCCTGGTCTGGAACAGATCCAGGGAGAGGGTATCCACAACTTGTCTGGGCAACCTATTCCAGAGTCTCACCAGCCTTATACTGAAGAACTTCCCAAGATCCAGTCTAAACCTACTCTTCATAGGACCATTCCCCTTCTGCTATTGTTAAACACCTTTATGAAGATTCCCTCTCTGGCCTTCCTGTAGGTTTCCTTCAGGTATTGGAAGGCATCCAAAAGGTCCACTGAGTTCCTTCAGATGGCAGACATTTAGTTTAGATTTGTGGTATCCAAGGCTCAGTTGCCCAGGGAGGCTGTGGATGCATCCTTCCTGAGGATGTTTATTGCTAGGTTGGATGAGGCCTTGAGCATCTGAGTTGAAAAGAGAGCTGTCCCTGCCCATGGCAGGGGAGTTAGAGATGATCTCTGAAGTCCCTTCCAACCTAAGCCATCCTGTGATGATTCTGTGACTCTATGATTTCAGTTTCTGGAATGGAATGCAACAAGGAAAGTGTATCCAGCACGTCCAGGAAGGTTCTTCTCCGCCTCTACTCTGTCCTGATATGACCACACCTGGAATATTGTGTCCAGTTTTGGGCTCCCCGGTTAAAGAGAGACGGGGACCTGCTGGAAAGAGTCCAGCAGAGAGCCACAAGGAAGACTGGGGGACTTGAGCATCTCCGCGATGGAGAGAGACTGAGAGCCCTGGAGCTCCCTGGGTCTGGAAAGGAGAAGGCTGAGAGGAGATCTGATCAATGTGTACATTGGGTGGGTGTCAAGTGGCTGCGGCCAATCTATTTTTGGTGGTCAGCAGCAATATACAAGGAGCAACAGCTACAAACTGGAACATAGAATGTTTCACCTCAGCATGAGAAGGAACTTCTTTACAGTGAGTGACGGAGCCCTGGAGCAGGCTGCCCAGAGAGGTTGTTGAGTCTCCTTCTCCGCAGACTTTCAATACCTGCCTTGATGCATTCCTGTGTGAGCTGCCCTAAGGGGTTGTAGTGGTTTAGCAGTTACCTGCCCTCCTCCCACCCCCCACCTTTTGAAATAACCCTGGCTAGACTCAGAACACTGGAAGCCAATAAATGAAGCTTTATATTTACAGCAATGCTCAATATATAAGCAGATATTTACAATGTATAACAGATAGTTACAGATATATACAATGAAAAGGTAATACAGAAACACCACAGCCCTCTCAGAGATCAAAATCCCCAAGAGGGGTAACCAACCACCCCTACCACCTTTCCCCGCTACCACAGTCTTATCTCACCAACTGTTGATGCTGCAGATAGGCGGAAGTAGATTGGCCAGGGGGATTAGCAGTAGGAAAGAAGTTAGTAGAATTATTGAAAACTAGCTACCAAAGACAGAGACAAAGGAACCATGCAAGGAGCAGCTGCAGCCAGAGAGGCCTGAAACCATTTGCCTTAATCTGTATTTGGGTTCTAACACTTAAAACATTTTTTTTTCTTTCGCAGTAGAGCTCTGGGTGAAGTGACACAATGTAATTTTATTTCTCAGCCAATGGTCTAATTTCTCACTCAAATTCTCCAATTAGTTCAAACCAGCACAGGGGGTCCTGCCTCGGCAGAGAGGTTGGACTCAATGATGTCTGGAGGTCTCATCCAACCTCTAAAGTTCTGCAATTCTGTGAATTACAAGCTCCCTTTCTCCTCTTTTGCTTTCCCTTTGTTTCCCTCTGAAAAAAACAGAAGTGCTTGGTGTAGGGTGGAAGTAAGCCACAGGATCACAGAATGTTAGGGATTGGAAGCAACCTCCGTAGATCTTTGAATCCAACTCCCCTGCCAAAGCAGGACCATAGAATCTACCTCAGGTTGCACAGGAACACGTCCAGACTTGAAATTCTCCGGAGAAGAGGCTCCCCCAATCTCTCTGGAGAGCCACACATTTTGAAAGCCGATCTAAGATGAGGAAAAGCAAAGGTGGGATGCATGCACAGCACATTTTCCTTCAGTCTTGGCAGACCAAAGAGATAAGATGCCCCTGCCCAACATGATAAATTGTGCCCTTTCTGTCTCCATTGAAAAGGCTGAAAAGTTCATATTCTTCACATTGCAAAGTGGGATTTGCAGGAAGTAGGAGCTGAGAAATAGGTAATTTCTGTGAGCACTGTAGAAGGGTTTGTCAGCTGCAGGCAAGGAATACAAGCAGGAATAAAAAGATTTAAAGGGTGAGGGAAAAGCACAGTGGGAAAAAGGGAATTCCCAATCCTTCTGAAACACTCAAGAAAGAGACAATGAATGAATGTTCTTTTTTAATTGTGATGGTTGTTAAACCCAGAATCCCAGAGTCCACTTAAAATCAGGGGAATTAAAAATTCACTTGGGTGAATGTAACTTTAGGTCACAATGGACTTAGAGCATGCACTGGGTCAGTTTGTCACGATCATTAATCCCTACAGACACTGGAGTCAGTTTCAATATTCTCTACTGATTTACTAACAAAACAGTGCTGCAATGACACTGGCATGAGGGAACATCTGTTTGGGGAGTTAATTTTGGTTTGGTTTGGACAGTTTTTTATCCCTCCCCTCTCTGGTTGGGTATTCACAGTTTACTATGAAAATAACAACTGTTTGTTATGTAAACCATTATCTCTCCAGCGCTGTCCCTGGAGTTTAGAACTGACTGTCAAGATGTACAAGGCTCATTCACATCCAGCTGGTCCTTGTTCATGGCTTTGTATAGAAAGGAAAACAATTCACAGATGCACAAAATCAATGTGCAGAAATTCTACTGCACATAAGGCACTTCAAACATACGCCCAGTACATCTGCTGTGAGGGCAGGCTGAGGGACCTGGGATTGTTCAGCCTGGAAAAGAGAAGGCTGTAGAGGGACTTTAGAGCTGCCTTCCAGTACCTGAAAAGATCCTTCAAGAATGCTGCAGAGGAACTTTTCATAAGACTGTCTAGTGACAGGACAATGGGGAATAATTTGAACCTGAGGAAATAGATTCAAACCGGATCTTAGGAAGAAGTTCTTTAGTATGAGGGTGGTGAAACTCTGGTTGAGGCTGTCCAGGGAGTTTGTGGATGTCTCCTCCCTGGGGATATTCAAGGCCAGGTTGGATGAGGTTTTGAGCAGCCGAGTCTAGTTGAGAGGATGGGAGGTTGGAGCAAATGATCTCTAGGGTCCCTTCCAACCTAAGCCGTTCCATGGTGGCTCTATGATATTTCAAATTGGTAATATGACTGTTCAATGTCACTCATTATTATGCAGAAAAATCTTCCACATTGAGGAGTTTTGTGTCCTTCACTTTCTTTTTTTATTTGCATCTCAGTAAGATGAAAAATGAGATCACCTGAATAAGACAAGTGTCAAAAAAAAAAAAGATTTTCTTAGGCAATTGTTTCTGAAACAGTGCGATATTTGTCTGTGTGATCATAAATCCTTAACTATCATGAGCTGGGCCATGAGTTCAGATTCCATTCCTTCCTAAAGCAAAACCTAAAAAACCTGCTACCACAGGAGGTGTCAGAAAATATTTTTCCCCTACTTAGACCTGAGTGACAGGTTCAGACTGAGGGGGTGCATTTTTTTTCCTTCTATGATTTTCCAGCCATATCAGTCTAGCTTTTATTTATTAGCTATTTTTTGAAATTCATCAAGGGAAACAGAAGTCACTTTTAATTGTACAAATCAGTAACTAAGTAGTTGTCAATGAGTCTGAAAAATGGTAACTTGAAGAAGAGCTATTGTGTGAGTTATTGTGGACTTCCAGAATCTGAATGGGGCCTACGGGAAAGCTGGGGAGGGACCTTTTAGGGTGTCAGGTAGTGATAAGACTGAGAGGTATGGAGCAAAACTAGAAGTGGGTATTCAGATTGGATGTTCGGAAGAAGTTCTTCACCATGAGTGTGGTGAGATCCTGGAACAGGTTGCCTAGGGAGGTGGTGGAAGCCTCGTCCCTGGAGGTTTTTATGGCCAGTCTGGACGTGGCTCTGAGCAACCTGATCTAGTGTGAGGCGTCCCTGCACGTGGCAGGGGTTTTGGAACTGAACAATCTTTGCAGTCCCTTCCAGCCTTGATAATTCTGTGATTGTATGATTCCCTGTCATCTAATTTTTGTTCATGCACAATACAAATTATACTTGGAGCTGCAGAGTAGAGATCTTGATACTACAGTTTTTTAAATAGTTCAGTTTTGGGCTCCCCAGTTTAATAGGGAGAGGGATCTGCTGAAGAAGATCCAGCAGAGGGCTACGAGGATGACTAGGGGACAGTAGCACTGCCTCGTGAGGAGAGGCTGAGGGACCTGGGGCTTTTTAGTCTGGAGAAGAGAAGACAGAGGAGATTTAATAAATGTTTATAAATATCTGAGGGATGGGTGTCAGGAGGGGAAGAACAGGCTCTGCTCACCTGCTCCCTGTGACAGGACAAGGAGCAATGAGTGTAAGTTGCAGCACAAGAGGTTCCAACTCAACACAAGGGGGAACTTCTATACTGTAAGGGTCACAGAACACTGGAACAGGCTCCCCAAAGAGGCAGTGGAGTCCCCTTCTCTGGAGACTTTCAATGCCTGTCTGGATGCATTCCTCTATGATTTGAGCTAGATTGTATGGTCCTGCTCTGGCAGGGGAGGTTGGACCTGATGATCTCTTTCAATCCCTGACATCCTGTGAGCCTATAAATTAGTAACACAATTATACTGAGCTTACAGAAAAGGACAAAAGCATTTCATGGTATTTTTCTTCCTAGTGCTTTTCCGTCACAAAATCAATCATGTCTATACAAGCTGAAGCACAGAAGTGTCCTCATCAATCATCCAAGTGGAAAACCAAAAGAAATATCATAGAGAATCATAGAATGGTCTGGGTTGGAAGGGACCTCCAAAGGTTATGTAGTCCAACCTCCAAACAGTTTCCCAGTATCCTTGTTTTCTTCCTCCTGAGTCAGTGTACATGTGAATTTATACATGGAGGTCTTAGAGCAATGCAATTCTCACCTGAAGCAATTAAAAATGATCAACAGCTCCACGGTGCTCTCAGTAATAATTATCTTGACCCTTTAAAAGTCACTAAAACAGTCAAAAGAGTTGTACTGCCTGCTCCGTGCTTCTGAAAAGGCAGTTTCTCACTCTATGAAATACTAGAATACAGTTGATGCATTACTAATAGAAAAAGGAAAAGGTAAAAAATTAAAGCATTTTCTCTACGAGCATTTAATTTCCTTTTCCAGATATATTTCTGTTGTGTTAATTGCTCTCTAAAATGAGGCAGCTGGTCAGACTCTGTAGGAGATAAAGGACTATTTTTTCCCTAAGCATCCTTCACTTATAATCTGTCTTCTCACCTTGCTACACTACATAACTACTATTGATTAGCTGCCCTCTGTTAAATTCTGCTTCTTTTCAACACTGAAAGGCACGTACAGGAGTTATGACAGATTGATGAGGAGGTGCAGAATGCAGTTTAAAGAGATGATAGCTCTGACCTTCAACTGAGAAGCCAATCCGGTTGCTCTCTGAAGTGCTTTTTAATTACCCAACTCATTTCATTGATGTTTTCCAGCAGGGACTGGAACACCTCTGCTGTGAGGATAGGCTGAGGGAGATGGGGTTGTTCAGCCTGGAGAAGAGAAGATTCTAGGGGCACCTTATAGGTACCTTCCAGTACTTGAAAGGATCCTCCAGGAATGCAGTGGGACTTTTCATAAGGATGTCTAGCAATAGGACAGGGGGAAATGGTTTGAAGCTGAGGGGCAGCAGGTTTAGACTGGATCTTAGGAAGAAATTCTAACGAGGATGATGAGTCTCTGGCATAGGTTGTGCAGGGAGGTTGTGAATGCCTCCTCCCTGGGCATGTTTAAGGCCAGATTGGATGATTACTTAAACAGCCAAGTCAGTGAGTTGAGAGGCATCTGTGGAGTAGATGATCTCTGAGGTCACTCCCAACTTAATCTATTCTATGATTCTCTATCTTTATAAATAAAGTATATATATATACATATGACATTTATCTAAGTTTCTGTAGGTACAAATGAAGCAGAATTACAGGCAGGAGGCTTAGTTATGCCTGGCCATTAAAAAAAAAAAAAATCAAACAAATAACCCCTTCACAATTATGCAAACAACAACGCACACAAAAAAAAAACAAACAGCAAAAAACCTTAACAATTATATTTATCCCTCAGCAGCAGCATCATCATACTGAGACTGAAGGAGCCACAACCACATGATCAAGTATAGACAACCATACTTTTATGGCCTGACTTAGCCCTTTTTCAATACTTAGCAGGTGGTTAACTTTCTGCTGTCACCCGTTCAAGCAAGGCTAAACAGCAGGAGGAAAATCTCTGTGGTTTGTTCTATTATTAGAAGCCAGTTACAGTCTGGAGTTCTGTTGGGAAAGGTTATTCTTCTGCCAGCAGATACAGAATGCAGTAGCTTGATGAACACAAAGAGGAGGCAGGAATATTGCTGTGATAGCTGTAGCAAGACAAGAAGCTTTCCTATGCATTCAGGTTGCCTGCTAAGCCTAAGGAGCAGGGGCAAGTGAAGGTGTTAATTTTTGCATTTTTTATAGTAGCTGTATGGTAGGACCTGGGGCACTGAGGGAATTTTGCTCATGATATTATAGAAACATAGGATGGCTTAGGTTAGGGGAGACCTCCAATCTCCCCACCATGGCCAGGGATGACTCTCAACTGGACGCATCTGCTCATGGCTTCATCCAACCTGGCCCAGGGAGGAGGCAGCCAAAGCCTCCCTGGGCAGCCTATTCCAGAGTCTCATGACCCTCATACTGAAGAGCTTCTTCCTAAGATCCAGTCTAAACCTACTTCTCCTCAGCTTCAAGCCATTCCCCCTTGTCCTGTTGCTAGACACCCAAAAGTCCCTCTGCAGCCTTCCTGAAGGATCCCTTCAGGTATTGGAAGGCAACTCTGAGGTATCCCCAGAATCTTCTCTATGCTGAACAACCTCAGCTGCCTCAGCCTAATCTCATAGCAGGAAGATATCAATACCTTTCTAGTACTCACCCAAATAGCCACCTTGTCCTCATAAAATTTTTGTCTTGAGTTTATTTTTTTAATGAAGCAAAGCTGACCTTTGTATTTTAAAAACCTGCCTTAGGTATTTGGCCAGCAGAAAAAAACATGGCTAGAAAATGTCATATCTAAAGCTTCCCCACAACAACAAACCTGAAATAAAAACCAGTTGTTCCTTGCATTCGAAGAAACCCAGGCTTTTTCTGCAGAGAACAACAAATTTGTTCACCTCTGTACCATTTTCTCTCAGATTAATTCTGTTGGCTATCTTTTATCTGTTCTGCATATTCCTTTTTCTGATACCTTAGCTGACCAAATTCCTCCCTCTCACAACAAATCTTTTCTTTTTTCTGGGACAGCTTTTTCCACCTAAATGTATGCAATAGCCAAACCACAAGTGCCAGAGTGTGCTTCTACTTTATCCTTGTTCCTATCCTTCTGCTCAATACAGCTTTGAGATCCCTTTTCCCCCATTTTCTTCCTCCGACACTCTCCTCTTCATCATTTCTCTGTCACTACAAAACAAACTGTAAAGTCTCTGTGATTATTTTTTTTGCTCTTACTTGCCTTTCCAGACCAAAAAGTGATTTCAAAAAACCCCACAAAATAGTATTGTTCACAAGTCCAAAACCTTTTTTGCTACCTCTTTTATAGACAAGTAACAAATATCAGTTTTTCTTCTGTTCTTGTTGACTCTTCCGTAGAAAGAAGTCTGACGTCAGTGGAGTGGAAATGAAGAACAACAGAAATGGTCTCCAAAATGTAAGCAACAAGGAAAATCCAATTGCATTCAGGTCATTTAGTGTGGCAAATTAAATCAGAGAATAGATGATGGTGAATTTCAAATATATGAAGAGATAACCTGAAGAAGAAAGGATTAGAGAGGATTAAAGTATTTCATAGTAGATTGCTCAAAAAGCAATTATATTACAATTGCAGGAAAGCAGATAAGAGTTAGACAATAGAAAATATTTCTTTAGTGTGTAAATATAGTTGGGTGTGCATCACTGAGACTTCTGAAGACCACAAATGATGGAGATATGATTTATCTTCTCTTAGGGCAGGTAACCTCAGTCTCCCTTTCATGCACACTGTTAATGGTTCTGTGACTTCTAATCTTTTTTCTATTAACTGTTCACTTAAATAGACTCAATGAAACTGGATTTCACTTCATCATTATTCTTGTGCTGGCTCTTCAAATGTACTCATTACATCATGAATTAAATTAGATTACAAGTGACCTTTCCTTGAGGACTGCTTTCAAGTGTCAGTTCAGTACACGGCACAGTAGAAAAATCTATTGAGGTTACTCTGAAATACATCTCTCTCTCTGTAGAGAAATTCAAAGTCTCTTTGGAAATTAGGAGGAATGAGAAGTATAAAGATCAAGCATGAGAAAGAAAAAAATAAAATTGACTGGCTTGTCTCACTTTGGAGTAAACCTGGGCACTGCCACTGAGCATTGTAAGGAAGGTCTGAAGTCCACAGCTACCTTTAATCAAAACTGACTTGTGAACATCTTTGTGGGTGTTAATATCTACTTCACCAAAGTGCAAGACCAACAGTAATGCATAGCTGCAGGGAGGCCCTGGGTATGACTTTGTGCCTAGTAGCATTAGGCTGTTATTTTGCCTTTGGTTTCTTTTTAAATTTTGTTCACATTTTATAATAAGAATACAAAAAACTTTACGTGTAAAAGTTCCCAGAAAGCTGTTATTAGACTGCCTTTCTTCTACACTGCCTGCAGAAGGTTTTGATAAATTGGTGTTTGTATTGTATGTGAAAATACCAAGAGCAGAATACAGAGGCAAGAGTAGAACTCTCCCTGTGTACCAAATACAGTGGGATATATTCCATGGCTCTAGAACTTTGGTTTGGATGAGATGTGCAACAGCTCTGCTATGAGGATAGACTGAAGGAGCGGGGCTTCTTCAGCATACAGAAGAGAAGACTCCGGAGAGACCTCAGAGCTACCTTTCAATACCTGAAAGGATCTTCTAGGAAGATCGGAAAGGGACTTTTCATAAGGATGTCTAGCAACAGGACAAGGGGGAATGGTTTAAAGCGGAGGGAGAGCAGGGTTAGACTGGATCCTAGGAAAAAGTCCTTCAGCAGCTGAGTCTAGTTGAGAGATGTCCCTGCCCGTGGTGGGAAAGTTGGAGTAGATGGTCTCTGAGGCCCCTTCTAGCCTAAGCCATTCTATGTTTCACATGTAATTTCTGCGGCTCTGTACCCGATGTTGCCTGCTCGGCTGTAAGCAGTGAGCTACCCATTTTGCTTTCTGAGTTTTTTGAATGCCAGCTTTTTCAGAAGTCAGTGGTAGAAAATAATATCTCAGCACCTGATTTAGGGATTGTCCCACGCCCAGCCATGCATTATATTTTCAATATGAGACACCATTATCTCAACTAACTTGAAGTGAAGACATATGCAGCCTTGACAGGCTTGTGAGGTGGGCCCATGCAAACCTCTTGAAGTTCAGCACAGCCATAGGCGAGGTCCTGCACATGGGTCAGTGCAAGTACAGTCTGAGGGACAAAGTGATTGAGAGCAGCACCACAGAGAAGGACTTGGGGATACTTATGCATGAAAAACTGAGTGTAAACTGGCAATGTGCTCTTGCACTCCAGAAAAGCAATCAAATTCTGGACCATAAGAAAAGACTTGTGGCCAGCAGGTTGAGGGAGATGATTCTGGCACTCCACTCTTGTGAGACTCCACCTGGTGTGCTATGTCCAGCTTAGGAGGCTCCAGTATAAGAAAGATATGGATTGTGTTGGAATGATTCCAAAGTAAGTCCATGAAGATGATCAGGCAAATGGAGCATCTCTCTCATGAGGACAGGCTTGAGAGGTCATTCAGCCTGGAGAAGAGAAGGCTCAGGAGAGACCTTCTAGCAGCCTTCTAGTCCTAAAGGGAGCCTACAGAAAAGATGGGGAGGGACTCTTTATCAGGGACTGTGGTATTAGGATGACAGGTGACAGTTTCAAGCTGAAAGAGGGTAGATTTAGACTAAATGTAAGGAAGAAATTATTTACTGTGAGGGTGGTGAGACACTGGAGGAGGTTTCCTAGAAAGGTTGTGCATAACCCCTCCCTGGAAGCACTTAAGGCCAGATTGGATGAGGCTTTAAGCAACCTGGTCTGGTGGAAAGTGTCTCTGTCTGTGGCAGAGGTGTTGGAGCTAGATGCTCTGTAACGTACCTTCTAACATAAAGCACTCTATGATTGACAGACCTTCAGGGCTGCGGGACAGATTAGAAACTCTTTCATTGCTATTGCTTGGTGTAGATCTGATTATGAAACAAAGAAATTAAGTTCTTCGTGCACATCTGATAGTCTGTGATCAGCCCCAGTCACTTTTAAAAGCAGATATGCTACAGAACCTGTCAGTTTTATAGGCATGCAAGGCTTTGATATCACAGACTTTGTTAACTATATGAAACGATGATTTTAAATTACTTTTTTACACCCTAACCAACCCTAAGGCTGCCTCTTTATTATTATTTTAAAATTTGCAGATCTCTTAAATCACAGAAATATTGCTGCACAATTTTGTGTTGATTTTTTTTTGCACTTCAATCCTACAGCCATCAATCTACACCTTGTACATTTCCTAAGCTTTAGGTCTAGCTGATAACACAATATCCTTCCCCAGATCATTTTCTGTTTAAAGCAGATTAACTCCACAATGAAAAAGGTAGCTGTAGCCAATGATCAAATGTACCATACCTTTAACTCCCATGAAGTGAAGGCAGTTGCTAGTGAACATCAAAAGATTCAATCCTAAACATTTATCCAACTACTGTGCTCAGAAATTACTGATTTAATGATTGGGATAATTTTTTTTTTTCACTTTGAGTGACAGGTTTTATTTGCTTGATAAAATATTGCATTAAACAGTGAAGTTTAAATCTTTCAACTCTGTGCCTTTATTTTCTTTAGTTTGCTGAGCTGTATTTTAACATAAGAATGAAGCCATTGATTTTTTATTTTTTTTTTTTCAGTTTGAAAGAGAAGGTCATGCTTGGTAAAGGTCTGCTTTTGAAATCATGTCCATTAAAATCACTCCTGCAGCTTTGCAAGTGATTGGAACAGTGGGTACATTGGCTGAAATATTTTTTTTTTCCTCTTTCTTTTGGAATATATCAGAGAAACAGGAGTTGGGTACAGGTTTAACAGGATAAAACTTTAAAGCTATTTCTGGAAATATGCTAAAGGCTTCCATTTCTACCTGGAACAGCTCTGCAGCTGACAGTGGGGGATTTTTGTCAAATAACAATTACCGAGTTCATGGATTCTGGATTTTTATGAGTCACTGGTAACCTGCTGCTTGCGGAAAGCAGGTTCTGCTTTTCAGAAGATGGTGCTAATTCAAATCTACAGGTGTAAATCACCTCTCCATTAACAGCACTGAGGCCACACTCTTTAATTAACTCTGTTCATAATGAAAACCATTTCCATAGCATCTTCAGTGATGGAGCGACTGTGTCTACACTAATGGACATGAAGGAAGAATTTGACTTAAGATCTCTTGATTAACTTGGAAATCAGCTTCCTAGATGGCTGTATGAGCATGTAGAAAACTGTACAGCTGTGTGTGGCTATGAAGATAGGCTGAGGGAGCTGGGGTTGTTCAGCCTAGAGAAGAGAAGACTCCAAGGGGACTTTAGAGGTGCCTTCCCATGCCTGAAAGGATCCTGCAGGAAAGCTGGAGAGGGACTTTTCCTAAGGCTGTCTAGAAATAGGACAAGGAGGAAAGGTTCAAAGCTGAGGGAGAGTGGGTTTAGACTGGACCTGAGGAAGAAGATTTTCAGTACAAGAGTGGTGAGACTGTAACAGGGTGACCCAGGGAGGTTGTGGATGCCAGGTCGGTTGAGGCCTTGAGCATCTGAGTCTAGTTCAGAGCTGTCCCTGTCCATGGTGGGGAGGTTGGAGTAGATGATCTCTGAAATCCCTTCCAGCCTGAGCCATTCTAGGATTCTCTGCTATATAAGTAAATGTTTCCCTAGGGAGCAGGACTCTCTCCCTGTTTCACTTAGTCTATCCTTCTCTAATGCTCTGTGCTGCACTTTTACATGCACATGCAGGTACAGCTCTGCTATTGTTTGGATTAAAATAGGTCTGTGACAATAATGTTAAAGATGTGACATTTTGCTTTCATAAGTAATTCCAGGAGTCATCACAGTGGCCACATTTAAAGAATAGAATAGAATAGAATAGAATAGAATAGAATAGAATAGAATAGGAGTAGAATAGAATAGAATAAGCCAGGATGGAAGAGACCTCCAAGACCTTCCAGTCCAATGTATCACCAAGCCCTATCCAATGGCACAAAGTGCTCCATCCAGTCTTTCCTTGAACACCTCCAGGGATATTCAGGATTTTTTTTTTCTCCTTTTCTCCTTTTCCCCATTTTTGGTTTTTTTTTTTCCTTGTTTTTTGTTTCCTCTTTTCCTGTCTCCTCTTTTCCTTTCCTCCTTTCTTCTTTTTTTCCTCTTCCCTCTCCTCTCATCCCTCTCTCCTCATCCTTCTCCCCTTTCTCTTTCCCTTTTTCCATTTTTTTTCCTTTTCTTTTTCCTCTTTTTCCTTTTCCTTTGGCCTTTTTAAAAATTTGCATTTGCATGCAAGTGCATTGTTTTGATCTCAACATTCTGAAAACATTGGTTTGTTTACTTTGCAGTTTAGATAAGCTATTTTAAAAAGACAGAAATGTGTCTGTGTTGTAAGAAATCAGAGATCAGAAATAATAGAGAACTGGTGACCTTCTCCCAGGCAACCAGGGACAGAACAAGAGGACACAGACTCAAGCTGCACCAGGCTGGATGTTGGGAAGAAGTTCTTTACAGAAAGAGTGATTGGCATTGGAATGGGCTGACTGGGGAGGTGGTGGAGTCATCATCCCCGGAGGTGTTTAAAAGGAGACTGGGTGAGGTGCTTAGTGGCATGGTTTAGTTAATTAGAAGGTGTTAGGTGATAGGTTGGACTCGATGATCTCGAAGGACTTTTCCAACCTGGTTAATTCTGCGATTCTGTGATAATAGGAAAGGCAGAGTTTCCCTCTCACTGAAGCTGCTGAGAGACACACAGGAGATTCTTTTGTTCTGCTTGGGAGCTATAGTTCAGGAGGTCTCGAGATACTACTCTATATTTTATTACTTATTCTAAATATAGAGGGTAAAGCATAAGACTAGCTAAGGAGGATTATTAATCTTTTTGTGTATGAAGAGTGGACTTTTTATTGTAAGATACAGCCATAAGTCCTGAAGATTGTGCAATAAACTCTACTTTGACATCCTGCTAATAGCTGTCCAAATTGACTATTCTCCTGTGTCAGCCCTGCTGGTGCAAAGGATAGACACCTCCTATTTCCTTAAATAGGCTCCCATCCTCTGGATTATTTGCTATGCAAAGGCTGCTGTCATAAAAAGGTTCACGAGATCCTTTTAGAGGATGGGTGCACTTGCATTATTTTCCTTCATGCCTTTTCCTGTGAATTAAGCCTGGCACAATTGTGACTGTTCCCTCCTGATCAGACACTGGGGACGAGGAGTGGGGTTCATTTACTGCCTCTCAAGTAACCATGTCAAAGTGCATTACAGAGCCCTGATGTCTGAGAAGGTGTCTCCACTATCTGCACCAAGCAGGCACATTTGCAAATTCATGAGGGCTTTTTGAAATTCATGAGACATTCTCTGCCCAGTTTTTTTCCAGTTTGTTTTCTACAATTGGATATGCAGCAGCTCTAATTGTATTTTTCTCCCTCTGAAAGCACATTTCTGCATATTTTAAAAGAGAAAGCCAGCAATATTTATGTAAATACAAGGTGAAAGAAGCATCTATGAATTGTACATTTGTTTTACTATTTTAGCTACAATTCTTCATTCTATGTATTTCCAGCTGAAATCGTGGGACATATGCAATATCCTTTTTTTTTTTTTTTTTTTTTTCCCCGGTTTCCAGTTATGTGATTTTTTGTGGGTGGTTTTTTGGGGGGTTCAGTTTGTTTTGGGGGTTTTTTTTATGGTTGTTGTTTTGGGGTTTTTTGGTTGTTTTTTTTTTAATACCAAATTATCCTTCTGTGTAACATCTTTCTGTCATGAGGTGTCTGTCTGTACTCAGATGCAGGAATTGTGCTTGATTATAAATATAAGGTGATGAATAAAGATTTTTTTTTTTTTTCTGGCATGTTCCTATGTCTGAACATCTTCTGATAATTCCCATCTGGTTTTCACACTGGGGAGTTTCTAGACTCAGGAGAAGTAATCAAGATAAATTATGAGATGCTTGCAAGTACGGGGTTGAGTTTTACAGGGGCATTTTATGGACACCATCAAAACGCTTTTTAACCTATGCATATGCTATGCTACTCACATCATCAGCAGACAAAGCCAGAAGAGAAATTATTCCTCTCACCTTTGTGGGGCAATGAGGATAACAGAATATATAGCAGGGACTGGGGGAATGCATTGTCCACTGACGTGAATTTGGTGGTTTTGACTGACTGCAAAATCCTTCTTAAGAACTTTGGTGGTCTTTGTAAAAGGTGATAAAGCATGGTTGTGAAAATGAGCACTATGCTAATACATTGCACTAATTCTTTCTACATTGGCTGCAATCAGCACGTGTGTTAGGAGACGTAGAAGACAGTGAGTCTTCTGTCTGAGCTGTGTTTCTTTACCCAACGAGCACACAGAGCTAATTGCAAACACAGAATCACAGAACCTTAGAGGTTGGAAAGGACTGCCAGAGATCATCCAGTCCAAGCCTCCTGCCAAGGCAGGATCACTCAGGGTAGTTCCCATGGGAACACATCCAGGCAGGTTTCGGGAGACTCCAGAGAAGGAGAATCCACAACATCTCTGGTCAGCCTGTTCCAGGGCTCTGGCACCCTCACTGTAGAATCATAGAATCAGTCAGGGTTGGAAGGGACCACAAGGATCATCTAGTTCCAACCCCCCTTCCATGAGCAGAGACACCCTACCCTAGATCAGGCTGGCCACAGCCTCATCCAGCCTGGCCTTAAACACTCCAGGGATGTGGCCCCAACCACCTCCCTGGGCAACCCATTCCAGGGTCTCACCACTCTCATGCTGAAGAACTTCCTCCTCGCATCCAGTCTGAATCTCCCCACCTCCAGCTTTGTGACATTCTCCCTAATCCTGTCACTACCTGATAGCCTAAAAAGTCCCTCCCCAGCTTTTCTGTAGGCCCCCTTCAGATCCTGGAAGGCCACAATAAGGTCACCTCAGAGCCTCCTCTTCTCCAAACTGAACCAGCCCAACTCTTCCAGTTGGTCCTCATAGGAGAGGAGCTCCATCCATCTGATCATCCTTGTGGCCCTTCTCTGGACACATTCCAGCATGTCCACATCCCTCTTTTAATAGGGGCTCCAGAACTGGATGCAGTACTCCAGGTGGGGTCTCACCAGGGTGGAATAGAGGTGGAGAATCACCTCCCTCGACTGCTGGCCACACTTCTCCTGATGCAGCCCAGGATCTGGTTGGCTTTCTGGGCTGCAAGTGCACACTGCTGACTCATGTTGAGCTTCTCCTCCACCAGCACCCCCAAGTCCTTCTCCTCAGGACTGCTCTCCAGTCAGTCACTGCCCAACCTGTATTTGTGCTTGGGATTGCCTTGACCCAGATGCAGGACCTTGCACTTGGCCTTGTTGAACTTCATGAGGTTGGCTTGTGCCCACTGCTCCAGCCTGTCCTGGTCCCTCTGGATGGCATCCCTGCCCTCCAGTGTGTCTGCTGCACCACACAGCTTTGGTGTTGTCAGCAAACTTGCTGAGGCTGCACTCAGTGCCTGTGCACCGTAAAGAAGTTTCTCCTCATGTCGAGATGAAACCTTTTGTGGTGGTTTGAACAGCTACCTGCCCCCCCACCTTTGATATAACCCCAGCTAGAACTCAGAATGCTGGAAGTTGATAAATGAAGCTTTATATTTACAACAATGCTCAATATACAAGCAGATATTTACAATGTATAACAGATATTTACAGATATATACAGTGAAAAGGTAATACAGAAACACCACAGCCCTTCCAGAGACCAAAATCGTTCAGAGGGGTTTCTAACCACCCCTACAACCTTTCCCCCCTTCCCCAATCTTATCTCACCATCTGTTGATGAAGCAGATAGGCAGAGGTAGACCGGCCAGGAGGGTTAGCAGTAGGAAAGAAGTTAGTAGAATTATTAAGAATCAGCTACAAAAGGCAGAGACAAAGGAGCCATGCAAGAAGCAGCCACAGCCCAGCAAGGCCTGAAACCATCTGACTTATCTATGTTTGGGTTATAACTCTTAAAACATTGTTTTTCTTTCTCAGTAAAGCTGTGAGTGATGTGACACAATGTATTTTCTCAGCCAATAGTCTAATTTCTCACTCAAAATTATCCAATTATTTGAAACCAGCACACCTTCTCTGTTCTACTTTGTAGTTGTTGCTCCTTGTCTTATTGCTGCTGATCACTGAAAAGAGACTGGCCCTATCCACTTGATGCCCTCAGATATTTGTACATATGGATCAAATCTCCTCTCTGTCTTCTCTTCTCCAGACTAAGCAACCGCAGGTCTCTCAGTCTCTCTTCATAGGGGAGATGCTCAAGTCCCCCAGTCATCCTCGTGGCTCTCCACTGGACTCTTTCCCGCAGGTCCCTGTTTGTTCTGAACTGGGGAGACCCAAACTGGACACAGTATTCCAGGTGTGGTCTTACTAAGGCAGAGTAGAGGGGGAGAAGAACCTTCCTAGACCTGCTGGCCACACTTTTTCTGGATGCACCGCAGGATGCCATTGGTCCTTTTGGCCACAAGGGCACATTGCTGTCCCATGCAGAACTTGCTGCCCACCAGCACTCCAAGCCCTTTTCCCATGGACCTGCTTCCCAGCAGGGCAAGTTTGCTGAAGGTTATCTGCAGTTGATTAAAAAGGCTACTGACTTCAGATAGATTCTACCCTAGAATGTCTCTTTTGGACAGCAAAAAATGAGAAACTTCTTTGCTGTTCTGGGTTAACACAGCCTGCTCTCAGAAGCCCAAATACACTCAATTCCTTGTTTTGCATCCAAGTACAAAGGGAAAAAAAACCTTTGCCCCTTGTCTTGTTGCTGTGGAACAATGAAAAGAGATTGGTCCCATCCACTTGACACCCACCCCTTAGATATTTGCAGACATTGATCAGATCTCCTCTCAGCCTTCTCTTCTCCAAACTAAACAGCCTCAGGGCTCTCAGTCTCTCTTCACAGGGGAACTATCAGGAACAAAGCTGCATTGACTTCACCTGACACTGAGTCAGATTTCTCACAGGTGGACTGCTGGGATGAACTCAGCAAATGCTGGACTTCAAGACTTCTCAGAGATTCTACTGACCTACTCTTGTCAAGCCTTTGAGATTGCTGTTGGCCAAACATCTTGGGCTATCAGTATAGATAATTGTGAGGAGGAGGACTGTAAGTGAAACCTAGGTGCTGGATGCCAGGAGCATGTCAGCATTTCTGAAATACTTCAGGTCAGAAAATTTTTAGTCCTGGAATGAAAAAAAGACATTAGGGAAAAAAACCCTGTATTTTCCAATATTGCGTAGCCAATTTAAATAATATGTGTTTCAAAGTGTTTGGGTTTTTGGGTTTGTTTTTTCTGGGGGGGGGAGGGGAGGAAGTGAGTTCATTAAAATGAAATGCTTTAGCTATCTAAAAAAAAAATTAGGCAGTTTATAACGTTTGTGTAAAAGAATGTAATTCCACTGATAAGAGTCAATAATTCAGAAATACGTGTTCAAGGCATTTTTCAGTCAGAACCTGATAACATTTGTGTGCCACCTGGCTGGCCGACCCTTATATTGCAAGCATTGTATACTAATGCTTAAAAGATTCAGTTTTGTACAGGGTTTTTTCACAATAAGCACACAGTTAGATAGTAGAGTTTTGTCTGTTGACAGATTGAGGTAGGTGAAGCTAAAAGAAATGCTCCTGAATTGGCATCCCGTCTTGAACAAAAATGAATGGAAAGAAAGCTTGGTAAGGCTGTGGATACTGGCTACCCAGACTTCGGAAAAGCCTTTGACACTGTTTCCCATAGAATTCTTGAGGCCAAACTGGCTGCTCATGGCTTGGATGGACACATCTCTGCTGGATAAAGCATTGTTGAATGAAAGTGCCCAAAGAGTGTTGGCCAATTCAGTTAAATCCAGCTGGCAGCTGGGCACAAGGGGTGTCCCACAGGGTTCAGCGTTGGGATCACTTCTGTTTAACATCTTTATTGATGACCTTGATGAAGACATAGAGTATATCAGCAGTAAGTTTGCAGAGGACACCAAGTTGGGTGGCAGTGCTGATCTGCAGGAGTGTAGGAACGCTCCACAGAGGGATTAGGGTAGATTGGATGCATGGGCCAATGTCAATGGCATGAGCTTCAATAAGGCCAAATGCCAGGTCCTGTGCTTGGGCCACAACTATCCCTAGCAATGCTACAGACTTGGAGCAGTGTGGCTGGAAAGTGCCAGGCTGAAAAGGACCTGGGAGCTGTAATCAAAAAAACAATTCAATATGAGCAAGCAGTGTGCCCAGGTGGCATAGAAAGCCAATGGCATCCTGGCTTGGATTAGAAATGTTATAACCAGCAGGAGTAGGGAGTTGATTTTTCCCTCGTACTTGGCTCTGGTGAAGCCACACTTTGAGTATCGTGTTCAGTTTTGGGCACCTCATTACAAGAGGGATATGGAGATACTGGAGTGACTGCAGAGGAGGGCAACAAAATTGGCGAAGGGCCTGGAGAATAAATCTGATGAGGAATGACTGAGGATACTGAGGAGGGTTAGTTTGAAAAACAGGAGGCTGAAGGGAGACCTCATGGCTGTCTACAGCTACCTGAAATGAGGTTGTGGAAGGGTTGGTTCTGGTCTCTTCTCCCAGGTAATTAGTGATAGAACAAGAGGGAATGGCCTCACGCTGCCATTGGGTAGATTTAGACTGGATATTACTTTTTGTGATCAAAAGCAGTCAGGCATTGGAATGGGCTGCCCAGGAGGTGGTTGAGTCCCCAACCCTGCATAGGTTTAAAAGTCGTTTGGACGAGGTGCTTGAGGATATGGTTTAGCATGCACCTTGTAAAAAGTAAGTTAGTGACATTTCATAGGATCTTTTTTGTTTCCCTCTTCCCTTTCTCCCGCAATGAGTCAATACTCTACACTTCCACAATGTTGGTTACTTTGAATGTTTTCTTGTGTTATAGATTGATAGAATGGCTTAGGCAGGAAGGGACCACAGAAATCATCTACTCCAACCTCCCCACCATGGGCAGGTTGGCACACCTGTCAACTAGTCTTGGCTGCTCAAGGCCTCATCCAACCCAACTTTCAACACCTCCAGGGAGGAGGCATGCACAACCACCATGGGCAGCCTATTCCAGAGTCTCATTGGCTGCTGTTTCACTTTCTACATATATTTTTTAATGAGGTGTAAGTTTAGTGTGCATTGAATAACATTATTGGCGTGTCAGACACTTTTGGAAGGTACTACCTAGACTTTCTCTCACTGCTGTTTTAGTGCACCTGTGTGTTCACATGTAATGTCCCAGTGACTGGCCTTTGTAGAAGAGCCTTCCAGACATGATGGGAATGTTGATTTACTTGGTTAGTTTATGCTGTAGGGGAGAAAAAAAAATGTTTAAAGGGGACTTTAAAATAATGAACTATGACAGCTTTCAAATGCTGCTCTCCAGACTGGTCACACAAGCACATTCACTGTGACTCCTACTATTTTACACCATAAAAGTAGGCCTGTTAAGGGTGTAACTGCCATACCACTGAGATGTTCTCAATGTTATAATTGCATGGTTTGGTGTCTTAGGGGTCTTGAAAATGCAGTAAAGGCTAAATTAATTTGTCATAGTGGATGCCAGACACAATGTAAATCCATTTCATGGTCAGGTAAGTTAAAATACTCCACCTGCATATTCATCACAAGTATTTGTTGCGTCTTCCGAAATTACACAGCAGAAAAAATACTCCGTTCCAGGTTCCTTAGATTGGTAGCTTTTGGAAGTTTGTCTGCTGCTGCTGAAAGGTGACATTGAAGTTACAGAGCCAGTGCTTGCCGCTGAGTCAACTGCTGCCATTACCACACTTTGAATGCAGCTTGCAGCAGTGTCAGAATATTGTCATCCTTGGCAGAATTCCCTATATGCATTAGTATGAAATGGTATATACAAAGCAAATAAATACATAAAGGCTGAAAAAATATAGGAAAACACACTTAATTTCCCCCC